>CM055904.1:59705397-60255397 GCA_029582155.1 Panopea generosa | reverse complement strand
AGACGAATGATAGTGAGACACAATGTTGTATATCAATCATCACGGAGACTGTTGCCGGGCCGGGATTCAAACTAACAACCCCTTGATTGATAGTCAGACACGTAACCAACTGAGCTAATCAGGCCCTGACATTCAAACAGTTAATCTCCCGTATGCATACACATGTGATTCATTCGACTAAATATAGTTGTTTTTATATACACATCACCTAAAACGGCTGTCTGAGGTATGTACCAGCATCTGATTGTTTATATGTAACATATGTGTAATCGCCTTGATGACTAAACGACTAAGTTTCAAATGTATTGTTTCCAGTACGAATAAGCATGTAATAATGTTGATTTAAAGTGTCAGTGGTCACTCATCCAAGTACTTAGTCCATAGTAAGTTGCATAATTCGTCCATGTAGTTATAAACGAGGCTGCTGTAAGCAACATGTTTTGTACCACAACACTTTTTTTTAGGGAAAAGATACCTCCATTAAAATTGGTAGACTTCTTCAACTGTATGAGCATACATGATTAATCGTGGATAGACAACAACTGTATGTTAGCATTTATGCTTGAAACAGCCTTTATATCCAAGTAAAAAGTATTTATCCTTGAAAACACTTACCACTGGCATGTTATTACTGTCGATCAAAGCTCTTAACATCAAAATAATGTACCACTTATCAGATTTATCGATAATTTAAAGAAATCATTGATACGCTCTTGACCAATATTATAAATATAGTAAATGGCGATATAGTATATAGGGGAGATAACTTTCCATTTTTTTCGTGGATGTTTCGGTCCTGCTTTCTTTCGTAATTAGGATCGTATAATTGGTTTCCATTCTCGACTTAAAGCAACCACGTTTGAACTTTTTAAAAAAAAATGAGTTATGAGCACATTTCCCATACAAACATATGATCAATTAGCTGTATATGAGCATATAAACACAATCCCGAGCAAAATTATGCCCAAATTATAATGCGTAACTAACACTTTATAAAACAAGCGTGTAACTCACCCGAGTCAAAAAAAATTCAAGGCAGGTAAAGTACACTACGCACTAAAAAATACGTTTGTCACGCTTTATAATTTGAACATTTTTTTTTATAATTCTAAAGCGTTCTGGATAGTGTTTGTTAGCACATATACAGCTCACTGACCATATATTTATGTATGGGAAATGTGCTCACAACTCAATTGAATTTTTTTTTAAAAATGTTTAAACGTGGATGTGTTGCTTTAATGCGAAAATGAACTTTAGAATATATTACTTATACTGACAATAATATTGAACTAGACCTTTATTATGAACTGTTTTGAATAAATATTATATAAAGTCATAAGCGGAATTTTATATTTTATTTGATAATTAAAACGTCATTTATACAAATAACTTCATAGATAAAAAAAAGTCATAACAATAACTAATTAATTGTATTCAATTATAAGAAATAAACTACAAAATTTTAATTGATGTTGTTGTATCGACGTTGTTATGTGCATGAGGGTTTATGTGCCAATCAAAAAGGTTGCAAATTGAGATCAAACGCTCCAACCTAACCTTTATGATTGTATATCCTCGCATTACCATGGTTCGATATGCTAATGTACAAATTTAAAACAATAAATGAGTTCAGTTATTAAACAAGAACATTTCTACTTACTTGTTTGAATTATTCCACCTCCCTCTGAAACAATGTTCCAATTGATAATATATACTAAAGAGACCATGTAAAATCAGTCAAAAAACAGTGATATAAATAAATATAGCAATCTAAATACACAACCTCAAATCGCGGATATGACGTCAGAGCAGACAGCCACTTTAATCATGTGACTGAAAAAGTCGAACACATTCAATACTATTAATTATGATTTCTTTTTTAATTTTATCGATTAAAAACAACATTAAAAACAATGAAGTCTTTTTAAACACATAGCAGGTAGGGGTTTTAGTCTTATGTTCCGTTTTGCTAAATAGAGGACATACAAATAGTTCACCTTTTTTTTAACCTAAACACAAAATTGCTGCGAATACATTGGGCCTAAATGTTTACAGGAGTTCCCAGTTATTCAGAATATCCCATTTAGAACGTGAATATTTGCTTCTGACTGTCTGCGAGTAGACTTTAAAAATAATAAAAAAGTAAACAAAATGAAAACTAGGGCAAACGGTTATCGGTACAAAAAACGCATTTTTTTACTTGACCTAAATAAATATTTCAGCTTCCGCCATATGATCGCCATTGATAAAATGGCGACAAAAGCAGACGAAGACATTTCAAATTTTAAATTTTAAATTTTGGGTACAAAAATGAGGGGTATTAATGACCATAACTTTGGGAATAGTGTTTTACGGTAAATTTTCAACCGTCCATAAACATTTTGATAACTTACCTCCTTAGAATATATTTAAAACAATTTAACAGGTTTGCATGGTTGAGTAACTTTGTAGTAAACCATGACGTAATTAATGGCGTGTGCACTGTGAATTCTCGTGAGAATAGCGAGAAAATA
This sequence comes from Panopea generosa, assembly GCA_029582155.1. Taxonomy (NCBI): domain Eukaryota; kingdom Metazoa; phylum Mollusca; class Bivalvia; order Adapedonta; family Hiatellidae; genus Panopea; species Panopea generosa. The sequence goes on along the minus strand of CM055904.1, from coordinate 60,252,884 downwards.
AAAATGGCCTCGAACCAAGATTTGTCTCGATTAAAGGGCATTCTACGATGCATTATTTTACGGTAAGCTACACCTAAAGTTGAATCGTCAATCTTCGACGTATTAATAGGTGAATAAGGTTTGTGTATCGAAGAAAAAAAGGCGCACCAGCATTCAGTTGATAAAATAATATGTATTTCCTAATATTTATGATATGTATGTAGAGTTGAGCTGACGGTCTAGCGAACGTTTGTTGTGACATTCAGCTACTGTGGTACTGAGCTAGTGAGCCCTCATTATTGAGTGGGCTGCATTGAGCCACTGAGCGCTCGTTTATGTTATTGAGCTCTCGTTTATGTCAATAATTTTCTGATACTGTAACAGAAATGTGTCAGTTTTCTTAATGTCTATGTAACCGGGTCTTAGACTGACAAATGTTAACACCAATTAAGTACTCTGTACAAAGTTTGGTTTATCTGGTTGAGCATTATTATTATACCATGTTAATAGCCTGTAAATACATAAAACAAAATTTAGAAATATAAAAAGGCAATAACTCTAAAGTGTACAAGTCCTACGCGTCTTATTAAGTACACCTTACTAATTATATGTCACAATATTACATATAATAAATATAGTACCAATGACTAACTAGAAACGCGTAATCAAAATATTTATCATTATTGTAAACTACTGATTAATACAATATGTCTTCTTTAATGTAGTTAAGCTATAAAGGCCGGATCTCGCTAGATGAAAGTCCATAGCGTTCTGCTAAAACTAAGTGCGAGACTAAAACATATGTCATATTTTGCAGCTTAATTGCACGAAATTTGAGAGCGTGAGCAGAATTGAACACCAATGCATACATTTAAACAATCAATTGCATTCCAACAGTACAGTACACATACAAAGACAACAGCTGATTTATTCTAACTATAACTAGGGCTAAATCAAATTATAAACATGTAAGAACCTTGAATTTGAGATAAAAACTTCCATTCAGAGGGATAAATGTTTTATAAATGTTTTTATAAGGTTTATGAATAAAAGACAAAGGGTTAAAATGTGGTTGGAATTTAATATTAAAACAAGAGGGTCACAATGACACTACATCGCTCACATGTGACATAGGAGTCTTGTAACAAAACAGAAGACAATTCGAAACTTAATCTAATATACATGCGTATGCTAATGAATCTCTTTAATTCAACTACCTTGGATGACAACAGTATAACGAAAGTAATGCAAAATAAGTTAGATACTAACGTACCTGATATCAACATATACAAACACAAAATGAATGATATCATCGCTACGGACATTAAAGAAACTATGAATTTGAAAAAAAAATACTTGATGCAATTATACAGAACAAAAAGATATGTACTCATTTGGTTTACTTACTTCTCACCGGATATATACAATTGAATGACACTCTACTAAATACACATACTACAATTTACATACGTTGTTGTTGCAACATCAGCTATTAATACGCTTGTAATTCTTTTACTGTGTTGCAAAATAAAAATCATTCCTAAATGCGTTACTGAATTAGAACGGCACATGCAACGAAAATACCATCATTGATGTATGTACCCAAACAACAATTAAGACCACCGAATTTATTAAATCAATTGACAGACATTGTTAAAGTTTACAACATTATATTGTTCTTTTTCAGTTATTTCGTTTATAGCAATCGTACTTGTCATCTACATAACATATAAAATCAAAACATATTCTGGATTATATGTCACTTTAAACAAATGGTAAAAACTGTTAAACAATATTATTGACTAAGCTTTCACTCTGTTACCAATATTGGGATATAAAACTTTCAGCACATATAAATAATATTCGCGTATTAGACACGTTATCCCCAACGTAAATAGTAATTTGGCCACATTTTTATGTCAGGAATAAAGAAACAAATGACATATTGCCATTGAAATAAAAAATACATTTTTTTTTTGTATTTTTTTTTTATTGCAGCAGTTTAACAATATCAGATGTAAAGAAGCATATTATGATACAACATATACAAAATTCAACATATTCACATTTGTCAAATTAAGGGCAAACTTAAAAGTCTTTTAGTGAATTTGTTAACTCCCATTCTTTTTCTTTATATATATTTTGTTATTGATATCAAATAAGTTAAACAATGACTATATATGACATTCAAAAAATAGTTTTTTATTTACAAAGAAAGTTTGCTTTTTTATCAAAATAAAATTACCTTTCTTTAAAGCGAGGTTAGTAAAGAAAATATTTAAAGGACCATTCTGCTCTTATATAGTAATTATTCACAATGGCGTTCAAATTCCAATATGCTATGTAGAAGGCATTTCGGAAACCGACAAACTTTCATTATTGTACCCAGATCTAGATGAAATAGAATAATAGAAATGAAAAAAATAAAAATAATATTAAGACAATATCAATTAATTCGGAGGGTTATGTTACAGAAGTATTACATCTAATGGCGAGTATGAGAAATATATATTTTAAGAATAAGGCGTTGTGTTAAATGTATATTCATGAAAGTTTAATTTATACAAACATGTGTATCAGCATACAGATATATATCACGTAGTATTTATATATATGTAGCGAAAGAATCGTAATTATCGATATTATTGTATTGGGTTGACAGGGAGATTGTAATGTTTACTTAAACATAAATGAAGTAAATATTGCGATGTCAAAGTCACGGATTATAAGTTTAGTATATGTGATAAAGGCGTTAAGTTAATAACGTGGATGAAAAAATGATCAAAAATATAAAGCCAAGTGTATGCATTCAAAATATATTTACATACTACCTGAAGATCAAATAATTTTGTGAGATATTTCACCTACTTCAGATAGTGTTATTAATTAAAACATATGTGATGAAATATTACAAGTGGGACATTCTTGAGGAACCCAGTAACGAGGTACACAGACGTGCTCGGAATGTGTATACAAGGTGAAACTTCTATGGAAGAAGCAGTGTATCTTTGCAACTATTCCGAGACGTTTCTTGTATCTCTATTTCTAGGTAAATAAATTTAACTATTTTAATTTGAGATTACTAAAATGTTAAATATAGTAAAGTTTTAGATTCACATATTTTGTAGCAATGAACAATTGTTAATTTATAAGCAGACATTACTTTTGATATAATTACTACATTATTTATGAGTTGAATGTACTTAAATTAAATATTATTTGCTTAATTATGTTCATCTAATAATTTTATGATGTCTGTTTATTATAAAAATTACTGAATAATAAGAGAATTTTGCAACTACTCCGAGACGTTTCGTGTGTCTCTATTTCAAGTTCAGACTTACTGTTATCAGATATACCATCTAACAGTCGTGTCACAATTACCTCCTCCTTACAGTTGGCGACCAAATGTAGATTAAACAAGCAATGCAAAATTAATTCAACTAATACACATATGCATGCATATAATAATGATTGTCATGGAAATGGTACTAATAAACTTGAATTTAACTGTTTAGGGTATTTAAAAACAAAATCATTTCGACAGAGTGTCAATAATTGTTTTTCACATTTTGCAATAGAAATATAGCGTTCTTTTGTAGATTTTGATATATAATATGCACCTATTCTAATGACAATCAATATAAAAAAAACATGTTACCGCGTAATTTGTTAAAAAGTAATAGCTCCAAAAGTATGCCATAAGTTGAATAAACAGCAGTTGTAAATTTTTATACTAAATGAGATTTCTATTATATGCCATGTTTATTTTAAATTGCTATAAACAATTATTTTATGTCAGTTTGTATATTTCATATATTGAACATAATATAAGAGACCAATTTCAGTAGTATCCAGTAATGAGCGTTTCATCCGAGATAGGGTAAGTTGTAGTATAATAGAAATAATAGAATGAAGTGACACTGGCTGATCCTTGACAAAGTTGCTTCCCTTTGTGCACGGAATAGGAGCGCATGAAAAACGCATGAAAAACTATAGCAATCGTTCTTAAAGTAGCTGAGATGTAGACGTCAGTACATACACCGGGGCAAATACAAAAACCTCATTATTCATAGAATTAATTGGCTGTGTATATGATTACCGATGATGAAATAAAATTTATACTTATTCATTTGCCCACACAAATGAAGAAGTTAATGTGGAATATACATCATATCAATATAGAGTCCCATGCCTTTTGTGACGGTTATTCTATAACTGTGCTTAAGTCGTCCGAGTAGATTTGGTTTGGTTTGGTATCAGAATGGTTCATAGAGATAGTAATGTTTTGTTGTAATTATGCATATATAAGGCCAGGTCGTCATAGTATATACTGTAACAAGACATCACTGGTGTTAAAAGTAGAAATATTGCGGAATTTTACCAAATGGATGCATTTTAGCAAAGTTCGGGACTGCTTTGTCGAATGTTTATAGGTAATACTGCATTGCATTTTAGGAAAAAAGGTTAATAAACAAGTTGATTTGAATCTTTATTAGTAATTACATATCTGTCATAAAATATACATTTGAAATACATATACCTTATTTTACACAGACCATGGACTAATTTGTTTTTGTGATGAAACTTGAGCCGCAACTGTTTCATATATTTTGTATCACATATATTAATGCAGATGAAATTAGGTAGAACATGTTTTAACGAAGTTTTAAGTTTCAAAATTCAAATTTAGGCATGGCATATTTGATCCCAGACTTTGCATGTAATCTCACCATATAAACATTGCTTCGATTTATTAATATTATAATACATTCCACCGCATGCATTATATATATTTTGGAATACCCAGAAGACTAAATAGATTAACATACATAACATACTGGAGTGAAGCAATGGAGTGTCAGCTTGTTGGCACATATTCTGATAATAATTTACAGGACACACAATCTTAATTCTCGTATTTATATACATGTACAACGATTAATTACGCATGGTTTGAATTATTTACACTGATGTCCACGTTTAAATGATATCACACAAAACTGCTGTAATACAATGTTATATATATGCGATTTCAAACTAAACAAATGAAATTTGAACGGCTATATGAAAACTTGTCGTTAAATTTGTAAACTAACTCAAAATAGAAACTATAAATGGCTTTGATTTGAAATATGTTCATGAACGTGCAAACTATTGACAATTGGATTAACTGTCGATTCGTTCAATTAATATACAATTTGTTTAGTGATAACAAACCTTCATTATAAAAGTTTAATAATATATATATGAATAGAAATATTGAAAAAAATGCGTAGGTGTTTTAAACCAAAATACATCATCTTGTTGTAAGGCCAAACAATGAAAATTCGAAATAAAATTGACAGATGTGATGTCAGTTAATCTATATATTATGAAACTCAAAAGGTCAATAGGAGTATTAATTAAATACTAGGGAAAAACACGTTTAAGCACTTATTTAGAAACAGAAACTGAAACCAAAGTCAGAGAGGTAAGAAAGTATACCAATGTAATCACACGTTATGGCAAGGTAAGAAGATATTCAGTTATAGCTTATTATAGAGATCAATGCGATGTAAATACTCGATTAATTTTAAAACAGGAAGAAAACAAATATTCGTTACAGTACTGAATGAATCAAGGTACCAACACACAATCTAGGTGTTAGTATTTTAAACAAACCAAAAATACAAACAATTCAAAATTGTTTGGTAACACCAACTTTATATTATGATAACGTTTAGCATGATAATCATATACAACAATGCATATTGAACATATTTAAGCAACCCTGTTAGTTGTTAATTAACTATTTGTCTGGATAAAAGTATTGCAGTTTAGTTAAACACGATTTGTAAACATATATTACTGCAGCACAGAAATTAATATAGATTTACACTTAACTTTTTATTACACAATATGTCACTCAAATAATTTATTATCAGTGTATCTCTTCATGTGGCGATTTTAAGCAAACGCATTTGTTAGCATTTACCTGCAGGTGTTAGAGTGTAAAAATTGGTAATATTACACACCTGCCATCAACTACGTCCTATCTCCAATATATTATGCATGTGAACGTTTATATTTTGTAAAATGTCTGTGGTATGTATACGCATTTGACGTTTCTTTTAGGAGAAACGCTATGAAAGCTTATACCTTGTATGTATTTGCAGATGACGGTTCTGATATTAAAATTCAGTAAATACCTTATCAAATACATGATATTCAAATGTTTTTTCGCCAGTATACATTGCCATCTGATATTTTAAATCTTGAATACTGAAGACTTCTTATTTCACACATTACACTTAAATAGATAATCACTCGTATGTAATCGAATGTGTTGCTTTACGTTTGAAGAACGTGTAAACTTCTTATTGCATGCATGCACATAAAATGGCTTATCTCCAGCATGCATCCTCATGTGCCTATATAAATATATATATATATAGATTTAGATCTAACGACATTGTTCATGTCTTATTGCAAATATGAAACTCAAATGGCTTTATCTTCATTATGTATTATGCATATGAGAATTTAGACTTGAAGATTGCGCAAATTTTATTACATCACATGACACGCAAATGGTTTATCACCAGTATGTATACGCATGTGACTATTCAGGTATGATGAATGTGCAAACCTCTTATTACATCTCTGACACTCACTTGGTTTATCACCAGTATGTATCTACATGTGACTCTTTAACATTGACTTTGTAAACGTATTATTACACACCTTACACTCAAATGTGTTATCACCAGTATGTAATCCGCATATGATTGTTTAGATGTGACGACTGCGTAAACTTCTTATAACACACCTGACACTGAAATGATTAGTCACCAGTATGAATCTGCATATGTCTGATTAAAGTTGACGACTCTGTAATCTTACTGTAACATATCTTGCACTCAAATGATTTATTTCTAGTATTGATCTCATTAGAATGTTTCGGATCCAATAACTTGGACATGTTGACTTTACCTTCCAATATCAGGAAGCACAATACTTTGTTTCCTTTGAAGAAATTTTGATCATAATCTCATATCAGTCATATTAACAACCTGGAAGTAAAATTGAAATACAAACTTACTGTAGCTAATTTAATTGGAATACATATATTATGTAATTTCAATGTGCAGTAGAAATATGAAAACTAAAGCCCTAACTACTCGCTTTACTGTTCATTTAATTCGGTCCTTAATATTCGTAATTATAAACATTACATTTTTTAGCCGTTTTGGTGGCCGACGATTGGCTCCATTTCCCTCCACAAAAAATATGTTTTCCCCTATTTTTTGAAAACATTCCCTTAAAAAAGTATATTTTATTAATTATTATTGTCTTAACGAGGTTTAATGCCAATTTAAAACGTTAAGTATTTATTTACGCACCAAGGCGTTAGTAAATAAAAGTTATTGCGTAAATTATCAATCCCGGATATGTTATTTCGTTAATTCCATTTAATTATGCTGGAGACACGATTATTTATACAGCGATGTATACGTAAAATGACCTTATTTGTATTCATACACCTTTAGTGCATTACATAATATAACTTTAGCTTTAATGTTATGTATTATTAAACGAAATTACACATTACCAAACCCAGAAAGATTTTAAACATGCACGCGCTTGTGTAAAAACTGTAAATATTTATATGAATGTAAGTTCAAAGAGAGTATAAATACGTTCAACAGCATTAGATCCGTTTTACAAAACAACCCCCCCCCCCCCCCCCCCTCCCCCCCGGGAAAAAACGTTTTAAGTCTTAAGAATTTAGTACCAACAAAATGTGTTATCTAGAAACGTTTCATTTGCGCAGTAGTTTAGAAATACAACTTTAAATAAAGCTGATAAAAGAGAACAAAAATACTAGTAAGCAAGCGATACACTAAATGAATTTCCTGATTTTAGTTTCATTACTTTTAAACTAACGCACTTCACGGTTAGTGAAACGGTCCTCATGTTTACTTTACATAGAAAATGTTACCGGTACCATTTCACAAATAATTCCAAACTCCTATGAATCATTGGCATATTTCTGTATATAGTTTCTGTAGTTTCAATTATCAAAATAAGTATATCGGACTTCAAGCAAATAACGTGTTGTCTTACATGTACTCCAAGGTACGATTATTTTCGAAAATCGCTCGTTCCTATAAAGTCTGGTTAATTTATGGTGATTAAAAAACAGATGATAACCACCACCCATATTATTACCACGGCAACGTCACCTGTGATGAGATACATTCATTCGCGTCTGATGTAACGCCTCTATAGTGTTTATATAATGATTAAGCTGACCACTTTGCGAACCCCCGTCACAACAGAATTTCAATAACTTTCATTTATTTTTGTGTATTGCCTATTTTAAGTCACTTAAAACGATTTGTATAATCAATATCATGGGTTTGGAAATAAAAATGCAATCATTCGCATTTTGTTTGCTTCAATTGGTACACATACGTATATATGCATACTCGTACTAATCTAATGCCGACTAACATGGTGCAAGTCAAATGCAATATATATTATGTTTAAATATATATTAGGTATGTTTATGTAAAATGGAACATAATAAGTTATATAGTTTTAAGGTTTTTATTAAAACTATTGTCATGTTACTAAACGACCTTTAGACCGAACGGGAATAGTACCGCAATTATCGGGATTAAAATAGCAGTTTCCTCCCTTATTAATATTATCGCCATTTACCTAGCCAGCATTTTATGGTCTCGACTGGCCTGGATTTCTATGGATTGTCACTGTTTTAAGGGGTTGAGCGTAACTCCCTTCTGCTTTAATATACCAAATATTATGTAAGTGAGATTTTCTTCAGTTAACTTTGGTGTTTCTTCTACATTCATGATTTTTTAATGCATTGCTCATTGTAATTTGCTTTATTTTCTGTCTTTTTTAGCGTTTGTCAAAATTTCTTTTAGTATGGATTTCTGTTGATTTTGTCATTTTCTACAATTAAACTGAGTTAAGTTTCCATTAAATTGAACATATTGTTTTAATTGATTCTCTTGAATGTTACCATATGCCTATCTCTATAAGCTGTTTGACTTCAAATGACGACTCCTCGCATCTGACCACTACACACTTACTACATATGTGTTATTTGGAATGTTAATAAGTACAAACAAACAAGACAAAAATCTGTATGAAACCTGAATGTGGCATGTGACACAATATCGAGTTCAAACAATAGACCTTAATCATTGTTATTTTTGTTACAACGTTTTATAAACAACCTATCCAAAATAAATAACCGGGCCTGATTAGCTTAGTCGGTAACGCGCCTGACTTTCAATCCAGGGATCGTAAGTTCGAATCACTGCTATGATCACCGTGATGATTGTTATACAACATTGTGTCTCATTATCATTACTCTCTCCACTGATACAAGTAAGAAAGATATCTGTTACTCGAGGAGACGGAGTGTGTGCGAGTACTTGTTAACCTTTCAGGATCTCAGGAAACAGTGGTTAAGTTAACTGATCATCTGTTAACACTCGATGGCCTAAACATTACGCTTAATATTCAATCAATCAGTAAATGAATAGCAGAAAGACCTTTAGAACGAACCCTAATAAGGCCCAAATGATATGAGAACGAACTGTTATAGGACGGAAATAATTCGGATTACATTAACAGTTACTTCCCCTATTTGAAAACATCCATTTGCTTTGTGAATATTGGATTGTGGACCGCGGGATCGTTGGGTATATAAATATATTTATGTCAACTTTTCCTATTTTGATTTTGAATTTATAAAATATTCGCAGAATTCCCTTTTCTTATCATGACAAAGTATAATATATTTCTTATGTTTTAATCAATAAAGATTTAGATTATATCATTTTGTTAGTAATCCGGCTTGCAATCCGGTTCGCAGGAATTTCTTTTAGTGGAGCGCGTGTCCAGTGGTAGAGCACCGAACCCATGATCGGAGGGTTGTGGGTTCGATCCTCCGCAACGGCTATGTGTGGTGTCCTTGTGCAAGACACTTTTCCGCATATGCTTAGTACTGGTTCTAACCAAGAAGACTTCGAGTGTGATTTGCCTAAGTTGTAAGAACTTGTTTCACAATCGAAGTAAAATAAATAAGTTTAAACTAACGTTAGTAATTGTTCTAGATGAACCATAAACATATTGCAAAATATGTCAAAATACGTTTGTTTTATTCAATCTTAGAAACTCTGATAAATGTGTCATTATAATTTAACATATAATTTATGCTATAGGTATGTTATCTGTTCTGTGTAAGCAATGGTATCATTATAAATGGCGTCACACAATCATGAATTAGGTCATTACGCAGCATTTTAGAGTTGAACGGAAATACTCGTGCTTTCTGTATGTAATGAAATGCAATTAACGAAAAAAACGTATCCTGCTTTGATGATTTACTTTTAATTTCAACGCAATAACTTTCATTTACTAATTTCAATGGAGCATAAACAAATACTACATGTTAATTGTGTCATGCTCCTTAACATTGTGGCTTAAGTTTACCGTTCGACTTGGATATGTGTAATGTCCCGATAAAATGTCATCTTAAGTTAACCGGTACATTCCGTATGTTTTAGGTTAAATTGGGTTCAGTTTATACCACATATTTAAGCCAAATAGTATTTCTAATCTACTGAAGCGTTGATTTTTTTGTGTGCTTTTTTCTAATATGTCGTGCCACTATATATATCATTGAAACTGTATTGTCAAAATGATAACTATCTAAAATGTCAAAATAATATATTAAAAAGGGCTTCCAAACGTGGGCTACGCGCCCAGATTAGACTAAACTAGAATTCTCTCTTATTATTGCTACATATTTTGTGGCATATTAAATGAATCACGTAATTTCATTTTGATTAAAGTTTGATCAATCATACAGGAAGATTTATAAATGTTGTTAAATTTGTTTAATATTAGGAAGAGCCCGAATGACGATGTGAAGGTCACCATGTAGTATTTAAGCGCTGTTTATTTTTACTAATCATGGAGAATTTGTTTCAAGTTTACCACTTCGACTGAAACATCGATTTTGTCAAGTTTTGGTGAATTTGATATACCAAAACCTATTCGGATTTTATTTATTGACATTGATGCTAAGATCGTTTTTACACACTTTAAAATAGTTCTATTTTCAAGACATGTAGTTAATTCGTTTTTAAAGGACACAGGGAAGTGAAAAGTAGAACTTTAAGTCTTCGTATTTCTTCTGTACATTAAAACCATTTAATATCTGTATTCCAATATATTCAGCTGCAATTAGTTTTGTATTTTAATTTCATTTCAGATTGTTAACATGAACAAAATGAGATTTATGATACAAAGTTCTTCAACGGAAACTCAGTATTGTATTCGCTGATATTGGAATGTAAGTCAACATGTTCCAGTCATTGAATCTAAAAGTCTCTAATGTGATGAGTACTGGCAATAAATCATTTGAGTGTAATGTTTGTAATAGGAAGTTTACAAAGTCGTCAAATTTAAACAGTCACATGCATGTACATACTGGTGATAAACCATTTGAGTGCCGGATGTGTAATAAAACATTTACACAGTCGTCAACTTTAAAAAGGCACATGCGGATTCATACTGGCGACATACCATTTGAAGTGTCATATGTGTAATAATGAATTTACAAAATGGTCAACTTTAAAGAGGCACATGCGAACACATGTTGGTGATAAACCATTTGAGTGTCACGTGTGTAATCAAAAGTTTACACGGTCTTCAGCTCTAACGAGGCACATGCGGATACATACTGGTGATAAACCATTTGAATGTCAGTTGTGTAATAAGACGTTCACAGAGTCGTCAACTTTAAAGAGGCACATGCGAATACATACCGGGGATAAACCATTTGACATGTCAGGTGTGTAATAAGACGTTTACACAGTCGTCAAATCGAAACAGTCACATGCTGATACATACTGGTGATAAACCATTTTAATGACGTGTGTAATCATAAGTTTACACGGTCGTCAATTTTAAACAATTATATGCATATACATCTCTAATGAGGCACATGCAGATACATACTGGTATTAAATCATCTGAGTATCATGTATGTAATAAGATCGTCAACGTTAAACAAGCACATGCGGATACATACTGTAGATAAACCATTTGAGTGCCACCCTTGTAATCAGCAGTGTACACATTCGTCGGATCTAAACAACTACTTGTGGATACACACTGGTGATGAGTGTTAAGTGATGAAAGATAGCTTCACGCGACCTTCATGTGTAAGCAGACATATGCAGATACAAACTGAATATATCCCATTTGAGTTTGTTATGAGTTCACATTGTCCTTATATCTAAAACGTCACAAGAGGATACCTACATGTAATTCAGACAAACCAATTGCGTGCTATGTGTGTAATAATTGTAATAAAACATTTGAATTTCGTGTGTGTAAACTTAAGTTGTATATAATAAATAGTTGACGCCGCTTTTATGTATAGATGGTCACATGCTGATAATGCATTTGCACTTTATGTTTGTCATGAAAATGTTGTATTGAATTCGCACAATTAAAACGTCGTATGCAATTCAAAACAGAACATAAACAATTTGTGTACCAGATGTATTAAAACACGTTATTTTCGGTCATATGCGCCTACATACTGGAGAAAAACCCATATAACTCATATACACATATGAGTATCATACACGTACACATATGAGTTTCGAATTCAATTTCAGAAGTTCAGATATCTTTCATATTTAAATTGTAAACTATAGATATATAAAGGAGGTAAAAACAATTTGAGCGTCTTTTCTGTAATAACAACCAGACTATGGTTGTGTCCACACTATCTGTTGTATATACAAACTAGAAATAAACTAGTTAAATATATCTTTATTTAGAGGTTTGTTCTACACGATTGTGTTAACATTTAAACGAAAAGGCATGCAGTTACCGGATGAATCGTTTGTGTAAACATACGAGAGAGTGTATTTCAATGCCATGTGTGATGTCCCGTCTAAATTCTGACATACTGGATAGTATGTCATTGATATTTCTCCAATTTCACTACTTCTACTGCTGCTACTACTATTATTATACCTACTGCTATGATTACTAATGTAACTATTACTTCTTACTACTATTACTACTAGCACTATTACTACTACTACTACTACTACTACATGTATTATTACTACTAGTACTACTACTACTACTACTACTACTACTACTACTACTACTACTACTGTTTCTACTACCACCACAACTACTACAACTACTACTTCTGCATCTACTACTACTACTACTACTTCTACTACTACTACTACTACTACTAAACTACCATTACTACTACATGTATCTAATACTACTACTACTAATACTACAGTAGAACTTCTATAGCTCAAACTCGATTGGCTGGAACACCATCGATCGCTCGAACAACTAACCAGGTCCCTGCCAAATTCTTATTTAATTTCTATTGTTCTACCACCGATGGCTAGAGCACTGATAGGTGAAACAGTCGAACTAGAAATTAGGTCCCGCCAACACACTTAACTGTGTTTTTCGTACCTACTACTACTGCTACTACACTTCTACCGTACTACTACTACTTCTATTACAAATACTGCAACTACTACTACTACTACTACTACTACTACTACTACTACTACTACTTCTACAACTACTACACTAATACTACTAATACTAATACTACTACTTCTACTACCACTACATCCACTTCAACTGCTACTACTATTATTACTACTACTACTACTACAACTACAATTATTACTACTACTACAACAACTACTACTACTACTACTACTACTATTACTACTACTGCTGCTGCTGCTGCTACTACTACTGCAACTACTACTACTTCTACTACTACTACTACTACTACTACTACTTATACTATTACTACTACTACTACTACAAATACTACTGCTACTACTGCTGCTACTACTACTGCTACTACTACTTCTACTACTACTACTACTACTTATAATTATACTACTACTACATATATACTGAATATATTTAGGTCAACTCTTTATATTTATATTTTGGATTCATACATTTAAAATATCTGCAGAATTACTTTACAAATACATGTATTGACAAAAAAAAATTCTTATGTTTTTAATGAATAAAGATATGTATACTATTTGTATATACATGTTGTAATATGTATTAATAAATTCCTAAAATCACCCGTATTTAAAATGTTGAAATGCGCTGTGTTCTTGTCAAAATACGTTTTTGTTGTTCAGTGTTGGAAACTGGTAAATATGTAATCATTGTTTAAATTATTAATTAAGAAAACATAAATTTTAGTAAATTTCTTTCAGAAGCATCCTTAATAAACAACCAATAAGTGTTCATCCTCCTTTGATATTGACCATTTTAAAACTAATATAGGACATAATAAAACTAACATTCATATGTGATTGAGATATATATGAGCTATGGGAGGGCAGATATATCACAATTCAATACGTTTGTGTCTGGGACGGCAGATAAGCCACAATTCAATACATTTGTGTCTGGGAGGGCAGATAAGTCACAATTCAATACGTTTGTGTCTGGGAGGCCAGATAAGCCACAATTCAATACATTTGTGTCTGGAAGGGCAGTAAGCCACAATGCAATACCTTTGTGTCTGGGAGGGCAGGTAAGCCACAATTCAATACTTTGTTATTGGGAGGGCAGATAAGCCACAATTCAATACGTTTGTGTCTGGGAGGGCAGATAATTCACAATTTAATAAATTTGTGTCTTTGGAGTGCAGATAGTCACAACTGAATTTGTTTGTGTCTGGGAGGGCAGATAAGCCACAATTCAATACGTTTGTTTCTGGAAGGGCAGATCAGCCACAATTCAATACGTTTGTGTCTGGGAGGGCAGATAATTCACAATTTAATACATTTGTGTCTTTGGAGTGCAGATAGTCGCAACTGAATTTGTTTGTGTCTGGGAGGGCAGATACGACGCAATTCGATACGTTTGTGTCTGGAAGGACAGATAAGCAACAATTCAATACATTTGTGTCTGAAAGTAGATAAGTCAAAATCCTTTACGTTTGTGTATGGGAGAGCAGATTAACAACACCTCAATACGTGTGTGTCTGGGAGGGCAGATGAGCTACATTCAATACGTATGTGTCTGGGAAGGCAGATAAGTCACAATTCAATACCTTTGTGTCTGGGAGGGCAGATAAGTCACAATACAATACATTTGTGTCTGGGAGGGCAGAATGTTTACAATTCAATACCTTTGTATCTGGGACGGCAGATAAGTCACAATTTTGTACGTTTGTGTCTGGGAGGGCATATAGTTAACAATTCAATACGTTTGTGTTTGGGAGGACAAATAAGCGACAATTCAATACGTTTGTGTCTGGGAGGGCAGATAAGCCACAATTCAATACGTTTGTGACTGGGAGGGCAGATCAGCCACAAATCAATACGTTTGTGTCTGGGAGGATTGATAAGTCACAATTCAATACTTTTGTGTCTGGGAGGGCAGATTAGTCACAATTCAATACATTTGTGTCTGAAAGTAGATAAGTCAAAATCCTTTACGTTTGTGTATGGGAGGGCAGATAAACAACACCTCAATACGTGTGTGTCTGGGAGGGCAGATCAGCCACATTCAATACGTGTGTGTCTGGGAGGGCAGTTGAGTCATGATTCAGTACGTTTGTGTCTGGGAGGGCAGATAAATTAACATTCAATACGTTTGTGTCCGGGAGGGCACTTAGGCCACATTCAAATACGTTTGTGTCTTGGAGGGCATATAAGCCATAATTTAATACGTATGTGTTTGGGAGGACAGATAATTCACAATTCAATACGTTTGTGTGGGAGGGCAGATAAGTCACAATTCAATAGGTTTGTGTCTGGGAGGGCAGATATGCCATAATTCAATACGTTTGTGTCTGGGAGGGCAGATACGCCACAATTCAATATATTTGTGTCTGGGAGGGCAGATAAGTCACAATTCAATACGTTTGTGTCTGAAAGGGCAGATGAGTCACAATTTAATATGTTTGTGTCTGGGAGAGCAGATCTATCACAATTCAATACGTTTGTGTCTCGGAGGGCAGATCAGTCACAATTCAATACCTTTGTGTCTGGGAGGGCAAATAAGTCTCAATTCAATACGTTTGTATCTGGGAGGGCAGATAAGTCACAATTCAAAACGTTTGTGTTTGGGAGGGCAGATAGCTCACAAATCAATATGTTTGTGTCTGGGAGGGCAGATAAGCCACAATTTAATACGTTTTTGTCTGGGAGGGCAGATATTTCACAATTTAATACGTTTGTGTTTTTGGAGTGCAGATAGACACAAATGAATATGTTTGTGTCTTGGAAGGCAGATAAGTAACAATTCGATACGTTTCTGTCTGGGATGACAAATAAGCCACAATTCAATACATTTATGTATGGGAAGGCAGATAAGTCACAATTCAATACGTTTGTGTCTCGGAGGACAGATAAGTCACAATTCAATACATTTGTGTCTGGTAGGGCAAATAAGTCACAATTCAATACGTTTGTGTCTCAGAGGGCAGATAAGTCAAAATTCAATACGTTTAATTCTGGGAAGGCAGATAGGTTACAAGTCAATATGTTTGTGCCTGGGAGTGCAAATAAATCACAATTCAATACGTTTGTGTCTGGGAGGAAAAATAAGTCACAATTTAATACGTTTGTGTCTGGGAGGGCAGATAAGTCACAATTCAATACCTTTGTTTCTGGGAGGGTAGATAAGTTCCAGTTCAATGCGTTTATGTCTGGGATGGCAGCTAAGTCCCAATTCAATACGTTTGTGTCTGGGAGGGCAGATAAGTTACAATTCAATACATTTGTGTCTGGGAGGGTAGATAAGTCACAATTCAATATGTGTGTATCTGGAAGGGCAGATAAGTCACAATTCAATACGTGTGTGTCTCAGAAGGCAGATAAGTCCCAATTCAATACGTTTGTGTCTCGTAGGGCAGATAAGTCACAATTAAATACGTTTGTGTCTGGGATGGCAGGTAAGTCACAATTCAATACCTTTGTATCTGGGAGGGCAGATAAGTCACAATTCAATACGTTTGTGTCTGGGAGGGCCGATAAGTCACAAATCAATATGTTTGTGTCAGTGAGGGCAGATAAGTCACAATTCAATACGTTTGTGTCTGGGAGGGCAGATAAGTCACAATTTAATACGTATGTGTCTGGGAGGGCAGATAAGTCACAATTCAATACCTTTCTATCTGGGAGGGTAGATTAGTCACAATTCAATACCTCTGTATCTGGGAGGGCAGATAGGTCATAATTCAATAAGTTTGTGTCTGGGAGGGCAGATAAGTCACAATTCAATATGTTTGTGTCGGGGGGGGGGGGGGGGGGGAAGATAAGTCACAATTCAATACGTTTGTGTCCCGGAGGGCAGATAAGCCACAATTCAATACATTTATGTCTCGTAGGGCAGATAAGTCACAATTCAATACGTTTGTGTCTGTTTGGGCAGATAAGTCATAATTCAATACCTTTGTATCTAGGAGGGCAGATAAGCCACAATTCAATACGTTTGTGTCTGGGAGGGTAGATAAACCACAATTCAATATATCTGTGTCTTGGAGGGCAGATAAGCCACAACTCAATACGTTTGTGTCTGGGAGTGCAGATCAGTCACGATTCAATACGTTTGTGTCTGGGAGGGCAGATAGCTCACAATTCAATACGTTTGTGTCTGGGAAGGCAGATAAGCCACAATTAAATACGTTTTTGTATCGGAGGGCAGATATTTCACAATTTAATACGTTTGTGTTTTTGGAGTGCAGATAGACACAATTGAATATGTTTGTGTCTGGGAAGGCAGATAAGTAACAATTTGATACGTTTGTTTCTGGGAGGACCGATAAGCCACAATTCAATACATTTATGTATGGCAAGGCAGATAAGTCACAATTCAATACGTTTGTGTCTGGGAAGGCAGATATGTCACAATTCAATACGTTTGTCTCTGGGACGGCAGATAACCCACAATTCAATACATTTGTCTCTAGGAGGGCAGATGAGTCACAAGTCAATACCTATGTATCCGGGAGGGCAGATGGGTCACAATTCAATACGTTTGTGTCTGGGAAGACAGATAGGTCACAATTCAGTATGTTTGTGTCTGGGAGGGCAAATAAGTCACAATTCAATACGTTTGTGTCTGGGAGGGCTGATAAGTCACAATTCAATACGTTTGTGTCTCGGAGGACAGATAAGTCACAATTCAATACGTTTGTGTCTGGTAGGGCAAATAAGTCACAATTCAATACGTTTGTGTCTCAGAGGGCAGATAAGTCAAAATTCAATACGTTTATTTCTGGGAAGGCAGATAGGTTACAAGTCAATATGTTTGTGCCTGGGAGTGCAAATAAATCACAATTCAATACGTTTCTGTCTTGGAGGAAAAATAAGTCACAATTTAATACGTTTCTGTCTGGGAGGGCAGATAAGTCACAATTCAATACCTTTGTTTCTGGGAGGGTAGATAAGTTCCAGTTCAATGCGTTTATGTCTGGGATGGCAGCTAAGTCCCAATTCAATACGTTTGTGTCTGGGAGGGCAGATAAGTTACAATTCAATACATTTGTGTCTGGGAGGGTAGATAAGTCACAATTAAATACGTTTGTGTCTGGGAGGGCAGATAGACACAATTCAATACGTTTGTGTCTCAGATAGCAGATAAGTCCCAATTCAATACGTTTGTGTCTCGTAGGGCAGATAAGTCACAATTAAATACGTTTGTGTCTGGGATGGCAGGTAAGTCACAATTCAATACCTTTGTATCTGGGAGGGCAGATAAGTCACAATTCAATACGTTTGTGTCTGGGAGGGCCGATAAGTCACAAATCAATATGTTTGTGTCAGTGAGGGCAGATAAGTCACAATTCAATACGTTTGTGTCTGGGAGGGCAGATAAGTCACAATTTAATACGTATGTGTCTGGGAGGGCAGATAAGTCACAATTCAATACCTTTCTATCTGGGAGGGTAGATTAGTCACAATTCAATACCTCTGTATCTGGGAGGGCAGATAGGTCATAATTCAATAAGTTTGTGTCTGGGAGGGCAGATAAGTCACAATTCAATATGTTTGTGTCGGGGGGGGGGGGGGGGGGAAGATAAGTCACAATTCAATACGTTTGTGTCCCGGAGGGCAGATAAGCCACAATTCAATACATTTATGTCTCGTAGGGCAGATAAGTCACAATTCAATACGTTTGTGTCTGTTTGGGCAGATAAGTCATAATTCAATACCTTTGTATCTAGGAGGGCAGATAAGCCACAATTCAATACGTTTGTGTCTGGGAGGGTAGATAAACCACAATTCAATATATCTGTGTCTTGGAGGGCAGATAAGCCACAACTCAATACGTTTGTGTCTGGGAGTGCAGATCAGTCACGATTCAATACGTTTGTGTCTGGGAGGGCAGATAGCTCACAATTCAATACGTTTGTGTCTGGGAAGGCAGATAAGCCACAATTAAATACGTTTTTGTATCGGAGGGCAGATATTTCACAATTTAATACGTTTGTGTTTTTGGAGTGCAGATAGACACAATTGAATATGTTTGTGTCTGGGAAGGCAGATAAGTAACAATTTGATACGTTTGTTTCTGGGAGGACCGATAAGCCACAATTCAATACATTTATGTATGGCAAGGCAGATAAGTCACAATTCAATACGTTTGTGTCTGGGAAGGCAGATATGTCACAATTCAATACGTTTGTCTCTGGGACGGCAGATAACCCACAATTCAATACATTTGTCTCTAGGAGGGCAGATGAGTCACAAGTCAATACCTATGTATCCGGGAGGGCAGATGGGTCACAATTCAATACGTTTGTGTCTGGGAAGACAGATAGGTCACAATTCAGTATGTTTGTGTCTGGGAGGGCAAATAAGTCACAATTCAATACGTTTGTGTCTGGGAGGGCTGATAAGTCACAATTCAATACGTTTGTGTCTCGGAGGACAGATAAGTCACAATTCAATACGTTTGTGTCTGGTAGGGCAAATAAGTCACAATTCAATACGTTTGTGTCTCAGAGGGCAGATAAGTCAAAATTCAATACGTTTATTTCTGGGAAGGCAGATAGGTTACAAGTCAATATGTTTGTGCCTGGGAGTGCAAATAAATCACAATTCAATACGTTTCTGTCTTGGAGGAAAAATAAGTCACAATTTAATACGTTTGTGTCTGGGAGGGCAGATAAGTCACAATTCAATACCTTTGTTTCTGGGAGGGTAGATAAGTTCCAGTTCAATGCGTTTATGTCTGGGATGGCAGCTAAGTCCCAATTCAATACGTTTGTGTCTGGGAGGGCAGATAAGTTACAATTCAATACATTTGTGTCTGGGAGGGTAGATAAGTCACAATTAAATACGTTTGTGTCTGGGAGGGCAGATAGACACAATTCAATACGTTTGTGTCTCAGATAGCAGATAAGTCCCAATTCAATACGTTTGTGTCTCGTAGGGCAGATAAGTCACAATTAAATACGTTTGTGTCTGGGATGGCAGGTAAGTCACAATTCAATACCTTTGTATCTGGGAGGGCAGATAAGTCACAATTCAATACGTTTGTGTCTGGGAGGGCCGATAAGTCACAAATCAATATGTTTGTGTCAAGGAGGGCAGATAAGTCACAATTCGATACGTTTGTGTCTGGGAGGGCAGATAAGTCACAATTTAATACGTTTGTGTCTGGGAGGGCAGATAAGTCACAATTCAATACCTTTCTATCTGGGAGGGTAGATTAGTCACAATTCAATACCTCTGTATCTGGGAGGGCAGATAGGTCATAATTCAATAAGTTTGTGTCTGGGAGGGCAGATTAGTCACAATTCAATATGTTTGTGTCTGGGGGGGCAGATAGCTCACAACTCAATACGTTTGTGTCTGGGAAGGCAGATAAGCCACAATTAAATAGTTACGTTTTTGTATCGGAGGGCAGATATTTCACAATTTAATACGTTTGTGTTTTTGGAGTGCAGATAGACACAATTGAATATGTTTGTGTCTGGGAGGGCAAATAATTCACAATTCGATACGTTTGTTTCTGGGAAGACCGATAAGCCACAATTCAATACATTTATGTATGGGAAGGCAGATAAGTCACAATTCAATACGTTTGTGTCTGTGAGGGCAGATATGTCACAATTCAATGAGTTTGTGTCTCGGACGGCAGATAACCCACAATTCAATACATTTGTCTCTAGGAGGGCAGATGAGTCAGAAATCAATACCTTTTTATCCGGGAGGGCAGATGAGTCACAATTCAATATGTTTGTACCTGGGAGGGCATATAAGGCACAATCCAATACGTTTGAATCTGGGAGGGTAGATGAGTCACAATTTTATACGTTTTTGTATCGGAGGGCAGATATTTCACAATTTAATACGTTTGTGTTTTTGGAGTGCAGATATACACAATTGAATATGTTTGTGTCTGTGAGGGCAGATATGTCACAATTCAATACGATTGTGTCTAGGACGGCAGATAACCCGCAATTAAATACATTTGTCTCTATGGGGGCAGATGAGTCACAAGTCAATAGTTTTGTATCTGGGAGGGCAGATGAGTCACAATTCAATATGTTTTTTGTCTGGGAAGGCAGATACGTCACAATTCAATATGTTTGTGTCTGGGATGGCAAATAAGTCACAATTCAATACATTTTTATCTTGGAGGGCAGATAAGTCACAATACAAAAACTTTGTATCTGGGAGGGCAGATGAGTCACAATTCAATATGTTTTTGTCTGGGAAGATGAAAAAATCACAATTCAATACGTTTGTGTGTGGGAAGGCAGATTAGTCATAATTCAATACGTTTGTGTCTTGGAGGACAAATACGCGACAATTCAATACGGACAATTCAATACCTCTGTATCTGGGAGGGCAGATATGTCACAATTCAATAAGATTGTGTCTGGAACGGCAAATAACCCACAATTAAATACATTTGTCTCTAGGGAGGCAGATGAGTCACAAGTCAATACTTTTGTATCTGGGAGGGCAGATGAGTCACAATTCAATGCGTTTTTGTTCGGGAAGGCAGATAGGTCACAATTCAATATGATTGGGTCTGGGATGGCAAATAAGTCACAATTCAATACTTTTAAGTCTAGGAGGGCAGATAAGTCGCAATTCAATACCTTTGTATCAGGGAGGGCAGATGAGTCACAATTCAATACGTTTGTGTCTGGGAGGGCAGATCAGTCACAATTCAATACGTTTGTGTCTGGGAGGGCAGATAAGTCCCAATTCAATAAGTTTGTGTGTGGGAGGGCAGATAAGTCCACATTCAATACGTTTGTGTCTGGGAGGGCAGATAAGTTCCAATTAAATACGTTTGTTTCAAGGAGTTCAGATAAGTCACAATTCAATACGTTTGTGTCTGGGAGGGCAGATACGCCACAATTCAATACGTTTATGTCTGGGAGGGCATATTAGTCACAATTCAATAAGTTTATGTCTGGGAGGGCAGATAAGTCCCAATTCAATACGTTTGTATCCCGTAGGGCAGATAAGTCACAATTAAATACTTTTGTTTCTGGGATGGCAGATAAGTCACAATTCAACATCTTTGTATCTGGGAAGGCAGATCAGTCACAATTCAATACGTTTAGGTCTTTGAGGGCATATAAGTCACAATTCAATATCTTTGTGTCTGGGATGGCAGATAAGTCACAATTCAATACGTTTGTGTCTGGGACGGCAGATAACCCACAGTTCAATACATTTGTCTCTAGGAGGGCAGATGAGTCACAAGTCAATAAATTTGTATCTGGGAGGGCAGATGAGACAATTCAATATGTTTTTGTCTGGGAAGGCATATAGGTCACAAGTCAATATGTTTGTGTCTGGGAGGGCAGATCAGCCACAATTTAATACCTTTTTATCTGGGAGGGCAGATTAGTCATAATTTAATACGTTTGTGTCTGGGAAGGCAGATAGTTTACAATTCAATATGTTTGTGTCTGGCTGGGCAAATAAGTCACAATTCAATACGTTTTTGTCTGGTAGGGCAGATCAGTCACAATTTAATACGTTAGTGTCAGGGAGGGAAAATACGTCAAAATTCAATACCTTTCTATCTGGGAGGGCAGATTAGTCACAATTCAATACGTTTGTGTCTGGGAAGGCAGATAAGTCACAATTCAATATGTTTGTGTCTTGGAAGGCAGATAAGTCAAAATTCAATACGTTTGTGTCTGGGAGGGCATATCAGTCACAATTCAATACGTTTGTGTCTGGGAGGGCAGATAAGTCACAATTCAATACCTTTCTATCTGGGAGGGCAGATAAGTCACAAATCAAAACGTTTGTGTCTGGGAGGGCATATAAGTCCCAATTCAATACGTTTGTGTCTGGGAGGGCAGATAAATCCCAATTCAATACGTTTGTGTCTCATAGGGCAGATAAGTCACAATTCAATACGTTTGTGTCTGGGAGGGCACATAAGTCACAATTCAAAACGTTTGTGTCTGGGAGGGCATATAAGTCACAATTCAATACGTTTGTGTCTGGGAGGGCAGATAAGTCCCAATTCAATACGTTTGTGTCTCATAGGGCAGATAAGTCACAATTAAGTACGTTTGTGTCTGAGATGGCAGATAAGTCACAATTCAATGCCTTTGTATCTGGGAGGGCAGATAAGTCACAATTCAATACGTTTGTGTCTGGAAGAGCATATAAGTCACAATTCAATATGTTTGTGTCTGGGATGGCAGATAAGTCACAATTCAATACGTTTGTGTCTATGAGAAGAAATAAGTCACAATTCAATACGTTTGTGTCTGGGAGGGCAGATAAGTCACAATTCAATACGTTTGTGTCTGGGAAAGCAGATAAGTCACAATTCAATACGTTTGTGTCTGGGAGGGCAGATAGTTCACAATTCAATACGTTTGAATCTGGGAAGAAAAATAAGTCACAATTCAATACGTTTGTGTCTGGGAGGACAGATAGTTCACTATTGAATACGTGTGTGTCTGGGAGGGCAGATAAGTCACAATTCAATATGTTTGTGTCAGGGAGCGCAGATAGTTCACAATTCAATACGTGTGTGACTGGGATGGCAGATACGCCACAATTCATTATAATTGTGTCTTGGAGGGCAGATCAGTCACAATTCAATACGTTTGTGTCTGGGAGGGCAGATAAGTCACAATTCAATACGTGTGTGTCTGGGAGGACAGATAAGTTACAATTCAATACGTTTGTGTCTGGGAGGGCTTATAGTTCACAATTCAATACGTTTGTATCAGGGAGGAAAAATAAATCACAATTCAATATGTTTGTGTCTGGGAGAGCAGATAAGTCCCAATTCAATACGTTTGTGTCAGGGAGGGCAGATAGTTCACAATTCAATACGTGTGTGTCTGGGAGGGCAGATAAGTCACAATTAAATATGGTTGTGTCAGGGAGGACAGATAGTTCACAATTCAATACGTGTGTGACTGGGAGGGCAAATAAGTCACAATTCAATAAGTTTGGGTCTGGGAGGACAGATAGTTCACAATTCAATACGTTTGTGTCTGGGATGACAAATAAGTCACAATTCAATACGTTTGTGTCTGGGAGGGCAGATAGTTCACAATTTAATACGTGTGTGTCTGGGAGGGCATATAAGTCACAATTCAATACGTTTGTGTCTGGGAGGGCAGATAGTTCACAATTCAATACGTGTGTGTCTGGGAGGACAGATAAGTCACAATTCAATACGTTTGTGTCTGGGAGAGCAGACAGTTCACAATTCAATACGTTTGTGTCTGGAAGAAGAAATAAGTCACAATGCAATACGTTTGTGTCTGGGAGGGCAGATAAGTCACAATTCAGTACGTTTGTGTCCTTGAGGGCTATCTAGATAGTTCACAATTCAATACGTTTGAATCTGGGAAGAAAAATAAGTCACAATTCAAGACGTTTGTGTCTGGGAGGACAGATAAGTCACAATTCAATACGTTTGTGTCTGGGAGAGCAGACAGTTCACAATTCAATACGTTTGTGTCTGGAAGAAGAAATAAGTCACAATTCAATACGTTTGTGTCTGGGAGGGCAGATAAGTCACAATTCAGTACGTTTGTGTCTGGGAAAGCAGATAAGTCACAATTCAATACGTTTGTGTCCTTGAGGGCTATCTAGATAGTTCACAATTCAATACGTTTGAATCTGGGAAGAAAAATAAGTCACAATTCAATACGTTTGTGTCTGGGAGGACAGATAAGTCACAATTCAATACGTTTGTGTCTGGGAGAGCAGACAGTTCACAATTCAATACGTTTGTGTCTGGAAGAAGAAATAAGTCACAATTCAATACGTTTGTGTCTGGAAGGGCAGATAAGTCACAATTCAGTACGTTTGTGTCTGGGAAAGCAGATAAGTCACAATTCAATACGTTTGTGTCCTTGAGGGCTATCTAGATAGTTCACAATTCAATACGTTTGAATCTGGAAGGAAAAATAAGTCACAATTCAATACGTTTGTGTCTTGGAGGGCAGATAGTTCACTATTGAATACGTGTGTGTCTGGGAGAGCAGATAAGTCACAATTCAATATGTTTGTGTCCGGGAGCGCAGATAATTCACAATTCAATACGTTTGTGACTGGGATGGCAGATACGCCACAATTCATTATAATTGTGTCTTGGATGGCAGATAAGTCACAATTCAATACGTTTGTGTCTGGGAGGGCAAATAAGTCACAATTCAATATGTGTGTGTCTGGGAGGGCAGATAAGTCAGAAGTCAATACGTTTGTGTCTGGGAGGGCAGATAGTTCACAATTCAATACGGTTGTATCAGGGAGGAAAATAAAGTCACAATTCAATATGTTTGTGTCTTGGAGGGCACATAAGTCACAATTCAATACGTTTGTATCTGGGAAGGCAGATAAGTCACAATTCAATACGTTTGTGTCTGGGATGGCAGATAAGTTACGATTTAATACGTTTGTTGCCTGGGAGGGCTGATAAGTCACAATTCAATACGTTTGTGTTGGAGGGCAGTTAAGCCACAATTCAATACATTTGTGTCTGGGATGGCAGATAAGTCACAATTTAATATGTTTGTGTCTGGGAGGGCAGATAAGTCCCAATTCAATACGTTTATGTCTGGGAGGGTAGATAAATCACAATTCAATACGTTAGTGTCTGGGAGGGCAGATAAGTCACAATTCAAAACGTTTGTGTTTTGGAGGGCAGATAAGTAACAATTCAATACGTTTGTATCTTGGAGGGCAGATAAGTCACAATTCAATACGTTTGTGTCTGGGAGGGCAGATAGTTCACAATTCAATACGTTTGTATCAGGGAGGAAAAATAAGTCACAATTCAATATGTTTGTGTCTTGGACGGCACATCAGTCAAAATTCAATAAGTTTGTATCTGGGAAGGCAGATAAGTCACAATTCAATATGTTTGTGTCTGGGAGGCCAGATAAGTTACTATTTAATACGTTTGTGTCTGGGAGGGCTGATAAGTCAAAATTCAAAACGTTTGTGTGGGAGAGCAGTCAAGCCACAATTCAATACGTTTGTGTCTGGGAAGGCAGATAATTCACAATTCAATACGTTAGTGTCTGGGAGGGCAGATAAGTCACAATTCAAAACGTTTGTGTTTTGGAGGGCAGATAAGTAACAATTCAATACGTTTGTGTCTGGGAGGGCAGAGAAGTCACAATTCAATACGTTTGTGTGGGAGGGCAGTTAAGCCACAATTCAATACATTTGTGTCTGGGAAGGCAGATAATTCACAATTCAATACGTTAGTGTCTGGGAGGGCAGATAAGGCACAATTCAAAACGATTGTGTCTGCGAGGGCAGATAAATCCCAATTCAGTACGTTTGTGTCTCGTAGGGCAGATAAGTCACAATTCAATACGTTTGTTTCTGGGAGGGCACATAAGTCACAATTCAAAACGTTTGTGTCTGGGAGGGTATATAAGTCACAATTCAATACGTTTGTGTCTGGGAGGGCAGATAAGTCCCAATTCAATACGTTTGTGTCTGGTCGGGCAGATAAGTCACAATTAAATATGTTTGTGTCTGAGATGGCAGATAAGTCACAATTCAATACCTTTGTATCTGGGAGGGCAGATAAGTCACAATTCAATACGTTTGTGTCTGGAAGAGCATATAAGTCACAATTCAATATGTTTGTGTCTGGGATGGCAGATAAGTCACAATTCAATACGTTTGTGTCTGGGAGGGCAAATAATTCACAATTCAACACGTTTGTGTCTGAGAGGGCAGATAAGTCACAATTCAATACGTTTATGTCTGGGAAGGCAGATAGGTAACAATTCAATATGTTTCTGTATGGGAGCTCAAATAAATCACAATTCAATACGTTTGTGTCTGGGAGGACAGATAAGTCACAATTTAATACGTTTGTGTCTGGGAGGGCAGATAAGTCCCAATTCAATACGTTTATATCTGGGAGGGTAGATAAATCCCAATTCAATACGTTTGTGTCAAGGAGGGCAGATAAGTCACAATTCGATACATTTGTGTCTGGGAGGGCAGATAAGTCCCAATTCAATACGTTTGTGTCTGGGAGGGCAGATAAGTCCCAATTCAATACGTTTGTGTCTGGGAGGGCAGAGAGTTCTTAATTAAATACGTGTGTGTCTGGGAGGGCAGATAAGTCACAATTCAATATGTTTGTGTCAGGGAGGACAGATAGTTCACAATTCAATACGTGTGTGTCTGGGAGGGCAAATAAGTCACAATTCAATACGTTTGGGTCTGGGAGGGCAGATAGTTCACAATGTAATACGTTTGTGTCTGGGATGACAAATAAGTCACAATTCAATACGTCTGTGTCTGAGAGGGCAGATAGTTCACAATTCAATACGTGTGTGTCTGGGAGGGCATATAATTCACAATTCAATACGTTTGTGTCTGGGAGGGCAAATAGTTCACAATTCAATACGTGTGTGTCTGGGAGGACAGATAAGTCACAATTCAATACGTTTGTGTCTGGGAGGGCAGCCAGTTCACAATTCAATACGTTTGTGTCTGGGAGAAGAAATAAGTCACAATGCAATACGTTTGTTTCTGGGAGAGCAGATAAGTCACAATTCAATACGTTTGTGTCTGGGAGGGCAGATAGTTCAAAATTCAATACGTTTGGATCTGGGAAGAAAAATAAGTAACAATTCAATACGTTTGTGTCTGGGAGGGCAGATAGTTCACTATTGAATACGTGTGTGTCTGGGATGGCAGATAAGTCACAATTCAATATGTTTGTGTCAGGGAGCGCAGATAGTTCACAATTCAATACTTGTGTGACTGGGATGGCAGATACGCCACAATTCATTATAATTGTGTCTTTGAGGGCAGATCAGTCACAATTCAATACGTTTGTGTCTGGGAGGGCAGATAAGTCACAATACAATACGTGTGTGTCTGGGAGGGCAGATAAGTCACAATTCAATACGTTTGTGTCTGGGAGGGCAGATAGTTCACAATTCAATACGTTTGTATCAGGGAGGAAAAATAAGTCACAATTCAATATGTTTGTGTCTGGGAGGGCAGATAAGTCCCAATTCAATACGTTTGTGTCTGGGAGGGCAGATAAGTCACAATTCGATACATTTGTGTCTGGGAGGGCAGATAAATCCCAATTCAAAACGATTGTGTCTGGGAGGGCAGATAAGTCCCAATTCAATACGTTTGTGTCTGGGAGGGCAGATAGTTCACAATTCAATATGTGTGTGTCTGGGAGGGCAGATAAGTCACAATTCAATATGTTTGTGTCAGGGAGGACAGATATTTCACAATTCAATACGTGTGTGACTGGGAGGGCAAATAAGTCACAATTCAATACGTTTGGGTCTGGGAGGGCAGATAGTTCACAATGTAATACGTTTGTGTCTTGGATGACAAATAAGTCACAATTCAATACGTCTGTGTCTGGGAGGGCAGATAGTTCACAATTCAATACGTGTGTGTCTGAGAGGGCATATAATTCACAATTCAATACGTTTCTGTCTGGGAGGGCAGATAGTTCACAATTCAATACGTTTGTGTCTTGGAGAAGAAATAAGTCACAATTCAATACGTTTGTGTCTGGGAGGGCAGATAGTCACAATTCAATACGTTTGTGTCTCGGAAAGCAGATAAGTCACAATTCAATACGTTTGTGTCTGGGAGGGCAGATAGTTCACAATTCAATACGTTTGAATCTGGGAAGAAAAATAAGTCACAATTCAATACGTTTGTGTCTGGGAGGGCAGATAGTTCACTATTGAATACGTGTGTGTCTGGGAGGGCAGAAATGTCACAATTCAATATGTTTGTGTCAGGGAGCGCAGATAGTTCACAATTCAATACGTTTGTGTCTGGGAGGGCAGATAGTTCACAATTCAATACGTTTGGATCTGGGAAGAAAAATAAGTAACAATTCAATACGTTTGTGTCTGGGAGGGCAGATAGTTCACTATTGAATACGTGTGTGTCTGGGAGGGCAGATAAGTCACAATTCAATATGTTTGTGTCAGGGAGCGCAGATAGTTCACAATTCAATACTTGTGTGACTGGGATGGCAGATACGCCACAATTCATTATAATTGTGTCTTTGAGGGCAGATCAGTCACAATTCAATACGTTTGTGTCTGGGAGGGCAGATAAGTCACAATTCAATACGTTAGTGTCTGGGAGGGCAGATTGGTAACAATTCAATATATTTCTGTATGGGAGCTCAAATAAATCACAATTCAATACGTTTGTGTCTGGGAGGGCAGATAGGTAACAATTCAATATGTTTCTGTATGGGAGCTCAGATAAGTCCCAATTCAATATGTTTGTGTCTCATAGGGCAGATAAGTCACAATTAAATATGTTTGTGTCTGAGATGGCAGATAAGTCACAATTCAATACCTTTGTATCTGGGAGGGCAGATAAGTCACAATTCAATACGTTTGTGTCTGGAAGAGCATATAAGTCACAATTCAATATGTTTGTGTCTGGGATGGCAGATAAGTCACAATTCAATACGTTTGTGTCTGGGAGGGCAAATAATTCACAATTCAATACGTTTGTGTCTGAGAGGGCAGATAAGTCACATTTCAATACGTTTATGTCTGGGAAGGCAGATAGGTAACAATTCAATATGTTTCTGTATGGGAGCTCAAATAAATCACAATTCAATACGTTTGTGTCTGGGAGGACAGATAAGTCACAATTTAATACGTTTGTGTGTGGGAGGGCAGATAAGTCCCAATTCAATACGTTTATGTCTGGGAGGGTAGATAAATCCCAATTCAATACGTTTGTGTCAAGGAGGGCAGATAAGTCACAATTCGATACATTTGTGTCTGGGAGGGCAGATAAGTCCCAATTCAATACGTTTGTGTATGGGAGGGCAGATAAGTCCCAATTCAATACGTTTGTGTCTGGGAGGGCAGAGAGTTCACAATTCAATACGTGTGTGTCTGGGAGGGCAGATAAGTCACAATTCAATATGTTTGTGTCAGGGAGGACAGATAGTTCACAATTCAATACGTGTGTGTCTGGGAGGGCAAATAAGTCACAATTCAATACGTTTGGGTCTGGGAGGGCAGATAGTTCACAATGTAATACGTTTGTGTCTGGGATGACAAATAAGTCACAATTCAATACGTCTGTGTCTGCGAGGGCAGATAGTTCACAATTCAATACGTGTGTGTCTGGGAGGGCATATAATTCACAATTCAATACGTTTGTGTCTGGGAGGGCAGATAGTTCACAATTCAATACGTGTGTGTCTGGGAGGACAGATAAGTCACAATTCAATACGTTTGTGTCTGGGAGGGCAGCCAGTTCACAATTCAATACGTTTGTGTCTGGGAGAAGAAATAAGTCACAATGCAATACGTTTGTTTCTGGGAGAGCAGATAAGTCACAATTCAATACGTTTGTGTCTGGGAGGGCAGATAGTTCACAATTCAATACGTTTGGATCTGGGAAGAAAAATAAGTAACAATTCAATACGTTTGTGTCTGGGAGGGCAGATAGTTCACTATTGAATACGTGTGTGTCTGGGAAGGCAGATAAGTCACAATTCAATATGTTTGTGTCAGGGAGCGCAGATAGTTCACAATTCAATACTTGTGTGACTGGGATGGCAGATACGCCACAATTCATTATAATTGTGTCTTTGAGGGCAGATCAGTCACAATTCAATACGTTTGTGTCTGGGAGGGCAGATAAGTCACAATTCAATACGTGTGTGTCTGGGAGGGCAGATAAGTCACAATTCGATACGTTTGTGTCTGGGAGGGCAGATAGTTCACAATTCAATACGTTTGTATCAGGGATGAAAAATAAGTCACAATTCAATATGTTTGTGTCTGGGAGGGCAGATAAGTCCCAATTTAATACGTTTGTGTCTGGGAGGGCAGATAAGTCACAATTCGATACATTTGTTCTGGGAGGGCAGATAAATCCCAATTCAAAACGTTTGTGTCTGGGAGGGCAGATAAGTCCCAATTCATTACGTTTGTGTCTGGGAGGGCAGATAGTTCACAATTCAATATGTGTGTGTCTGGGAGGGCAGATAAGTCACAATTCAATATGTTTGTGTCAGGGAGGACAGATATTTCACAATTCAATACGTGTGTGACTGGGAGGGCAAATAAGTCACAATTCAATACGTTTGGGTCTGGGAGGGCAGATAGTTCACAATGTAATACGTTTGTGTCTGGGATGACAAATAAGTCACAATTCAATACGTCTGTGTCTGGGAGGGCAGATAGTTCACAATTCAATACGTGTGTGTCTGGGAGGACATATAATTCACAATTCAATACGTTTCTGTCTGGGAGGGCAGATAGTTCACAATTCAATACGTTTGTGTCTTGGAGAAGAAATAAGTCACAATTCAATACGTTTGTGTCTGGTAGGGCAGATAGTCACAATTCAATACGTTTGTGTCTCGGAAAGCAGATAAGTCACAATTCAATACGTTTGTGTCTGGGAGGGCAGATAGTTCACAATTCAATACGTTTGAATCTGGGAAGAAAAATAAGTCACAATTCAATACGTTTGTGTCTTGGAGGGCAGATAGTTCACTATTGAATACGTGTGTGTCTGGGAGGGCAGAAATGTCACAATTCAATATGTTTGTGTCAGGGAGCGCAGATAGTTCATAATTCAATACGTGTGTGACTGGGATGGCAGATACGCCACAATTCATTATAATTGTGTCTTGGAGGGCAGATCAGTCACAATTCAATACGTTTGTGTCTGGGAGGGCAGATAAGTCACAATTCAATACGTGTGTGGCTGGGAGGGCAGATAAGTCACAATTCAATATGTTTGTGTCAGGGAGGACAGATAGTTCACAATTCAATACGTGTGTGACTGGGAGGGCAAATAAGTCACAATTCAATACGTTTGGGTCTGAGAGGGCAGATAGTTCACAATTCAATACGTTTGTGTCTGGGATGACAAATAAGTCACAATTCAATACGTTTGTGTCTGGGAGGGCAGATAGTTCACAATTCAATACGTGTGTGTCTGGGAGGGCATATAAGTCAAAATTCAATACGTTTGTTTCTGGGAGGGCCGATAGTTCACAATTCAATACGTTTGTGTCTGGGAGGACAGATAAGTCACAATTCAATACGTTTGTGTCTGGGAGAGCAGACAGTTTACAATTCAATACGTTTGTGTCTGGGAAAAGAAATAAGTCACAATTCAATACGTTTGTGTCTGGGAGAGCAGATAAGTCACAATTCAGTACGTTTGTGTCTGGGAAAGCAGATAAGTCACAATTCAATACGTTTGTGTCCTTGAGGGCTATCTAGATAGTTCACAATTCAATACGTTGGAATCTGGGAAGAAAAATAAGTCACAATTCAATACGTTTGTGTCTTGGAGGGCAGATAGTTCACTATTGAATACGTGTGTGTCTGGGAGGGCAGATAAGTCACAATTCAATATGTTTGTGTCAGGGAGCGCAGATAGTTCACAATTCAATACGTGTGTGACTGGGATGGCAGATACGCCACAATTCATTATAATTGTGTCTTGGAGGGCAGATAAGTCACAATTCAATACGTTTGTGTCTGGGAGGGCAAATAAGTCACAATTCAATACGTGTGTGTCTGGGAGGGCAGATAAGTCACAAGTCAATACGTTTGTGTCTGGGAGGGCAGATAGTTCACAATTCAATACGTTTGTATCAGGGAGGAAAATAAAGTCACAATTCAATATGTTTGTGTCTTGGAGGGCACATAAGTCACAATTCAATACGTTTGTATCTAGGAAGGCAGATAAGTCACAATTCAATACGTTTGTGTCTGGGAGGGCAGAAAAGTTACGATTTAATACGTTTGTTGCCTGGGAGGGCTGATAAGTCACAATTCAGTACGTTTGTGTGGGAGGGCAGTTAAGCCACAATTCAATACGTTTGTGTCTGGGATGGCAGATAATTCACAATTCAATACGTTAGTGTCTGGGAGGGCAGATAAGTCACAATTCAAAACGTTTGTGTTTTGGAGGGCAGATAAGTAACAATTCAATACGTTTGTATCTTGGAGGGCAGATAAGTCACAATTCAATACGTTTGTGTCTGGGAGGGCAGATAGTTCACAATTCAATACGTTTGTATCAGGGAGGAAAAATAAGTCACAATTCAATATGTTTGTGTCTTGGACGGCACATAAGTCACAATTCAATACGTTTGTATCTGGAAAGGCAGATAAGTCACAATTCAATACGTTTGTGTCTGGGAGGGCAGATAAGTTACTATTTAATACGTTTGTGTCTGGGAGGACTGATAAGTCACAATTCAAAACGTTTGTGTGGGAGAGCAGTTAAGCCACAATTCAATACGTTTGTGTCTGGGAAGGCACATAATTCACAATTCAATACGTTAGTGTCTGGGAGGGCAGATAAGTCACAATTCAAAACGTTTGTGTTTTGGAGGGCAGATAAGTAACAATTCTATACGTTTGTGTCTGGGAGGGCAGATAAGTCACAATTCAATACGTTTGTGTGGGAGGGCAGTTAAGCCACAATTCAATACGTTTGTGTCTGGGAAAGCAGATAATTCACAAATCAATACGTTAGTGTCTGGGAGGGCAGATAAGTCACAATTCAAAACGATTGTGTTTTGGAGGGCAGATAAGTAACAATTCAATACGTTTGTGTCTTGGAGGGCAGATAAGTCACAATTCAATACGTTTGTGTCTGGGAGGGCAAATAAGTTACAATTCAATACGTTTTTGTCT
Source organism: Panopea generosa (assembly GCA_029582155.1). Classification (NCBI taxonomy): domain Eukaryota; kingdom Metazoa; phylum Mollusca; class Bivalvia; order Adapedonta; family Hiatellidae; genus Panopea; species Panopea generosa. The sequence goes on along the minus strand of CM055904.1, from coordinate 60,218,647 downwards.
GGGAGGGCAGATAAGTCACAATTCAATACGTTTGTTTCTTGGAGGGCAGATAAGTCACAATTCAATACGTTTGTGTCTGGTCGGGCAGATAAGTCACAATTCAATACGTTTGTGTCTGGGAGGGCGGATAAGTCACAATTCAATACGTTTGTGTCTGGGACGGCAGATAAGTCACTATTCAATACGTTTGTTTCTGGGACGGCAGATAAGTCACAATTCAATACGTTTGTGTCTGGGTAGTCAGATAGTTCACAATTCATTACGTGTTTGTCTGGAAGGGGCAGATAAGTCACAATTCAATATGTTTGTGTCTAGGAGGGCAGATAAGTCACAATTCAATACGTTTGTGTCTTGGAGGGCAGATAAGTTACGATTCAATACGTTTGTTTCTGGGAGGGCTGATAAGTCAAAATTCAATACGTTTGTGTCTGGGAGGGCCGATTAGTCGTGCATTTGGTAGCGGATATACAATTTCATTGGCCGTCCTATATGTTTGGTTTGTCGCAGAGCTATATTTGCTTTTTTTTAGGGAGCATGCGCCATGTGATCTGTTTACCGCTTTTTGAGCCATTTTATAGTTATTTTATATTGTGACTTGTGCTCTCAACAGTTAAACATTAATAAAACTGTGACAAATGTCCGTTTCTATTTCAGTAAAATTAACGTTTAAGATAAACTATATGAATTTCATGCAAGGAACGTGTATTGGTTGTGTTGTCGTTCTCTCGGGTGCGGCCGTTTTCATAAACGCTCGTTTCTTCATAGTCTCTATTTATTGGTACACATACTTTATATATGCATACTTGTAATAATTATTGACGACTTACATGGTGCAAGTCAAATAAAATATATAGTCTGTTCAAGGCTTTAAAATATCTGTTGAGAAAAATGTATAAGGTTTGTTGATGTTAAATGGAATATAATAAGTAATATAGTTTTAAGGTTTTAATTCAAACTATTATGGTCTACTAAACGAACTTTAGACCGAACGGTTATAGTGCCGAAACTATCAGGATTAAATTATAGTTACCTCCCCTATTAATATTATCGCCATTTACCTGGACAGCACGTGGATGGAACCTCTTCTTATTTGATGAACTTGACTGGCCTGGATTTCTATGCATTGTCACTATGTTTAAGGCGTTGTTTTTTTCTTATGCATTGTTCATTGTAATTTGCTTTGTTTTCTGCTTTTTAGCGTTCGTCAAAGTTTTGATGTTTTGCTGAATTTCTTATGATGTGGATTTCTGTTGATTTTGTCCATTTCAAAAGATCGTCCTCTTTTTTGGATAAATTATTTGTTTATTAAAATATTTTGTTTTATCTTCAACGTTAGATGTTATTTTTGACATTCTTAAGGCTTTCTGTTTCTACAATTAAACTACAATTAAACTGAGTTTAGTTTTCATGAAATTGAACATACATGTTTCAATTGATGCTCTTAAATATTACATAAGCTTATCTGTTTAAGCAATTTGACTTCAAGTGACTACTGCTCGTATCGAACCACAACACACTAACTGTACATGTGTTATTTGGAATGTTTGCGTATGAAGTGAAAGGTGAAATAGAGGGGTTATATAAAAAAAAAATCCTGCATAAAACCTGATTGTGACATGTGAGACAATATCCAGTTCCAGTTGTATTTCATAATCATTGTGGTTTTTTTTTTGTTACTACGTTTTATATCCATCTTAAACGTTTTTATAAACGACCCATCACAAATAAATAGATGTAACGACATTTAGAACGAACCGTAATAAGGCCAAAATGAATGAATTAAATAATAATTCGGATGACATTTAAAGTTACTTCCCCTATTTGAAATTCTCCGTTTGCTTTGCAGAAGCTCGGATTTGCCAGGTAGCATAATATATGAATATATTTATGTCATCTCTTCCTATTTTGATTGTGAATTTATAAAATATTCGCAGAAATCCTTTTTTTACATTATGACAAAGTACAATATGTTTCTTATGTTTTTAATTAAGATAATGAGATCTCTTATGGCCAATATCACAACTTGCCTAAACTTTTTTTGTAAATTGTATTTCAATTTAGTTTAACAAAATCTGACATGTTGATACATAAATAGTTCATGACAATTATATTTGCATTTAGAAGTATTTAATAGCCCTTGAGTGTCTCATTATGTATGAGAATTGAATGAATAAAGGACAGTGCTCACTAAATCCAGATAATTTATTTGTATCCTAAAAATGTTTTCCTGTGTATCATCATCCTTTGAGGGATGTGTTCTAAAAGTTTAGAAGATTTTACCGTATAGAACTGAAGTTATTTAACAGTTTAGTGTCAAATGCCTATAACTTCGAGATGGCAAAAATTGATCAACTACAAAATACAATGAAATATATATATATACTAAAAATGATATATAAAAGACAGTTTACATCACATTAACATTGCTGAATAGAATGATACGAAAAAGCTAACATATTTTCTCTCCTTTTTTTAAATCCAAAACATTTTACTCTACCCTCACTATCCTTATTGTTGTTTTTTCACAATATATTCTAAAACTTCATTTTTAGCTCTACTGGCTAAAGGCAAGCAGGGCTTATATCATGGTAAGTTGTCCGTCGTCCGTCCGTCCGTTAAGCGTTTTCTTGTATACGCGGTAGCACCATCACTTAACCAAACTTCCACAGCGGTATCTCGGACGAGTTCTTGAACCAGCGTCAAAAATGCCCCCGCCACAGGGCTTATAATCACATTTTAAGCGAAACTTTAAAAAATATTTTTTTCTGAAAGTTCAACGTTTAGACCTTAGATATTTTACATGTAGCATTGCATAAGTGTTTGCTGAACCCCGATCCCTGGGTTCAAATTTGGGGTTGCCACCTGGGTCACTTTTTTACATAGAGTTATATAGGAAAATGTTGTAGATGTTGCAATAGTACCTTCATTTTTCATTAATTCTTAACCAAACTTGCACAGCTGTTATATAACCCGGACGAGTTCTTGAACCAGCGTGATTCGACCACAAATGTCCCCCACCCCACCGACCTCCCTCGCCACAGGGATAATATGCACATTTTAAGCGAAATTTTAATAAACAGTTTCTCTGACAGTTCAAGGCCTAGTACTTAGATATGTTACATGCAGCACAACATGGAGGTCCCCTAAACGATTTATCCAAGGGGTCATTGTTTGAGAGAGAGTTATACAGGGATAATGTTGTAGATGCGATAGCACCTTTTTATTTCTTCTAATCGAAATCTAACTTCCACAGCAGTTGTATAACTACAAATTCTCGAACGAGTTCTTGAACCAGCGTGATTGGATCACAAATGCTCCCATCACAGGGCTTATAAGCAAATTTTAAATTTTAAATGAAACTTTAAAAAACATTTTCTCTAAGGCCTAGACCTTAGATATTTTACATATAGCATTGCATTGAGTTCGTTCCCCTAATAGGTTTGTTAAAAGTAGTGTCCCTGAGGTCAAATTCAGGGCAGCCACAGGGGTAACTGTTTTACTTAGAGTTTTTAGCGAAAATGTTGCAGACGCGATAGCACCTTCATTTTAAATTGAATCAAATTTGCACAACAATTATATAACCATTAAATCTCGGACGACGAGATCTTGAACCAGTGTGATTCGGCCAAAATATCCCCACCAGAGGGCTTATAAGCATATTTTAAGTAAAATTTAAAAAAACAACATTTTCTTTGAAAGTTTAAGGCCTAGACCTTAGATATTAAACATGTAGCATCTGATGCTAGTAGAGCGTTCAGATCTTCTTGTACCTCTTGTTTAAAATGTTACAGCACCATTATTATTAAAATTAACCACCAGTGTTAAATGCCAATATCTTCCACATTGTTAGAAGTGAAAAATACATATAACTTTTACCGTCTTGTTTTCTCATAATATGTTTTTTTATAAGATAAGTGTCAAAATAAAATTAGCAAAGTTGGCGACATATTTTCTTTTCACATCTACCAGCAAAGAGATAATATGGACTTGTTAAATGTTGAATTTATGTAATTGTTTTTTATTAAACAATATTGCTGAATGTAATGACACATATGTAACTATGTTTATATTCCAAATATCTTAAATCATTGAAATGTTTAATAAATTCAGAAAATATAACCTCACCCACCCATTTTATTTCCAAAAATATTACAAAGAATAATTATGTTCTATTATTCTAGCACAATCATTATCATAAATGTGTTTACATATAATTATATATATATATATATATATATATATATATGAGCCGCTCTCCAGGAAAACCGGGCTTATTGACATAGTTATGACGTCGAGGAAATCCCGGCCAAAGTAACGACGTCATAAAACACGTAGCATTTCGCTAACATAAACTTTGAATGTGTCTTTTCAACTTGAATTTTATATTATAAATTTATCAAGGATAACTCGGATTTTCTAGATGGACAGTGATATAGAGGTAAGCAACTAAGTTTACATTTGTATTTTTAAGTAAATATTCAATTTTACATAAGGACTTTAATGTTAATAGTGTTTTACACTTTGCGATACTGGCCAGTAAATTGTCGATTCATTTCACATGTATGGTCAATTTGTTTGTTATAAAATAAAAATCTGCGATGTTATCTGATAAATTATAAACTAAGGAATTAGTTCAATTTGAAATCGTGTAGGTATAAACTGTCTTTAAAATGACACTAAAATATTTCCAAATGGCATTGAAATGATAATGAATCCTAGCACTCCCCCACCCACCAACAATGCAGTATGTAAAATGTACAAAAACGTGTTCATTAGACCTAGTAGAAAGATAAATCGTGCCATCGTTACGATTTTAAATGAAACATTTTTAATTGTAAATGTAATGTAAAAAAAAAATAAAAAAAACGAAACTGCATATGAATTTATGACGTGCCGTTAAATCTGTACGTAATATCATCGTTAACGATTCCATTTTGACGTAATAGGCGCGGTGGTGTAGTGGTTATAGACATGGACTTTTGTCCAGGAAACCCGAGTTCGGATCCCATGAGATGCAAATTCTTCTTTTTCTTTCTTTTTTTTTTCATATCCCAAACCCTAGTTAGTTTTATAATGACTCATTTTAAATGTTAATATGTGGCATTTGATTCCTAAATATAGATTATGAGTTTCGTTAGCACATCTAACATACTATCGATTTCGATTACATATTGTATCAGTCTTTTATTTGTTTCTATTTTTAGGAGCTAGAGAGTTTGTTCTCCGAACATTTTGGGAAAACACCAATTTTTACCCCATTTGCTTCACAAGCCAGTGACAGTGAGGACAATGAAGCCGTTCATGATGATGGTATCATTGATGAAAATGACATGCAACTGAATGTTGATGAACGAGCAAGACACTTTCTAACAACCGTATGTGAAGAAAGGGCGGATTCAGATAGTGACGAGGAAAGAGAGCATGACCCTCAAGATGATAATGTAATGTTAGAGGGTGACCAAGATGTACAGAGAATTAGGCAATTTATGTTTACTGGGTGTGGTTGCCATAACAACTGTCATACGCATTTTAAAGAGCGAGATATTTACAAACACGTATTGGATGTACGTGAAATGGAGAAAAGTGACAAAGAAATGTATATTATGGCAACACTGGTTGATAATTCAGACAATGAATCAACAAAACGCGGAAAGAAAAGACAGAGAGTAAGATATGAGTATTTTTTTCTTGGAAAACATGTATGTAAGAACACATTCAAACTTGTTTTTGACATAGGTAAACACAGCCTTCAAAACATTATGACACACATCAGTAAACACGGTGCAACCCCAAGAACACATGCAAATACAGGACGGAAACCAGCTAAGTCCCTCAAATTTGATGACATTAAATTGGTCGTTCAATTCATTTCGAATTACGCAGACGAATTTGGGATGCCACAGCCAGCTGCTCCAAGGGGACGGGACAATATACCTCCAATTTATTTGCCAAGTGATACAACAAAAAAATGTGTCCATGAAAAATATGTTGCTGGTTGTATTGAAAAGAGCCCAGAATGCCGTTCTGTAAAATATACCACACTCTGCAATGTATGGAATACATGCCTTTCTCGTGTAAAAATAGCGACACCTAGAGACGATGTATGTGCTTCTTGTGAGAAAATGAGAAAAGGCATAATGGATTCTGTTACTGAAGAAGAAAAGCTGGAATCTACAAACAAAATGAAAGAACATATATTGCAGGCGCAAAAAGAAAGAGAAGTATATAACACATGTATTAAATTAGCCAAACAAGCCCATGGCATCTCTGAGGCAGAACAATATGTACACTATACGTTTGATTTCAGCCAAAATGTATGTTTACCCCATCACGCCAGGCAGATGGGCCCATTGTATTTTACAACGCTTAGAAAAATACAGATATTTGGATTTCGTCTGGACGGAGTTCCCCGGCAATTGAATTTCTTAATCGATGAAAACGAGACAATTGGAAAAGATGGAACATCAACTCACGGTCCGAACTCTGTAATATCGATGATCGACTGGGCTTTACAGTCGCACGGCAGTGGCGAGACAACTTGTACTATACATGCAGACAACTGCCCAGGTAAATTTTAATTTTTTTTCTTTTATGTCTGACTTATTTTTCATCATTACTATCAAGCATGTAAAATTCATTTTGACTTATGCTTATCTATAAATGTATACTATGATAATGAACTTGGAGTACAACGAACATATTGGCTAATGTTATACACTATTTCTATAACTAAATGTAATTGGAAACACGCATGTAAATTTACCCTGTAAGTTTGCAAGGAAAAACACTATTATTTAATGATAAGTGAACTAACAAAATATGTAAATTTTAAATAAATTATTATTTCACATACTTTAACTTCAGGTCAGAACAAAAACCAGTATGTACTTGGTTATTTTATGTGGCGAGTAATGACCGGAAAACACCAACGCATAGAGTACATGATGCAAGTGCCCGGCAATGCACGCTGTTTGGTGGACAGCGGCTTTGCCTCTTTGAAGAAACTCTATCGGCGTACTGACTGTGATACCATAGATCAGCTTGAAGATGTTGTCAACAAATCATCGTCAACAAATGTTGCGGTCCGGTATCCATCATGGCAATGGCGTGACTGGAAATTGTTTCTCGGACCAGTATTCCGCCCGTTTCGAGGAATAAGGTATAGCTTACCTAAACATTTACTTCATGCACACAGTATGTGTTCCTAGTTATATACTGAGTAATGAGAAAACGTATTTCAATAGCATAAAACCAAAAAAGAAAATTACTTAAACGCTTGTTAACACATAAACGTCGCATGTGTTAAATTTTAGTTACTTAGGTTACATGTTTTTATTAGTTTTTAGTGAAACACCATTTCTGAAATAATAGATTTGACAGAAAAATAAATGTCATTAGACTACTAACCTTTGTCGTTTAAAAAGTGAAGTTCGACAGCTAAATTCAGGTATTATATTTTAAAAATATAGCTTTTATTTTATAGACCTTATTGAAAGAATTCCTTATGAAAAATAAAGACATGATTTATCACTTAAAAATAGTGATATTATTTTATCAAAATAAATGCTGTAATGACGGATCTAAAATGGAAAATATAATTTGATTATTTCACCAGATTGCGTTTTTTTATTGTTTGAAATAATCTATTCATACAGGCAATACCAATACTTCATGATGTCGTCTGCAGAGCCCGGTGTTGTGAAAGTAAAGAAAGCCTTCGACGCCGACGAGACTTCATTGAATTTATTAAAGTCTCGTGACTTCACCTTCGAAGAAGATGCTATGCCAGATATTATCGCCCCCGAGGGCTTGTCAAGGGAGCGTCAAGACTACTTCCATAGAGTTGTCAGACCGTTTGTTCGACCGGCGTACCAGGACATAACGTGCCCAGCGCCTATTAAAAAACTTTAAAAGTTTATCTAATTTATATGGCCAATGTCACCATGATTTCTTGGTTTCGTTCAAAATAAATCAATATCAATTAAAACTACATTAAACATGATGCATTTCAATGTTTTAATTTATAAATAAACGTTTGAATTAAGTCAGTAACATACACAAAACTACATCGAGTATATGGGCATCCACTACCGATTGGGTAGTTATGATCTGAATGTGAAATTTATGCAAGCCTCGTTTTCATTATAACTTTCACTTGGTAGTTTGAAAATATCGGGAATTGTACTTTTGATTTCAGACGTAAATGTTATCTACCTTCTGTGAGATAAGTGGGTAAATGTGATGTGAAATTATGTTGAGCGTTGATGGTGTTTTGGTTATTATAAACAGCAAAACCTATATGTATTGTCATCTTGTATGTTTATATATAACTACAGTTATGATCGTTGAAGAAATACAAGTACCGTTTTGATTATTTTTTATTCACATCTCTGAATTTGTGCTTGATTCGATACGTTGTGTTAATTTCTTTTCAATCAGCAAGGTATACAGAATAACTAAGAGTTGTTATTGCCATCGAGGTATTGTTCGCGCGCAAAATAACGTCGTTTTTTTCTGAAACATAACGTAAAACGTCGTACATTAACGTCGCACATTGACGTCGTGCATTATTATATCTCTCGCAGGAAAACGTTGATATTAGAAAAAGTAATCGTCGTACAATAAAAATGAAAGCAGTTTTATGTTCAGGAAACTTTGTTTAATACGAAAATAAAAAAAAACTAAATTGTCAAAAATGTCATTAAGCCCGGTTTTCCTGGAGAACGGCCCATATATATATATTGCCAAACTTGTCAAAATACGTTTGTTTTATTTAATCATAGAAGCCCTGGTAAATATGTAATTATTTTTTCTGTGCTAGCAATGGTATTATTGCTGTTATAATTTTGTACATATACTTGAGAAGACATATATATTACAGAGGATAACCCATTATGTTTTACAATTTATTTCTAATGGGGTCCTTATGAAAAAAATAAATAAAAATCAAATTCTCAAAAAAGTTGGCCAGAGTAGCTTTATGGACCTAATATAACAGGGAAGAGCTATACATTGTATTAATTATAACATTTATGTTCCTACTATCACATACCAAATATTTATATTTAAATTAATTATCGCAGAAAGACTTGAATGATGACATATATATCACAGCAAAAAATCTTTAATACTTTGAAGAAGTATTAAGATAATTGACAATATAAAAAAATTAAAATCTGCTTGTTCTGGACATTTTATCCTTTCAATGATTCTTTTTTTAAAAGCATTTTTTTTATTTCTTTTATATATCTTTGAAGACTGTTCCAGTCTCGAATAGAGCTTGATAAAAGAAGGTTGTTGACATAACTCTATCTACCTGAGGTACATTGAAACTTCCAAAACTATGTCGACTAGTATAGGAATATGTATGGGAGACCAAAACAAAATTATCATGCAAGTTAGATGGATACGTATTATTAAAAAAATCCGTCTCTGTTGTTTTACTCTGTTTTCAGCATTTAGTCAACCAATATTTTTGAAATCTGAGACTTTTGAATAACAGCCATACCCATAAATGAATCTTTTCAACTTTGTTTTGAGATGCCAATGTACCAGGATGAGGATGCATAATCCAAATATCTTTATATAAAAGAGTTACATAACATTTTCTGAGGTTCATATTTAAACAATGTTTTTGTCTATACGGAAACGTCAACCTTTAGTTAATTTAACAATATTATTAACAATAGGTGTGGTGAGAAAGATTATTATCCGAAACACTTAAGAGATCCTTAGGACTCTATAGTTTGTCCATTACAATGTACATTGAAACTTTCAATACTCAATGCTAACTTAAGTTTTGAACCAAATAAATTGCATTCAGTTTTACCAAGATACAACGATAATTAAATTTTGTTGTCAACTAGCCATTTGCTACAATTTCAAGTTCATATATAAGTACATTTCTAATAACATCAGGATCTTTGTGCGAAAATAGGATAACACTTTTATCGGCATTTAAGTTTAATTTACATTTTTTTCTTATGCTGATACTTCTATAATTGATATATAACATAACAAAAAAAAACAATGGCTCCAGCATATTTCCTTGATGAACACCACATAAAATGTTCATGAAATCTGACATTGTCTGATTAACATTTATAGCTGTTTTACGATCAGTCAAATAAGATTGAAACCACTCATTTGACTCCACCGCACCCTCCCACAATCTCATTTCTTTTATTATACATAAACCGATAACCGGACTATAGTTTGACACATCAGGTCTACCGTTTTTCTTAAACAATGGTTTTCTTTTAGCACTTTTAATGGCACAATGTTACTGGTGGAAGAGCTATTGACTAAAAATGTTACATCTATTTTTGAAAAAGGTGCAGTATCTTTTAGGAAACGTGCTGGAATATTATCTAAACCAGTGTTTTTTTATAGCGCTGTTTCCGGATCATCTCCCTGTAAATGGCATTGAAAAAAATCGGTAATTCATAAAATATATACTTTTAGGTGAATGTTTTCATTAACTATTGAAAAACATATGTTGAGGGGAATGGGGCAGAACACCGGCCTCCAAAACAGCAAAAACACTGTAATGTTATAATTACTGTACATATATAAAGTGTCAAAAGAAGTGAACAGCGAGAGTTAGGACTTTAAATTTCATATTTCAACTCCACATTGAAAATATTCAATACTTGTATTCCAATTAATTTAGCTGTAATAAGTTTGATATTTTAATTTCATTTCAGATTGTTAGCATGAACAATATTAGACTATGATAAAAAGTTCTCCAACGCAAACCCAGTACTGTAATTGCTGACATTAGAAAATAATGTCAACATGTCAAAGTTATTGAATCTTAAACTTTCTAATGAGATGAATACTGTAAATAAACTATTTGAGTGTCAGGTGTGTACTAAGACGGTTACAAAGTCGTCAACTTTAAAGAGGCACATACGGTTACATACTGGTGATAAACCATTTAAGTGCCAGGTGTGTAGTAAAAAGTTTTCAGATTCGTCTAAGTTAAAGAGGCACGCATGGATACATACTGGTAACAAACCATTTCAGTGTCAGGTGTGTAATAAGAGGTTTACAGATTCGTCTAATTTAAAGAGACACGTGCGTATACATACCGGTGATACACCATTTAGGTGCCAGGTGTGTAGTAAGAAGTTTACAGAGTCGTCTAAGTTAAAGAGGCACGCGTGGATACATACTAGTAACAAACCATTTCAGTGTCAGGTGTGTAATAAGACGTTTACAGATTCGTCTAATTTAAAGAGACACGTGCGTATACATGCAGGTGATAAACCATTTAAATGTCATCTGTGTAATAAGAAATTTGCATATTCATCATATCTTTACAGTCACATGCATATACATACTGGTTATACACCATTTGAGTGTCAGCTGTGTTATAAGAAGTTTACATGGTTATCAGATCTAAACAGTCACATGCGTATACATACTGGTGATAAACCATTTGAGTGTCAGGTGTGTTATAAGACTTTTACACGGTCGTCAACTTTAAAGATGCACATGCGGTTACATACCGATGATAAACCATTCAAGTGCCAGTTGTGTAGTAGGAAGTTTACAAATTCGTCTAAGTTAAAGAGGCACGCATGGATACATAATGGTAACAAACCATTTCAGTGTCAGGTGTGTAATAAGAAGTTTACAGATTCGTGTAAGTTAAAGACACATGCATGGATACATAATGGTAACAAACCATTTCAGTGTCAGGTGTGTAATTACACGTTTACACAGTCGTCAACTTTAAAGATACACATGCGGTTACATACCGGTGATAAACCATTTAAGTGCCAGTTGTGTAGTAGGAAGTTTACAGATTCTTCTAAGTTAAAGAGGCACGCATGGATACATAATGGTAACAAACCATTTCAGTGTCAGGTGTGTAATAAGAAGTTTACAGATTCGTGTAAGTTAAAGACACACGCATGGATACATAATGGTAACAAACCATTTCAGTGTCAGGTGTGTAATAACACGTTTACACAGTCGTCAACTTTAAAGATACACATGCGGTTACATACCGGTGATAAACCATTTAAGTGCCAGTTGTGTAGTAGGAAGTTTACAGATTCTTCTAAGTTAAAGAGGCACGCATGGATACATAATGGTAACAAACTATTTCAGTGTCAGGTGTGTAATAAGAAGTTTACAGATTCGTTTAAGTTAAAGACACACGCATGGATACATACTGTTAACAAACCATTTCAGTGTCAGGTGTGTAATAAGACGTAATCAGATTCGTCAAATTTAAAGAGGCACATGCGTATACATACTGGTGATAAACCATTTAAGTGCTAGGTGTGTACTAAGAAGTTTATAGATTCGTCACATTTAAAGAGGCAAGCGTGGATACATACTAGTAACAAACCATTTCAGTGTCAGGTGTGTAATAAGACGTTTACATATTCATCATATCTACACAGTCACATGCATATACATACTGGTGATAAACCATTTAAGTGCCAGGAGTGTAGTAAGAAGTTTACAGATTCGTCAACTTTAAAGAGGCACGCGTGGATACATACTGGTAACAAACCATTTGAGTGTCAGCTGTGTTATAAGAAGTTTACACGGTCGTCAACTTTAAACAAGCACGCAAGGATACATACTAGCAATAAACCATTTGAATGTCAGGTGTGCAATAAAATGTTTACAGAGGTGTCAACCTTAAAGATGCATGCATGGATACATACTTGCGATAAACCGTTTTAATGTCAGGTGTGCAATAAAAAGTTAACAGTGGTGTCAACGTTTAAGATGCACGCATTGATACAAACTGGCGATAATCAATTCGAGTGTCATGTGTAATAAAAAGATTACACATATACACGTCTAAACAGACACATGCATATACATACTGGATATAAACCGTTTAAGTGTCAGCTGTGAAGTAGGAAGTTTACAGATTCTTCAAAGTTAAAGAGGCACGCATGGATACATACTGGCGATAGACCATTTGAGTGCCATGTGTGTAAAAAGAAGTTTACACATTCATCATGTCTAAACATACACATGCATACATAGAATACATAGTATAGTATAGTATACATACTAGTGATAAACCATTTGAGTTTTAGGTGTTTAGTAAGATGATTACATATTCGTCAGATCTAGACATACCATCTGGTGATAAGCCATTTGAGTGTTAGGTGTGTAATAATAGCTTTAAGCGCTATTCATGTGTAACATACATGGAGATACAAACTGGTGATAATCTATATGAGTGTCTCTTGGTTATAAGAAGTTAACACTGTCCTCATATTTAAAACGTCACCAGAGGATACATGCATGTAATTGACATAACCGGTTGAGTGCAACGTGTGTAATATTTATTTACGTTCTTCGTGTCTACGTCATCACATGCAGAGATCATAATATATGTCAGTTTTAGGTGTGTCATACTTTTTCCTCATATTAAATACTTTACATCATATGTGAATACATACTGGAGATGAAACATTCGATTTTCGTGTGTATATATTTTGTTCGTGTATAATCAATAGTTTGTGCCGTCTTAAAGTATGAGTAATCACATGTAGATACACACTTCTGATAATACATTTGTAAAGTCGTATATAATACAAAACTGAAGATAAAACATTTGTGTTCAAGATATATTAAAATACGTTATCTTCTGTTATACGGTCACATGCGCGTGCATTTGGAGATAAACCATGTTATGTTAAATAAAACAAGACGATTGAAAATTATTCATATCGAACAGTCGCAAATGGATACAATCTGCAGATAAACATGTGAGTTCTGAATTTTCAAACATTGCAGATACATAATGGAGATAAAAATAATTTGAATGGGCCATGTGTGTGTAATAACAACCAGAATGTCGTTATGTATACACTGTCTCATACAGATAAATACTGGAGATAAACCAATTAAACGCGGAGCATTTATTTAAAGATTTTTACGTGAGTTAACATTTAAACAATAAGACATGCAGTCACCGGATGAATCATTTGTGTATACATAAAGCAGATAAAATGTTTGAGTATCAGATGTGTACAGTCAAAACTCTTGCATACTGGGTATTAACTCGTTGGTATTTCTCCAGTAAAACTATTACATGTACATAACTACTACTACTACTATTACTGCTTCTACTACTACTACTACTTCTACTACTACTGCTGCTTCAATTACTACTACTACTACAACTACTAATAATACTGCTTCTACTACTACTAATACTACTGCTGCTGCGACTGTTATTACAGCTGCTGCTGCTGTTTCTTCTATTACTACTACTACTACTACTACTAGTAGTAGTAGTAGAACTACTACTGCTACTACTACTATTGCTTTTACTACGGATACTACGGATATTCTATTATTACAGCCGCTACCAATACTACTACTTATATTTCTGCTACTAATGCTACTCCTGCTATGGATACGGATACGAATACTATGATTATTATAGATGCTATTACAACTTATATTATTACTATTAGTACTACTACTACAACTATTACTGCTACTGCTTGCTGCTACTACTACTACACTTCTACTACTACAACTATTACTGCTCATACTACTACTTCTGCTACTACTAAATCAACTACTACTACTATTACTACTACTTCTACTGCTTCTACTACTACTTCTACTACTGCTTCTACTATTACTTCTACAACTACTTCTACTACTGCTTCTACTACTACGGATACTACTGCTTCTACTACTACGGATACTATTATTATACAGCTGCTGCTTCTACTTATATTACTACAACTACACTTCTACAACTACTACAACTACTATTACTACTACTACTACTACTACTACTACTACTACTACTACTACTACAACTGCTAATACTACTACCACTATACTTCTACTACTACATTACTACTACTACTACTTAACTTCTACTACTAGACTACTACAGTAACTATTACTACTGCAACTACAACTACTATTACTTCTACTACATAACCACTACTACTACTACTACTACTACTACTACTACAATTTTACTACTACACTTCTACTACTGCTACTATTTCGACTACACTACTACACTACGTACTACTACTGCTGCTGCTACTACTTCTACATTCACTTATACTACTACACAATTACTACTACTGCTACTACTACTACTACTACTGATGCTGCTGCTACTGCTAATACTACTACTACCATTACTATTACTACTACTAAACTTCTACTACACTACTACATTAACTATTACTACTGCAACTACAATAACTATTACTACTACTACATTACTACTACTACAACTTCTATTACTACTACTACAATTTTACTACTTCACTTCTCCTACTGCTACTGCTATTACTTCGACTACACTACTACTACTAATATTGCTGCTGCTACTACTTCTACATTCACTTATACTACTACACAACTACAATACTGCTTCTACTACTACTACTACTGTTGCTGCTGCTGCTTCTACAACTTCTACTACTACATTCACTTTTACTACTACACAACTACTACTACTACTTATACTACTACTACTACTGCTGCTGCTTTACTACTTCTACTACTACATTCACATATACTACTACACAACTACTTCTACTACTTATAATACTTCTACTACTATTACTACTACACTTTTATTACTACTACTACTACTACTACTACTACTATTACTACTACAGCTACAGCTACTGCTCTGCTGCTGCTGCTGCTTCTGCTGTTACTACAACTACTACTGCTACAACCAATAATAATACTTATACCACATATATTCTGTTAGATATGAATGTTCTAAGTCAACTCTTTCTGTTTGTATTTTGGACTCGTACATGTAAAATATTTGCAGAATTACTTTTAATATATTGACAAAATATTATTTGTTTCTTATGTTTTAATAAATTGAGAGCTGTGTACTATTTTTATATAGTATAAGTAACTTTGTAAAATTGTCCGTTTATATTTTGCCAAAAATGCAAAGAAAACACAGTATTTTATTCAGTGTTGGAAAATCTGATAAATAGGTAATAATTCTTTAACCATAAAAAGTATAGTTATAGTATCGATTGCAAATGATGTTCTATGTTTACATTGGTATTACTATATATGAGGTTATAAATGCATTTATAATAATACCATTGCTGACACAGAGCACGTTAGTGCCAGATAACATAACTATACCATCAGTTAATTAAATAATAAACATAAATATATTTACCAGAAGTTGTAAGATTGAATAAAAAAACATATTTAGACAATATATACTATGTAAAGATTATCAACGGACGATTTCACAAATTACTATATAAAGTAATACAAAGTGTCGCCGGTGATAGCGAATCATTTATTAATATCAATTCTGTATCTCTGCACTATACTACAGAATTCTAAAATTAGTAATACCCTTCTGGAGGCATCGCCCATATGGGAAACGTATGGAATAAAACAATACGTTGAAATTAAGGTGCAGTTTGTTTTTCACTTTCAGGTTTGAAATATGCTATTTGTTCTTATGTTTCTTTAATATTAAATTCCAACCACATTTTCACCCTTTGTGTTTATTTATAAACCTTATACACGATCAGAACCCCATAGACAGGCACGTCCATTATAAGTAGGCGGGTTTATTTTTTAAACATAACTGAAAAGTGTTCCACGTGACGAAACTTAAACCAGTCGCTTCACAGCATTGATCATAAGTATACTAATATGTTCTTAAAATTATTAACGACAACTTTGTTCTTTCTCCTTATCCGTTGAACCTTTCTGCATAAACGATATGTTAATTTCTATTTTTTAAAATGAAGTTAAGTTTCATTCTATACTCCTCCGTCCACATTCCTTCCCTATTCTCCTCGTGTTGTGACGTGAAGTAAATTTGTGACATAAATCATAAGATTTAATACTAAAAGCGAACCAGCCGCGTTCCCACCAAAATATTTATCCCTGTGAACGGACGTTTCTATCCAAATTTTAAGATTCTTACAAGATTATATGTAGCCCTAGTAACATAGACATTATGGGAACAGTGACAAAATTATGTTACACGTTCAGTAAATTCAATCATCAAAATCAAGTATTATTATGAACTCCAAGCATATATTTGTGTATTTGTTTTGTAGTCTTACTCCTAGGTATGACCGTTCCTTTACTACGAGTATTTACATTCCTGGAGATTAACCGCTGTTCCATTATTCATTGTTGATTTTAGAAGAGATGTGATTATCCGTATAATTCCAATGGCAGTTCAAACAATTATCATTAACTAAATTAAATTTAGTTCGAACGGGAATAGGACCAAAACGACCAGGATTAAAATAAGGAGTTGCCATAGATTATCAATGATTGTATTATTTCCATGTGTAGTTATTATAATACGAAATAGTAATACAATGATAAAGTGAAAGTATTAAGAAACACGAACTGTGTTAGATAAGACTGCTTTATTCGACCTCGTGTAAGAGAGTGCTAGATAAGAAATTGGGTTGCTAGGTATAGCAGGAAGTATTATAGAATAGACACAAATACAATATGTTACATCCTCCTTCTTTTAAATAAAGATTCAACATTTGTTTTCGCATTGCCAAATATTATAGTTTCAATAATATATGTGCATTAATAATATTTGCTGAAATGTAAGATGTGTACATGTGATAACAAATCGTTAATATTTCTGTAATACAACTAATAGATAATGATTATACAAATCCAGTTCACACGCTTATTGATCTTATCTCAATACAATCAGTACTTCAGCCACTTTGGATCATTTAGGTGTTTGTTTGGAATAACAACTCTGCCTGATCTTGTTGTATAACCTGTATTGGAGTTTGGGAATTGTTTAGATTCAGGGCGATTAATGACTTAGTCCAGTATCATAATCTGAATCTTGGGAAACGGTAGGGGTATTTCCAGTACTGTGTGTGTTTGCATAATCAGTGACTTTTTGTCGGTCAAAGTAATTAACTACTGGATACAGGTCATTCTCATAAGTGGTTTGATGTTTGGTCTTATGCAAGAAACGTCGGTTTCTACGATAAACACCACCTTCATCAGTTTTCACAAGATAAGAACTGTTACTATGATTTTCAATGACAGTGCCTGGTTTCCACTGTTTGTCGAATTGCACACGATTCTTCTTTTGGTTGTCATGATTTTTTTCTGATGTTGTCACGTACTTTATTAAGATTAATTTGTTCAGGTTTCAATTGCTCATGTGTTGAAGGCAATATAGGTCTTAACCTACGTCCCATTAGAAGTTGAGAGGGAGATTCACCACAACTTAATGGTGTTGTTCTATATTCAAGGATTGACAAATATGGATCCTTGTTAATGTCCTTAGTTTTTCTGAAAATTCGTTTGACTATCTGTACGAATTTCTCAGCTAATCCATTACTTTGAGGATATCTAGGACTGCTGGTAAAATGTTCAAAGTTCCATTCTTTTGAGAAGGAAGCAAACTGCTCTGAACAATAATACATTGCGTTGTCAGAGATTAGCTTTTCCGGTGAGCCATGTCTTGCAAATATAACCTTGAGCTTTTGTATTATGCAACTTCTCTTAATGTCAGTCAGTAGGTCAACTTCGAAATATCGGCTAAAGTAATCAACAGTAACCAAGTACTCCTTATTTTCCCATGAGAAAACATCTGTAGCTACTACTTGCCAATGTCGTTCTGGAATATCATGAGATTTGAGTGGCTCTTTTTAGTTTGAATTTCGGTGTTTCAAACAAATGTTACATTGTAACACAAAGTTGGTTATGTCTGAAATCATTTTCGGCCAAAACATTATGTCACGTGCTCTCTGTGTACATTTTTCAGTACCCATGTGTCCTGTATGAATGGCTTGTATCATGTCAATACGCAATGAGTTTGGAATGACGATTTTCTCACCTCTGAAAATTATGTCATCTGAGACGGACAGTTCGTCTCTATGGTTCCAATACTCTTTAACTGAGGAGGGGCATTTCTGTCTTAAGTCGGGCCATCTGTCAAGAATAGTATGTCGTAATGTTTGCAACTGCGTGTCAGTTTGAGTCGCCTGTCGAACCTGTTCTAGTTTACGATCACTGACAGCAATACTTGATACAACTGTATGTATATGCAAGTCTAACGCATTTGACAGTTCTGGGTATGTTTCTGGTAGAAAATTACGCGATAGAGCGTCTGCTACTGCAATACATTTTCCGGGTACATGCAGTACGTCTAAATCATATCGCTGCAACTGTAACATCATGCGCTGCATCCTAGGGGGTGCTCTTCCTAGTGGCTTTTTCATTATTGAAGATAAGGGCTTGTGGTCAGATTCCACAGTAACACGCTTACCGTATACATACTGTTGAAAGCGCTTACATGCAAATAATATTGCGAGCATTTCTTTCTCAATTTGCGCATAACCGATTTCAGTTTGCGTCAGAGTTTTTGGTGCATAGGCAATTGGTTTGCCATCCTGTAATAAAGTTGACCCAAGTCCATATTTGGAAGCGTCTGTCTGAATTGTCACAGGTTTGTCGGGGTCAAAGAAAGAAAGGACTGGACTGTCTGTCAGTACGCGCTTTACATTTTGAAATGCATTGTCATGTGTACTGTCCCAAATAAAGTCTACATCTTTCTTCAGTAAATCTCTCAATGGAGATGTGGTGCTAGCGAGATTTGGTGCAAACTTTGTCATATAGTTCACCATACCTAGTATAGTCTCGAGCTCTGCTTTGTTCGTCGGTGATTTCATTTCACTTATAGCGTTAATCTTCTTTGGATCTGGCTTAAGTCCATTTTTAGTGAGAATGTGACCAAAATATAATACCTCCTTCAAACCAATATAACATTTGTCTGGATTAAATCTGATACCGTGTTCTTGTGCGCGCTTCATAACCTGTCTCAAATGTTTGTCATGTTCTGTCTTATTTCGTCCATAGACTAGAATGTCATCAACAATTGAAGAAACACCTGTTAAGCTTTCAAATGTTTCGTCGATTTTACGTTGAAATTCATCCTGGGAACAATTAAGTCCGAAAGGTAAACGTGGAAATCGGTATCTACCGAAAGGTGTATTGAATAGTCGTGAGGTTAGACGATGATTCTGTGAGTTTGATACTCCAGTAACCACTTGTTGCGTCTAAGACAGAAAAATGTGTAGCTCCAGCGAGCTGTGATACTACTTCGTCAAATGTACGCATAGGATAGTGAGGTCGGCGTATGGCCTCATTGAGCGCTTTAGGATCTAAGCAAATCCTTAGTTTTTCCGTCTTGGGTTTCTCCACAAGTGAATTAACCCAGTCGGTCGGTTTTGTCACCTTTACGAATATGTCACTATCCTCCATTCTATTTAACTCATCCTTCAGGCGGCTGCGTAGTGCTGCAGGTACGCGTCTAGGAGGGTTAACCACGGGAATTGCGTCAGGTTTTAAATGTAACTGTACGGTGCCTGTGAGAAGACCCACACCGTGGAACAAATCACTGAATTCATGCATTATTTTGTGACTTGTTTCCAGTCAAAGTTTCTTCCTGATTATCAATTGCATAGATCAATTCGATAAGGCTTAGTTCAAGTGATGTACTGAGGCTCAAGAGGGGGCACGAATTTGTTTCGACTATGTAAAACAGCGTTTTAATAGTTTGCTCTTTGTAGCTTACAGGTAACTTGATTTGACCAATCACTTTAAGTGAATCCCCTGTGTATGATGACAAATGAGTGTCACATGTCTCCAATGTGTGACTGACTTCAAGTTTATAAAACTTGCTTGCAGGGATTATGTTGACCTGTGATCCTGTATCAATCTTAAACTTTAAGGGAGATCTTTTAGGACCAACAGTTAAAGTGGCAAAAGCTTGATTGTTATGAGAAGAAGATCTTACCGTGTCAACATGGAAATCCGAGTCATATTGTTCTATGATCACTTCATGTGATGTTTTCACTTTTTCTGATCGACAGACACTTTTAAAGTGATTTAATTTACCACAGTTTTTACACGTTTGTCCTTTAGCAGGGCAAGTTTGGTTTTGTTTGTGAGCACTATAGCCACAATGGCTACATAGTTTTTCATTGTTCTGTCTTTGTGAACGGCTTGGTCGTCTTTTTGTTGCTGCTTGTTGTCTAGCTGCTTGTTGTCTAGGGGCTGCCTCTTGCCTTTCGTGGTTTGGCCTCGATCGTACATCGTGCATGTCTTCTGCTTTACTCATCTCATTCATTTGAATCTTGGCGTATTCGTAATTCCGACTTACTTGAATGGCTTTTTCAAGTGTCAAGTCTCTGCCAATGTTGATCAATTTTTCTCTAATTTTGTGCAAATTTGTTCCAAATACAATTCGATCACGAATCATTTCGTCGCTGTTTGTAAATTCACAATCTCTTGCTTTTAATGCCAGTCTTGTGACAAATGTGTCGATTGATTCACATTGTTGCTTCTCGTTGTTAAACTGATATCTCGCAAAGATTGGGTTTAGCGTTGGTTGAAGATGACTCCTGAATCGTGTATAAAACGTTTCCGTTAGTTTAGCATTTTCTTCCGATATGTCTGACCATGTGTGTCTAATATCACGTTCTCTGTCACCAACCCACAGTAGAAGATATGACACTTTTTCTTCTTCAGTTTTCCTTTTCAAGGGGCCGCTAAACATAAGTTTCGCATGCTTCATAAACTTTTCCCATTGTTCAGGTAAGTTTGTGTCTTCCCAATTCATCTTGGGCGGCGTAATTCCACTTAATTCCATTTTGATTAAATAAAGTGTTATTACTGTAGTTGTTTACTTTTGACACCATGTAATATTTCCATGTGTAGTTATTGTAATACGAAATAGTAATACAATGATGGAGTGAAAGTATTAAGAAACACGAACTGTGTTAGATAAGACTGCTTTATTCAAACTCGTGTGAGAGAGTGCTAGATAAGAAATTGGGTTGCTAGGTATAGCAGGAAGTATTATAGAATAGCCACAAATACAATATGTCAATATTGTTACAATGATTATTTTCAATTATCTACTATTCTGACAAGGTAACTATGGCCATCATGACGGTAATGTCGACATGTGCCCAGTTGAAGTCCAAACAAAAATATATCATTCCAAAATATAATCAAATCACAACTGGTTTACTCATAAATGTTTGATACGTGTCAAATATTCACTTTTAAAAGGTTCCTGTAAACCATTGAAATATGGCCAATACAATCGTATTTAGTATAGTTGTATTATAATAAACATTGAAGTGTTATATACCATTGTAATCGTATAAATCCCGTCTAAATGATACACATTGAAAAAATAGAAAACAAGCATGTTTAAAAAAAATATACTGCTGGAAGAAGTTGATGAATCAGGGGACTGTTGGGGAGGAATCTAAAGATAAATAAATTGTGTTTATTTCTGTTAAAACAATATTTAAGTACCTACTTGAAAACCTGTTTAATGTGGTACCTTTTTTATTTTTCAAATATTTCAAGTAAATATGGAAAGATTTATTGAAAATAAACATGCATTATTGTTAAACAGTGACTTCAAAAATACCTGAAGGCA
Organism: Panopea generosa; assembly: GCA_029582155.1. Lineage (NCBI taxonomy): Eukaryota > Metazoa > Mollusca > Bivalvia > Adapedonta > Hiatellidae > Panopea > Panopea generosa. Next base: position 60,196,170 of record CM055904.1, on the reverse strand, counting down.
GAAAGGAACTACTTTCAAAATAATATGATTTTTTAATGCAAATTTTCAGCAGTAATGTCTAAACAAAAGTTTTGAATATTTTTCAAGTTCGCAGCTTCTTTCAATGTAACAGACTTGTTATATAAAAGGTTTTTAATTTCAATAAGTCCAACATCTCCATCGTGACATATAACTTTTCCATCTGGACACGCAGCTAAATATTTATGTTGTTGTGATACCACAAGTTCCATATCATCAATTTGTTTTACAGTATCTTTTTTAATGTTAAGATATTCATACTTTGTTTTTGATTCATTCTTAAAGCAACACATCCACGTTTGAACTTTTGAAAAAAAAAAATTAATTGAGTTATGAGCACATTTCCCATACAAACATATGATCAATTAGCTGTATGTGAGCATATAAACACAATCCGGAACAAAATGAGGCCCAAATTATAATGCGTGACTAACACTTTACAAAACAAGCGTGTAACTCCCCCGAGTCAAAAAAAAATTGTCAAAATGACTTTCAAGGCAGGTAGTGTACACTACGCACTAAATCGTGAAGTTTTTTAATACGACTCGCATAATTCAATTCGAAGCCAAGTTGGAATCCTCGGCAATTTGAAAATAATTTATAAAGCGTTTGTCACGCTTTATAATTTGGACATCTTTTTTTATAATTCTAAAGCGTTCTGGATAGTGTTTGTTAGCACATATACAGCTCACTGACCATATATTTATGTATGGGAAATGTGCTCACAACTCAATTGAAAAACTTTTTAAAAAAGTTTAAACGTGGATGTGTTGCTTTAAGGCCAATATCATTTGCTTTATTTCCTGAAAAGTTACTGTATAAAATGGAAGTAATTATGGGTTTTTACCTTCAATGCTGGGTTTCTTTTAGATATTTTGCCGAAGTTGGAGGAGGTTAGTCTTTTTTTTTTCGTTCCTCTTTCCACTTTGGAGAGCCCGATTACTTTCTTGTAGATTCTTCATTTTTTGTTATATCCTCAGGTGGGATATTCACTTGTGATTCCAAAAATACATTTTTTTTCTCTTTCTAAAACATCTGCTGTAACATCTGGAGTAATGTCTAATGCTTCTGGACCGTATTCATTATTTTGCCTTTTTACCTGTATTTTGTCGTATACTCTTCATTTTCTTGGCCCATCGTCTCTTCTTGGAGTAGAGATTTTTATAATGGCACTTCTATTGTCTCGTCGCGACGAAGGAGAGACGGCGACGGCGGCACCGTCAAACATTAATATTTAGCTCCAACGTTTTCGTTTTTACATCATTTCTCAACAAGTACAAGTGCTAGGACACTCATACTTGGATCAAATTTACAACTAACACCACCCTGCATCAAATTTTATACTGCAGTTGCTGAGTATGACCAACATTGCATGGTCCATTGACTTTGTTTGATGCTGAATTTTGCATTTACCTCCAACGTTAAGTTTTCATGTTTACACTATTTCTCAATAAGTACTAGTACTAGGACACTCATACTAAGATTAAAGTTACAACTTACACCCTGCATTACGTAATATAATGCAGATGCTGAGTACTTATTTTTTAAAAATTTTTTTTTTTTTTTTAATTTTTTTTTTTAAATATGCTTTATTTAGAAATACTGGTTAAATTTTTTTTAAAAAAAAATATGTTTTACTTAGAAATACTGGTTAAAGTTTTTTGTGCAACTACCATGAAGTTCATATCACAAAAATCACTTAAAGGATACCGCATTTCAGAATATAAATGGCTATTTATCGTTAAATAGACATGAAAATAACACAACAATCAACAAATTTTAATTGAACGAAACTTTTCAAATGAGAAAAACGATATTAAATATCATGATTTCAAGCGTTTCCTAAATATTATGGGCGCCGCCATTTTATAGCTCTTTTTTGTTGGAGGTTTTCGGTGACGTCATAGTTGCACTTCCGTTCTAGTTCTCGCGAAAATTTTATTGTGTCGTTAGTGACTGCTCTCTACTGAAACTCTTATGTATATACACTTATTTACTTTAACAGTTGTGGATAGATATACGGTGCATTAGTGAACACCGAAGGAAGACAATTAAACGTGAAGACGATTCTGAATTGAAGGACTTAACCCATAAACATTGTGTTATTCAGCGGAATAAGTGGGTAGACCTAAGATTGCAAAATGAAACGTACAATTGTCTTGGCGTACCACTACCCAAGCATACAATTTCTGGTGATTTCAGGACGAAGATTACTATATGCGACATACGTATAGACTTACTGTATATTATCCAGTTGGAAGCACCTAAAAATGTGCTAATAACACTTATAGCTCAACTGATTTCTGAAATTTAATTTGTAATTTTATATACTCTTCCAAAATATTGCGAAATTGACATAGCAAACATTCACAAATTTATATTTGCATACTGATTAAACAGGTGCGATAATCCAATAAACAATAAAAATAAAAATATACATAAAATCATATTACATAATTTTTTACTTGTAAGTTTGCATTGATATTGAACCCCTAATTAACTGAAAATGTTTAAATAAGTAATAAGGCATAATACTATGTGATACAAAATCCTGTCATAAACCCTGGGGTCATAAAACCTGGGGTGATTTATGTTAATTATGGTACAATATGCACACTGTGTCAGGGTATTTCTCATTACCACATGGCGTGATTGTGGTGTTGGTGAATTACGAAAGCTCAGCAGGGTGCCAGTAGCTGGACAGTAACATACAATTTGTGCAATATGCCTGTAGACATTATATTCCATATAACACTCCCTATAAGGAGAAACATTCATATATGTTCAGGGAACTGGTATAGATATATAATCATCATATATCAAATTGGGTAGTGACACAATTTGAATAACCAAAAGTCAGTGCCAGTTATTAAAACAGCAAAAAAACTCACCCATGCTTCATTCAATTTTACTAAAAAAGGCATGAAATCATTGTTGAACATTGGCCATACCAGCTAAACACGATAAGAAAGAGATATAATAATATTTCTTATTCTCTCTTAGACTGGTAAATATATGTAACAGACCATTTTCTCTTAAATTCCATTCTTGGACTAAATAGTGTATTTTGATAATTTATTGACTGAGTAGCAAACAGTATACAGCCTGATAGTACAGCATAAATGTGCAGGCTCGCCTGGATTTACATCAACAATGACCTAACAGATTACTTTTGCTTTCTTTATCAAGCTAAGGGTAATTTTACTATTTTGAAGTTAAATCAACAATGTCAGGCTACATGATAAGATGTCAGACTCGTGATTCATGGGTTTCGGGTTTGATCTCAGGTTTATGATCGGTGTAACTGTTTATTAGTTAACGTCTCTTTGGGTGAAAGCTTCATAAGACATTGCTGTGTTTCTCTGTATTATTTCTGTGATACATTCTGAATCTTGCAAATTTCCAATTATAAAGACATTGCATCTGCAGCACGTATTTCATCAGACGAAGGCATTATTACACAATTTTCGCAGCTGCAAAAATCTTTCACATGTCACTGCCGTCTCACTATTTCTCTCGTTTTCTAATTCATCTAACTCTACTTCCGAAAATTCTGGTTCAAAGTTATGGGCCACAAGTCCTTCTCCGTTATTAAGATCCATTTAATTATTCTTGCCAGTACTATAATTGCACGTTTCTATATCTGCTGAAGCGTATAAATTAATTTTGTTTTAAACCGGAAGTGCAGCTGTTACGTCATGGAGGTGTTCAATATGGCGACTTCCATCACAAAGTCGATGTGCAAAAATGACCGTTACAAAACGAGCTGATATATCTTTATGGACTCGAATTTATGCATATTGATACTATTAATAGAATGCTGAACTCATAGCTATTCATAATATCCTGTTTTATACACAGGGTTGTGTTCCCCTTTAATGTAGTTGATGGAAACTTCACACTATACTTCCAACAATATTTCTTGGTCATTAAGCCTACTACATTAACCAAGTTAGATAACTCTTGCATGAATATAATTTTTTTAATTTTTTTTCTCTCCCATGTGTGTTTTAACACTCAAAGCGGACACGGTGAGACATATCATTCTGCGGAATTCTAATTTTCATTTAGTGTCAGCTTAGATGACGTCCTTGAATCCTCTTGATCAACATTTGATGTACCATCTGCCCAGTATTTAGACTGATCCATGAAAAAGTTTCCACAATTTTGTTTATCATCACTATCTTCATGTATTTCATTCTCTATTTCGTCCTGATTACATTCTTGTTTTGTTTTACAGAAATCCTTACTACAATTTTCATGTTCACCAAATACATGAAAATCACTGTTTCTAATATCAGAAGGTAATTTTTTATTGCATTTTGTTGATCAGGCTTCTGAGACCTCATTCTAATGGCCCATCTCACAGCACTAACAATTCTAATTCTTGTTACTTGAGTTGATTTTCTTTTTCCTTTCAAAGAAGGATTTTCTACCACTAACCTTTCCAAATTTCCTCTTAAACATTTACACATGTGGTTGGAACATTCCAATTTGTTAACATTTCTACCCAAAATTCTTCTCGAATTCTGGCAAATACCGAAGACTCGCCATCATGTATCTTATTCCGTAAGTGTCTGCCTTTTTAAATCCCTCAATTATAATGTCCGCTTCCATAGCCTGGCTTGACACATTCCAATTTTTGAAACATTCATGTTTCTTGAGCAAACATAACAGTATTTCTTTCTCATATCAGTGTGAAGATATTTTTTAGTTTTTTTGTCCAATACTTATTGCAACTCCTCCTAATGCGTTGTTAGAGTGTTTAGGTGACGGCTTGCTCCATCCACCATCGCAAATTACACTGATAGCAGGAACTCCTGAAATATTGTTTTTATACATGTTATAATTTTACTTTCCTGTTTATGTTATTAAGTGCAATGATTACTAATAACAATATTAAACATGTAAATATAGAGAAAAATAAGTATATACTTATTTATGATGTTCAATAGGCAATGGGAAATATTGTGTATACAAAATATCAATTTAAAATATACTGTTGCTGTTGTTATGAACAATGATCTAATAACAGGGCCCAATCTTAATTTTTCATCAAATCTATGGATTTTTTTGTTTTATTTCTTAAATGAAGATTGACACAATTTTAAACTCATTTCGGCTTATATGGCATATATATATCCGGTTTTACTGATGGAGGAAGACCTCATACTGAGTCATACTGACTATAACCACCGTTCTTCTACAAGTTATTGGCAAACTTTATCACAAAGTTTTGCCCCGAGTGGGACTGAAAGTTTCAAACATATGACCTTTGCCATGACAGGTAAATGATGTTGAGATGCTGCCTTTAAAATACACCACTCAGCTACATAGGACCCAAAAATAAAACACAAACAGATGTATTCATAAAAACTGACGTATATGATAAAACAGACAATATTGTGTTACTTTGAAACAATTATAATAATAAATTTATATCGAAGTTTTCAAAACCTTATGTGAAATAGTATAATAATTACCTTCATGAACTGCCACATTCAATAAGCCAATCGCTTGTCTTCTTCAATGGCACCTTCACGTCTTGTTCTAATACAGAACCACCAGCTGTTAATTTTCTTTTCAATTATAGAAAAAGTTGCCCGAATCGTACCAGGGGAATCCAATACCTACCGACAGCAGTTCATTAAGGTGGGCCAAACATTTCTTGTAACCAAAGTACACCAAACTGCACGTACATTTATGTCATAATGTTTGTGTGATGGTATCGTCTTCGGGCTTGTTGGAAATGTAATATTTTTTTACATCCTGTACACTTTGCTGACAATATAACTGTTTATTTCGGATACAAGTTCAATGGAAGACGCACCATTTTCACCAATGGCAATTGCCTCAGAACATGTTGCTGAATGTAAACTTACATCAGCAATAAGAGTTTGCAAAGAGCTTAAATTAACTAACCTGTAGACTTCGACATTACAATGGCTATTAAATTTCCTTTTCACATGCCTTTTTTACTAATTTCCCATTACATCTGAATGAAAAGTTCAGTAATTGTCATTGCCGAAGGCTTATCTTCAGTTGAGGAACACTGTATGTATGACACTTTCTTCCTCCCCTAACACTGTGTTTTTTTTCCTATAGTAACTGAACTTTCCACCAGCTTTCCCAAATTTTCCCCTTGACGACATACTGCTTATTTTAATTCTCAAACTATGCCATTGTATCGCGTCTCGTACACCGTAATCTTATTTCCGAGCACATGGAAAAAACGCACGGGATTCATGCAAATTATTTCGATAAACATTTGGGCATTTGACAGCTGGATGACAACACAGTTACATTGAATATGTGAACAATCAACAGATGATCGGACCGGTGTAAATGTTTACTATTATAAACTTACAGGAAGCGTCTAACAACTTACTTCCGGAAAATACTACGCTAAATGTAAACCCAATCCTTAAAATAGATCAATTTATATATAAAACTATCACATCTTATTTAATGCAGACAATACATAAACATGTTTTATGTTTAATGAAAACAATTTATTTTAGTCATTATATCGATATAAACCCATGTTCAACCCTTTGTTATCTTGAGCTTCCGTTTGGCGTAGTAATAATTAAGTGATTCGGTTGTCTTCAACACCAGCGAAAGAAAGCATTACCAGTATTAACGCCACATACAGCTACACATTGCACCCGATCGACATGCAGTTTCTTTCCTAAGGTATATACACAGTTAATTAACATATATGTCGTATGATCAGTACAAAATATTTCGGGGGAAATGTGTTAATCATCATTAGATTTTAACCACCTGTCAACATTTAAGATGGCCGCTCAAAATCCGATCACGTAAATAAATGGAGAGATACTTCATATGCTTTAAAGACAATGACATGCAATATTGTGCGAGGGACATTGTTTGTTACATCGTTATGAAGGTTATAATATATATTTTATATACGTGTGTGTTACTTTTCTACTGAGTTTAAGATTCCGTTCAAACAACTGATGTTTTACAAAACTTTCCTTCATATCTTTTTATTTAATATCCTTTTTAAGTCTATCTCTCTTTCACGTATGTAAAATATAATGATTTTTAAAATTTTCATTTTATTCAACGGTATTTAAATACATAAGAAATTATCTACAAGTTGGTTATACTATTTTTTCAATTTTGAACATTGACAGAAATCTTAACCAAGAACTTGTTTAGAAAAAGAAAAACGACTGATTGAGATGTTATGAACGCTTGCGTATTCAAGTAAAATCTCGCGTATTCTCGTTTTTAAATATAAAACTTCCATTCATCTCAGAAATACAAATCAAAATTCTTTCTTTGCATGATGGAATTCTCTTAAAAACGACACGAGACCATTTGCAGCAAATTGTGTTTACAATTGTTAATTATTTATGATCACAAAATGTGTATGCTGCAACTAAAAACATCAATGAAAGTGCTCGAAATTTTTCTTCAAAATGCATTTTTTTTTTAATTCAAGATCATTTTGCATGTTTAAAACATTATTAAAACCTATACCAAAAACTTAATGTAAACAAAATCAGTTGCCTGTGCAATTTGAAGAGTTAACATATGATTAACATTTTAAATGGAAGAAATAAAAATTATACTATTCTCATTAGATCACAAAAAAGTACTATTACACAATTATTACCAACTAAATTAAATTTAGAACGAACGGGAATAGGTCCGAAACGACCAGGATTGAAATAAAGAGTTACCTCCCTTATAGAAATTGTCACCATTTACATTATCAATGCCGGGCAGCTGGATTATCAATGCTTTCTTTCAATTATCCACTATTCTGACAACGTAACTATGGCCATCATGACGGTAGTATCGATATGTGCCCCGTTGAAGCCCACACAAAAATATATCTGACAATTTTCTTCAAAATGTAGTATTTTGAAATCAAGATAATTTGGCGTGTTTAAAACATTATAAAACATCTAAGGTTGCCTACACAAAATATTTAATGTCAACGAAAGCAGTTGCCTGTGAAATGTGAATGGTTAATCTAGACGTGTAATTAACATGATAAATGGAAGAAATAAAGAGTATATTCTAATTATATCACTACGAAACGGAAGGTATGCCCGGGAGAATGCCTACGTACGTATATTTCATACTTTAACTGATCTATTATCGATTATAATCATGGGGACATCATTTACCGAAATGTATTTATTTCGGTAGTTCTGTGGTCATTTGTGACAAAAATGCTAACACTATTTTAATTTTACTTTTTGTTTTCATTGGTAGAATAGAAATATATGGTATATGTAACGATATATTTGATTTGTTGACATGTAATATATGGTTTATATCCATGTGTGATTATACAATTATATATGTAACGATATATTTGATATGTTGACTTGTAATATATTGTTTATATCCATGTGTGATTATACAATTATATACGTAACGACTTATTCGATATGTTAACATGTAATATTTGGTTTATATCCATGTGTGATTATACAATTATATATGTAACGATATATTTGATATGTTGACTTGTAATATATGGTTTATATCCATGTGTGATTATACAATTATATAAGTAACGACTTATTCGATATGTTAACATGTAATATATGGTTTATATCCATATGTTATTATACAATTATACATGTAACGACATATTTGATATGTTGACATGTAATATATGGTTTATATCCATGTGTGATTATACAATTATATGCGTAACGACATTGTTGATATGTTGACATGTAATATATGGTTTATATCCATGTGTGATAATACAATTATACATGTAACGCCATATTTGATATGTTGACATGTAATATATGGCTTATATCCACGTGTGATTATACAATTATATATGTAACGACATATTCGATATGTTTCAATGTAATATATGGTTTATATCCATGTTTGATTATACAATTATACATGTAATGACATATTTGATATGTTTACATGTAATATATGGCTTATATCCACGTGTGATTATACAGTTATATTTGTAACGACATATTTGACATGTTGACATGTAATGTATGGTTTATATCAATGTGTGATTATGCAATTATACATGTAACAACATGTTTGATTTGTTGCAATGTAATATATGGTTTATATCCATGTGCGATTATACAGTTATATATGTAACGACATATTTGATATGTTGACATGTAATATATGGTTTATATCAATATGTGATTATGCAATTAAACATGTAACGACATATTTGACATGTTGACATGTACTATATGGTTTATATTAATGTGTGATTATACAATTATATATGTAACGACATATTTGACATGTTGACATATAATATATGGTTTATATCAATGTGTGATTATGCAATTATACATGTAACAACATGTTTGATTTGTTGCAATGTAATATATGGTTTATATCCATGTGCGATTATACAGTTATATATGTAACGACATATTTGATATCTGACATGTAATATATGGTTTATATCCATGTGCGATTATACAGTTATATATGTTACGACATATTTGATATGTTGACATGTAATTTATGGTTTATATCAATGTGTGATTATGCAATTATACATGTAACAACATGTTTGATTTGTTGCAATGTAATATATGGTTTATATCCATGTGCGATTATACAGTTATATTTGTAACGACATATTTGATATGTTGACATGTAATATATGGTTTATATCCATGTGTGATTATACAATAATATTTGTAACGACATTGTTGATATGTTGACATGTAATATATGGCTTATATCCACGTGTGATAATACAATTATACATGTAACGACATATTTGATATGTTGACATGTAATGTATGGTTTATATCAATGTGTGATTATGCAATTATACATGCAACGCCATATTTGATATGATGACATGTCATTTATGGTTTTTATCCATGTGTGATTATACAATTATATATGTAACAACATGTTTGATTTGTTGCAATGTAATATATGGTTTATATCCATGTGTGATTATACAATTATACATGTAACGGCATATTTGATATGTTGACATGTAATTATATATATTGTTTATATCCATGTGTGATTATACCATAATATATGTAACGACATATTTGATATGTTAGAATGTAATATATGGTTTATATCCATGTGTGATTATACAATTATATATGTAACGACATATTTGCTATGTTGACATGTATTAAAACGATTTCAACGTTGCTGTGTTTCCCTTTGAATAAACTTACGTTTATACAGTCGTAGATTATTTGGTTACTTTGTTTTGTTGTATATTAAAGTAACGTGTTTATCTCAATTTACTTTGTTTTGTTGTATATTACAGTAACGTGTTTATCTCAATTTACTTTGTTTTGTTGTATATTACAGTAACGTGTTTATCTCAATATACTTTGTTTTGTTGTATATTACAGTAACGTGTTTATTACAATTTACTTTGTTTTGTTGTATATTACAGTAACGTTTTTGCCTCATGTAACTGTAATAAAATGATTATAATCACCTTATCACACAGAAATGTACAATTGATCGGAAATACTTGGGGCACTTGTATATAATTAGCCTAAGGGTTAATTAACAAATAACATGCGATAAAACATCCCAGTCTGTTATATCCAACACTTGATTACAACATTGGTATGTTCTAGTAAAGCATGCTCTGGGAATCTTTAATCAAGGTATTGAAGGTATGAGATTGTGTTTCTGAATTTTTCTATAATTTTGATACTATTTTTATTTTTCATATTATAACTTAATGTGGATCAGACTATGGGATTTTGTCCAATTAATTCAATTGAATGAAATTGAATTGTAATGACAATTTCTTACGTAAATCAGCATAAGGTTACTGTTTATAAACAAAAAAAAAACGTTACTATTCAATATATTACAGGCGTATATTGACTTCTTTTCACTCCTTGTTGATGTCATAGTCTAAAAATTGACAGCAGCTCACAAAGTCTAATAATTGAAATAGGGACCGCCGTGTGCAGTGGACACATATTTAGCTTCAGTTTGCTATGTAAAACTTCGGGTCGTGTTGAGGATCGAACTTGCAACCTTTAGCATGTGCAACCAACACTGTTCACTACAATAGCGCACCAATCTCTAGGTTTCTTTTAGTTAAGGTTTCAGATATATAGTTTCAAGTTTTTAGAATCATAGTTCGTTTTCATTTGACATATTATTACTTTACAAATGAATTTCTGAACTGTTGACTATATGAAATTAAGATAATTATATTGCACTAATCATATGGTATTTCGGGTAAAGTAAACTGTAAACTGTGATATTCAGATCATGACATAAATTCAGCGTTTTAAGAATTTGGGGACTACGCACTTAGGCGTTCTGCGTCAGTATTGGTATTATAATACTTCAATGGCGTCATATAAACTTGAAAAATGTCATTTTACAGCAGAGTAGAGTTAAAACGGAAATATATATATATAACTAAATGCAGTTAACGAAACAAGATGATTTAACTTCAATTTTAACGCTTACGAGCATAAACAAATGCTAAGTGTATCATATCGCCATAACATTGTGGCTTAGGTTAACCGTTTGACTGGGAGATGTGTAATGTCCCGATACTACGTCATCTAATGTTAACAGGGACAGTCCGTATGTTTCAGGTTAAATTGAGACCAGTTTATACCACATGTTCAACCCGAATGGTAATTCTATACTAAAGCGTTTCTTTTTTCTGTTTTGGGGGAATGGGGGCAAGTCCCTTTGATAGGGAAAATAACGCCTTGATGCCGAAAAAGGCAAAAAACACAAATGCATGATAATTGTAACTTACATGTATGTACACTTAAAAATGTTTATAGGTCAATATCCCTGTTCTTCATTGTTTAAGCTGGCATTAAAGAGAGTATATCAGTTTTGTTTAAATTTTGCTAAAACATTTTTTTCTAATATATCATGCCTATATATACTCATTGACACTGTATTGCCTAAAGGATAACTTTTATTTAAATATGCCAAAATAATATAAGAGGTTTCTTAACTTGTGCGACTAAAATAGAAATCCGTCATACAGGTAGATCTATACACATTGTAAAATTTGTTTCAACTAAGAAAAAGCCCGAATGACGATTTGAAGGTCAACGTGTAGTAATTAAGCGATGTCTATTTTATGGAGATTTCGTTTCAAGTTAACCACTCCGATTCAAATATCAATTTTGACACGTTTTGTTGCGGATTTGATATACCAAACCATTTGGATTTTATCTATTTATGATAATCAGATCCTTTTCCTCCAGTTTAAAATACATATATACTTTTTCCTGATATACTCCCTTGAACCTCAATTAAAAACAATAATATTTAGCAAAATATATACTTTAGGAGAATGTTTTCATAAACTAGTGGGAAAACATGTTTTGCGAGTTTCGGCCCCCTAAAATAACAAAAATAACCCCACTGTAATGTTTTAATAAGGTATATAAACGACAAAGGGAAGTGAAATGTAGAGCGAGAGTTAGTACTTTAATTTGCATATTTCTAACGTACATTCAAATTGTAATATATGTATTCCAATTACTTCAGCGGCAATACGTTTGGTATTTCAAATTCATTTCAGGTAACACGATTAATTTGAGACTGATATAACCGTCTTCAAAAGAAACACAGTATTGTACTTGCTGATATTAGGACGAATCTAAAACTCTCTTAATAAGATGACTACTGGAAATGAACCATTTCAGTGTCAGATGTGTAATAAAACATTTACCGATTCGGCAGCTCTAAACAGTACTGGAAATGAACCATTTGTGTGTCAGGTGTGTAATAAGACGTTTACAGAGTCATCACGTCTAAACAGTCACGTGCGAATACATACTTATGTAAAACCATATGAATGTCAGGTGTGTAATAAGACGTTTACAGAGTCGTCAAGTCTAAACAGTCACGTGCGGATATATAATGGTGATGAACCACATGAGTGTCAGGTGTGTAATAAGACGTTTACAGAGTCATCAAGTCTAAACAGTCACGTGCGAATACATAATGATGAAAAACCATATGAATGTCAGGTGTGTAATAAGACGTTTACAGAGTTGTTAGGTCTAAACAGTCACGTGCGGATACATACTGGTGAAAAAACATATGAGTGTCAGGTGTGTAATAAGACGTTTACAAAGTCATCAAATCTAAAATATCACATGCGTATACATACAGGTGATAAACCATTTGAGTGTCAGATGTGTAATAAAAAGTTTACACAGTCTTCAGCTCTAACCAGGCACATGCGGATCCATGCAAGTAATAACGTCTTAGAATGTCAGTTGTGTAATAAAATATTTACAACGTTGAATCATTTTAAGAGTCACATGCGGACACATACTGATGATAAACAATTTAAGTGTCAAATTTGTAATAAAAAGTTTACACGGTCACAAAGTCTAATTGTTCACACACGGATTCATACTGGTGATAAATTATTTGAGTGTAAGGTATGTACTAAGACGTTTACTCAGTATTCACATCTAAACAGACACATGCGGATACATACTGGTGATAAAGCATTTGAGTGTCAGGTGTGTACTAAGACGTTTACCCAGTCTTCACATCTAAACAGTCACATGGTGATACATACTGGTGATAAACCATTTGAGTGCCAAGTGTGTAATAAGAAGTTTACACAGTCGTCAAGTCTAGGAAAACACATGTGGATACATCCTGGTGACAAACCATTTGAGTGTCAGATGTGTAATAAGAAGTTCATGTTTTTGTCAGATCTAAACAGGCACATGCAGACACATACTGGTGATAAACCATTTGAGTGTCAGGTGTGTAATAAGGAGTTTAGAAAGTTATTACATCTAAACAGGCACATGCGGATTCATACTGGCAATAATCTATTTGAGTGTCAGGTTTGTAATCAGACGTTTACGGGTTCGTCAGATCTACACAGGCACATGCGGATTCATCCTGTTTATAATCTATTTAAGTGTCAGGTTTGTAATCAGACGTTTGCGGGTTCGTCAGATCTACACAGGCACATGCTGATTCATACTGGTGATAAATGGTTTGAATGCCAGATATGTAATAAAATGTTCACATATTCATCACGTCTAAAGAGGCACATGCGGATTCATGCTAGTGATAAACTGTTTGAGTGCCAGGTTTGTAATAAGAAGTATACGGAGTCATCAAATCTAAATAGTCACATGCGGATTCATACGGGTAATAATGTCTTAGAATGTCATTTGTGTAAAAAAATATTTACAAAGTTGAATCATTTACAGAGTCACATGCGGACACATACTGGTGATAAACCATTTAAATGTCAGGTTTGTAATAAAACGTTTAAACATTCGTCAAATCTAAACAAGCACACGCGGATACACACTGGTGATAAACCATTTGAATGTCACTTGTGTAACAAGAAGTTTGTATGTTCGTCAAATCTAAACAGGCACACGCGGATACATATGAAAAACATACAAAATATAACATGTTAGGTTTTTCTGCATTGCTCAAGCGATTTGGTCAGAAACCCATTATATGGGGGTCGTCTCAAAAGAAGAAGGGAGACAACCCATGTTATTCTATGTTGTTTGTTCATTTCTTTCTATCTATTGATACTAGTTTTTTTGTTTTATTATAAAATAAATTGCATCTGTCTTTCAAATATTTTGTTTGATATGATTGTATGCTTGTAGCTAAACTATACCGAACCAAAAAAGAAACTTCCGCTAGGTTTGAATGTGAATATTTTGTAACATTCAACTAAAGTTGGCTGAAATCTTCTGTTTGTTGTATAATTATGTCTTATCGATCTACTGAAATAGCTAAATTGGACAGAAATTATCAATTTTATTGTTTGATTTGAATTTAAAACGGGAAGGGATGGATTTCAAAATCAGGTTATCAGTAACGTGTGTGGCCGCCGCGTTCGATGATGACTGCTTGGCAGCGACGTCGCATTGAGAGCACAAGCTTGTTTATGTCAGCCAGTGCTTGAAGCGTGGGATAGTATCCCACACGCTTTGTTTTCAATCGACATTTTGACACTTTAGAAACCACTTTTAAACAGCCCATAAGTGGATCGCAGAGCAAATATGCACCGTTCTTATTTTTGTTCTGGTTTGATAGTATTTGTAATCAAACCCCCATGCAAACGACGTTTGAAATGAGAATATGGTAGTCTCGGTGTCGTTGTTTCAAATATTTATAAAGGCATCAAAATTTCTTTCAGAAGCATTATGTAAAAGACGATCCTTTATTAAAAACCAATAAGTGCTCTTCCTCCTTTGATATGGAATATATTATAACTAATATGGAACATGATTAAAATAACCTTCTTATGTGATTGATGGCTATTTAGATTATTTTAAACGTTTGTAATTGTTTAACCCTTTACTTCATATAGACACCTTTGAACACCTCTAATGTAGAAGGCTTTTGAAAACAGTGTAGAACCAGTTCTGATAAGAGCAATCAGAACAGGTTCTGGACTGTTTTCCGCTCTATCAGAATAAATAGGTAAAATGTATCTATCTTTTCATGGAAATTGACTATGTGTGGCTTTTAGTTTGGAAGAGTCCAGTTAAAATGTACATGGAGTAAAGAGTTAAATGTGTCCATTGATTTGTTACGTAAATGTATTGTATATATGTTTTATATAATTGGGAAACTGCAATAGTTTAAACCAGTAAAATTTCAACTCATACCTTGCAGTATCTATACCGCTTGTTTCAAAACATGGACAAGCGGTTTATCTATTGTCTTGTTGTATGTGGATTAACTTACTTGCAACAAATGTTTAAGTATGTTGTATTCAATCAACTTAAATAGATTGACAATGGTAGAATTTATTTTTTAAGATTTTTAGTTTCGTTTTACATGGACTTAATGGTGTTTTGTTTTCACAGTGTAAATACGTTTTCAGATAGTACAGAATGCAATGATCAATTTGTATATAAATACATAAAACATATATTTTCAGAATGTGTGACATACAATTGTATATATAATCTAAGCTGTAAACCATTAATAAAATGTATGTCAATAGTCAACTTGTTTCTACTTTATAATCCATTTCACAACATTATTCAGTTAGTAGCACACCATGACAGACTCGCCTATTAAATGCGAATGTCCTGCATCTTTTTTATGGTAGGCGCGAGTGGGAGAAGGAAAACTCGTTCACTTTTAAGTTATTAAAGAATGCTCAGTATATGTTTATGAAAATCCCGAAAATAATAATTCATTGTTATTCAACTTCTCAACCACAATTTAATGATATGAGAAAGACGGTGAAACATACATAATTTTTCGAGAGATTACCAACAAAAGAAGAAATGGGTAAATGGTCATTTGAATCAGATTTTAAAATAATAATACCGAATGACTTTGCACAAAAGCTTTAGAAAGTGTGGATATTGTAAACTTATTAACTCTCTATAGTCATCATAAACTCTTTCGTTGTTTTTTTTTCTGGTTCAGACTTTATTTTCATGGAGGAGTGTTGGGAGTAGGGTGGAGATATTTTCGTACAATTTTTTGTTTTATTTAACAATCTATTAGATCAAATTCAAACTTTACCTAAACAAATGTTTCCAGGTGAAACAAAAATACTTTATGGATAGCTATAAGAAAGCTTTAAGAAAATAGATACAATTACCTAGTTATTGATATCAGCCCACACAGCAACCCAATATACATGTATAAGCTGCGCACGCGATAAAGTCCCACATTTGAAGGTATGGGGTAATTCTAAAGCATTTACGAATAAAACAGACAATGTCGATCTGTGTATTAACGAATTCCTCACAAATAAGATAAACTACAAGGACGGAATCAAGCATTATCTTCGAATAGTACCTTCCTCTTTGTGATTCTTTTAATGAAATTCGGAAATTGGAATATTTAAATACGTGACATGATAACAATATAATAGAAACATAAACACTCAAACAATGATTGTAATAATAAGTTATAAACAGGTTTATATGTCATTTTTTAAAAAACACAATATGTATTTCATGTAGACGTTATAAAACACAGAATAATGGAGTTTTAAAGTGAAAATACAGTCAATTGTAAGTTTGGGAATCATTTATTATCAGTTAATTATACATATTATGAAATATACATATTTAAGTAGTATTTGACGAGTATTAAACAGAATGTATGTGATATCAAGTTATGCGAGTTTTTTTAAAAAATATAATAGTGTTCTGTTTTAGAAGTACTTCTATTTTTTCTGTTTCGCTAGCATCAACAGAACTTAGTGTTTTAATGCTTGAAGCAAGTCTAAACGATCAACTTTATTTATTTCATTGTGAAGTACGAGATGTATTTCGGTTTCGACACATTGAGACCGACATTGCCCGCATATTCTTTCATCTCTCGGAATCACCGATATTTCAATTAGATCATGGAAAAACGTACTAAATGAGTTAGTAGTTAAATTCATAATTTTCTGGAATTTTCCGGACATCATCGATTTAATCCGATGTTTAGATTCAATTTAGATGTAAACCGCCGATCTTGATATATTCCATCGTGTCGGAGTGAATTTGTCTTTCCGTATTGTCGCTCAGATGATCGAATCCCGTAACAAGAATTATATTTTTTCAAACAAAATGAAACAATTTGTCCAATTGTGCTTTAAAACATATCTGCGGGTTGTTCCTGCACATCGGTTTTTGCATAGTTCCTTTCTATTTCATTGACTTTCGGGGTTTAATTTCGCCATTGGGTTAGTTGAAAATTCGGATAACATTCGGATATTACCAAAGAGAAGTGTTATTTTTTTCTTTTTGAGATGTCATAAATGTAAATTAGACATATTGTTATCAATGAAACGATCGACAAGCATGGAAGTGTACATTGTTTTTCGTTCTTAACCACCTGAAGCGCTCGTGCGTAACGAAGCCGAAGAATCAAATACGAACAAATCATTAATAGTCGTAGTGGTGACATTTCAAATAACTCATTTTCGGATATGAATCATTCATGAATTAGTTCCAAAGCACTGGATACATTATAACTTAACCTTAAAGCAACACATCCACGTTTGAACTTTTTAAAAAAAAAATTTAATTGAGTTATTAGCACATTTCCCATACAAACGTATGATCAATTAGCTGTATCTGAGCATATAAACACAATCCCGAACAAAATGATGCCCAAATTGTAATGTGTGACTAACACTTTATAAAACAAGCGTGTAACTCACCCGAGTCAAAAAAAATTGTCAAAATGACTTTCAAGGCAGGTAAAGTACACTACGCACTAAAACGTGAAGTTTTTTAATACGACTCGCATAATTCAATTTGAAGCCAAGGTGGAATCCTCGGCAATTTAAAAATAATTTATGAAGCGTTTATCACGCTTTATAATTTGGATATCTTTTTTTATAATTCTAAAGCGTTATGGATAGTGTTTGTTAGCACATATACAGCTCACTGACCATATATTTATGTATGGGAAATGTGCTCACAACTCAATTGAAAAACTTTTTAAAAAAGTTTAAACGTGGATGTGTTGCTTTAAACAATAGTATTCATACCGGTATGGAGACAAGGAAAAATAATGTTGAATTTTGACATTTATCTGAGGCATACAACTCTTTGGTGAATCGCTCATATTGAAATACAGCATGGTTATGGGCCATTGTTATACATAAACTGTACACATTGCTCTAGAAAATGAGTATACTACCCCTTAAATTAGTATACAATGCCTCTTCTCAAAATGTTAAGGGTTAAAATGAACATTCTTATCAAATTGCCGTTTAAATCAAACGACTCAACACTGAAATTGAGAATGACAAATTCTTATTTTATCCCTTAATTTGAATTCCAATGCTTTATTGAGAAATGTCAATGCTTAAATACCCCCAAACAGTGATTATCTGGAGCACTGCTGTAAATGTGAAGTGTAAGAACAGTGGAAGCAAACAAGACACATCGAGTAAACAGGAAATACCAATAGCATTTGACATTAGCACAAGGTAATTGATGCTTTACCATAACTCATTGATATCCATCGGATCAACCGACAGCATTCTTAAATTCCCTTTCTGCTACTCGGCAGGGGATAAAATGAGTAAATGTAAAATGTAAATGAACTATTCAACACATTTAAATACGCTTAACAGTGGCTCAGGTTATAGTCGGGTCTTATGTCGGAGCCTGACATATTTGTCATGGCTTCATAAACTCTGAAGAGACATAAAAATGAAGTTTCAAGGCCAATCAATATCGATTGTAACAAAGATAAATAAATAAAGAAGTGACGATGATCAAAAGGGGACAATGGTAATTCTTAATGTAGAATTACCATTTCTGCTTATTTTTTACTAAGGAAACTAACAAAATAATCATGAGTACAACCGAGGATCTGAGGGGGAAAAAAACTTGTGACCACTTATTTGGCACAATCAATCTCCGGACAAGTAACTGACAACTTTCGCACTTGAATCAGCAGTTAGAGACGTATGAAAATGAGAAACAATATTAGTGTGCAATACTGTTTCTCATTTTCATAGACTGGCTGAGCGGGGTTTGAGCTTGCAACCCATTGACTGCTAGTTTCATGACATTTTTAGTAACAATATGTGCAAATAAATATGAGTTTATAACCATGAGATTTTGTCAATGTTTTAAACATAATTATCATGACATAAATGGCTGCTCAGTTATAGCGTTTGGGTTGTCAAACTATGCCCATGTATTTTGATGTTTTATTAAAATACATTGTCATTTTTAGCCAGCTCGATTAGCTCAGTCGGTAGTGTGCTATATATCGAGCACGTAAAGAACCAGCAGAGACTTAGGAATGGGTTTCTACGATATTTATTTCCTGCACTATCTCCCATAAACTTAAAAATACTAACACTCAGTAACTATTGTTAAGATTCAATGAAAATATTGAAATAGTTTTTGAACCTTCAAGACAAGGGTAAACAGACGGATAAATGTACCATGAGATAAGTCAAACAAGAGCAATATATTTTGCATTATATACAAGATATATACAAGTTACATAACTATGTTATTGTAGTAGGGTTGATGACTTGGAATTATAGTGTAAAGTTTCAAGTCAATACATGCAATAGTAAATGAGATATGGACTTGCACACAAAACGTTAACCACATTTTCTAAGTCAAACAAGGGCAATAATTTGCATTATATTCATGCAAGAGTTATCTTACTTGGTTATTGTAGTAGGATTGATGACTTGAAAGGCTAATGTAAAGTTTCAAGTTAATACATGCAATAGTTTCTGAGATAGTGACTTGCATGCAAAACTTTAACCAAGGTGTGACGCCAACGCCCGGGTGAGTAGGATAGTTTACTTTATTAACAAAGCTCAAAACAGCCAAGCCCTGAATGGCAGGTAATGCACATATAAAACAGAACTTGATATATATTATTACATAAAATCTAAGTCGGGTATTTCCCATCAGAAACTAAATTTAAAACTTTCTGTTTGTTTTCATGTTCAGCAGTCGCTCATCCAAGATTCTCGCTAGGTACCCTCCAGATTTCGAGTTGAGTAAAAAGATGGCTATCCAAAATAATATATACATTATTAACTGATCATCATTTCATAATTCATTCTCAGATAAAATTTATGCAAAAGGACAGAGGAAGTGATTTAAATAATATTTAAATTCAATTAACTCTTTATACCCTCCTACTGGAGATAAGTCATGTACATACATAACATACGCACGCACATGCACGCACGCACACGTACACCAGTAAAGCGACATTTAATAGATTTACGGTACCCAAAAATGATAAACGAATATATCCATCTTCTCGCCACAGACTATCGCTGTTAGAAAAACACAATATGTACATTCATCTCAAAATTGAGGTTCGTTCTTAGTCATTTACAATGGTTATTGGATTTTTATTTTAAAAAAAAAAATATATATATATGTCATTAGCCGCCGCTTGACCCATTAGGAAGATATACGTCTGATAGCTGGACTAAAGGTATTGTTTAAGAAGAGTATGCCGGAATGGTTTTCGCATTCGTTGTTTTTTTAATTCCAATAATCAGTGCAAAGATTGAAACAACAAAATCATCATGATGCAATAACAAAATAAACATCAATGGAAACCACATCAAAATGTGTAATCGATGTAATGTTGAACACTTACTATACCTAACACATATATATATATATATATGTTAGGTATAGTATATATATATATATATATAAATTATTATTTTTGAATAACCAAGACATAAATGTACAGATCAGAGTACGGCGAGTGCGCCTAGCTACAATGCAAACCATAGATACAATATCAAGGCCTCTGCCAAACCAATAAATTTGGTGTCGACCATGACTTATATACTATGGATTTACATGCAACACATCTGGACTGGACAGACAATTTACATACAATAACTGATAGCTTTATATGAGTAGGATCCAGATAAGGCTTCACGACTACTTACATGCTATATAAAGGACATATTTATAAACCCATTGGACCATAGAGATACTGTGAATTAATTTATATCTAATTTCATAAAGGGAGTTAATTAAATTCACAACAACAGAATTTACGATTTTCGGGATCTTTTCAGATTCTCATTCACAATGCATGATATATATATGGAGATAATTATTTGTGAATAACCAGGACATAAATATACAGACCTAGCTACAATGCAAACCCTAGATACAATATCAAGGCCTCTACCATACCAGTAAATTTGGTGTATGACTTATATACTATGGATGTAAATGTTGTGTTTCGAAAATGACGTTAAACTTCGTAAAACAAAAGAGTCTTGTCTTTATTTTGAAAGTTATCTTATATCTATTTCATGCAGAAGGCCATTGACCTATCAGTATATAATCTTAAAAGTACATGCAATACAAACAAGTAATCAATGACATCGTTGTACAATAGTCACACATTTATAATGAATACACTGATATTCAAACCTTAAATAGTACAAATATTTATCTTAAGTAGAACAAATATTTATCTAAAGTAGTACAAATATTTATCATAAATAGTACAAATATTTATCTTAAGTAGAACAAATATTTATCTTAAGAAGTACAAATATTTATCTTAAGTAGAACAAATATTTATCTAACGTAGCCGTTAAACACGCATCATAAATATTGAATTTAAAACCCAGAGAGTACAAATGATAATGTAATACATACACTTGTAAATTGTTCAGGAGAAAAGGAAAACTACAAGTTGTTAATGTGTGATCGATGTTCAAAACTTTTATAAATATTCATGGATAGATGTCTGATTTACTCATAACATAGTAACACTTGAAAATATTTCCTCTCAATAAGTTTAAACAAAAATTTATATCCCTGGACAGAACTACTATGTAACAAATATTATGAGGAAATTATAAAGATAGTAATAATGATTATGTCCTGTGGTGATTGCGGCAGTTTATTATTGTGATACCAAAACTTCTTCTTAAAAGCAGTTTTATTCGCAAAATATACTACAATGGAAGGAAATGGAAGTTAATACTTCTTTGTAAGACAGAGTGTCATTGTATTAATATAAATACTTTGACTGTTTTCTTCTTTTTTTTTCAGTTAATTAATTTCCTTGAAGCTAACATCTGAGACGTACGAGTTCTAATTAAAGTGAGGTAATATTGAGCTGTTTTGTCTCCGGGGTTGTGCAGTTGTACTAAAGTGTTGTTTTAAAGTCTGTTCGAAAACTTTTTTCTTGATATCATCTTCCCGGACACACCAATAGGCGGCAGGTGTTTTAGTGAGAACCACACACCAATACTTGCTCAATATCTTTACATCTATATCTTAAGAAGTACCAACAGGACCTTCTCCCGATCTCCAACAATTGCTCTGTCCATGGCCACATTTAATTGAAATTGGCACCAGGCGTCTTTAAGAAAGCTTTTTGAAATAACAGCCACAAAGGTGTTACTTGCGTATATAGCATCTACCATTACCTCAAGTTTAGCCCCATTTTCTGCATTTCTGTGCCAAATATGCAGTTTGTACCCGAATTGATCTTCTACCATAGTTCTAAAATCATGGTGTACAAACGCAGAATCTTCATCCGTATAGATAACATACCCATCAAAGCGTTTTCCTGTTTGTCCAAGAAGTGGTGTACTTTCAGGCGTGGATTTCTTTATCTTTAGCTTAATCTTATAGAGAATATACTTGATATGCCACCTGTTGGTGTAAACAATAACGACAACAACGAGAAAAATAGCGACAAAAGATCCAATTACTATATACACAATGGTTAGTGGATTGTGATAGCGACACATTTCAGTCGTGGGATGGAATTGTGTGAGCATTTTACCAACCATATTGATTGGCGAGCCACAAACGTATCCCCTAGGATAAGTAATTGAAATATTACTATTCAAAAGTTCATCCATCCAATTTCTGAACCAAAGTAAATCACATGTGCACTCAAACGGATTGCTTCCTAAATTCAAACTTGTAAGAGACAGCATCATATTGATGGGAAATGCTTCCTTGCGTATTATCCTAATGCAGTTTCCTTGAACGGACAACTTCTGCAATGTATTTACCTCATTGAATGCATTTTCCAAATGTTCAATTCCGTTTCCGTCTAATTCAAGGCGAATCAATTGTTTGAAATGGCCAAGTAACCGTGTCGGAATTTTATTAAAATGGGTCTTTGTCATAAACAGTTTTTGTATACGTGCAAGTGGTAATAAAAGCTGTAGAATAGTCGTCTCGTTCATTCGGACGAGGTTATTTCCAGACATGTGCAGCTCTATAAGATTGCTGCAATATTCAAACATGTGAATAAATGTCCTGTCCCGTTTTAATACTTTGTAGAATATCAAATTGTTTGAAGACATGTCCAGTTTTTGTAAACTTGAAGAGTTGAATGATAACTTGTGGAGATGTTGTAACGACCCTCGCATGTCCGCGAGCAATAGTGTATTAAGGTTTGTCAGTCGGGAAAATACATTATCTGGTATATTGGTGATGACATTACCACTCAGCTGCAAATGTTCTAATCTCTTAAGACAATGCCACGTTGTATCATTTATATATCTGATGTAGTTGTTACTTAAATCCAACCGTTGCAGATTTGGTAATTTATTGATTGTGCTGTTACTGGAACAAAACATCGGCGGGTTGGATGCAATTTCGTTATCACTTAATATTAGAATCTTCAATGATTTAAGTTCACAAACATCTGAAATTGACAGTAATTTGTTTTTTCTAAAGTATAGTTCAGTCAAAGAACTAAAACCTGTAAAGGCACGGAAATTCAAATATGTAATTTTGTTGTCGTTTAATTTGACAGTCCGTATATTAGATTTAATCGTCTCATCGAATAATTTTACTTTTAAAGCAGTAAGTCCGATGGCATTTAATCCTAATATTTGTAGATGTGGTAAACTTCTAAATGTCATGGCAAGTTCAGTGTCATTTATTTGATCATTTGAACTAATGTCCAGTTTACGAAGATTCTTAAAATTCAAAAAGGAATCGCTTGAAATACTATGAATACAGTCTCTCTGTAGTGTCATTCCATTCAAATCTAACATACTTATGTTGGAAAACGTATGTTTAGAAATATTAAACAGATATTTATTATATAACTTCACTTTTGTAATCCCCTGCGGCAGCTTAGGAATGTATTGTTTTTTATTTGTGAAGTTGCATTCTGCAGTTAATTCTCTACAACAGCAAATGCCCATGCCACACCGTTCGCTCTTGGCTGGGCATTTTCGTCTATCTAAACTTGAACAAATGCATACACACATTGATAAGACTGACGCTGTCATGCAAATGTTCCAGATTGACATTTTGCTTGTATATTTACAAGGCAAGTCTATTTATATTTATCCAACAGAAAAGAACACATCCAATGCAGTAGCTGAAATAAAATGGAAATTTAAAACTCATAAATATAAATGAACAGACAAAATGAGAATAATTAGAATACGGCTTGGAAAAGTTGGTAGTCAAGAAAGCGCCGTTGGACAGCTCCATGCATTTTATCAACGGGTATAAATCACGTTCTTGATGATATTAGCATTGTTCTATACATATGCTGTAATGACTTCTTATAGTAACTTAAAGTATCGGATAAACGCAAATTGTTGGAACACATTGTAACTAAAGTAGAAAACTTGAAATGGCTCGAAAATAAGGAAATATATGTCCACCAAGAGATGCTGCATTACAAGACTGTTTAAATGAAGAATGTTTTATTTCCCGAAACAAATCATGAATATAGCATATCAGTTATCTATAGTATATCCTGAGCATGAAGCTTGACATTTGATGCCTCAGTCATATTATTCATGCAATAAACGCTAAATACGTTAGAGAATTACATAACATCAAAGCCACATAACGATTTCCATGGCATAGACATACTACAGCACTTATCGCGTTTTCGACCAACAACCTTGCGGACGCAAATCCTCTCACAATTTTTATCTGATTGAATTATGGCCGGGCTTTCGGATCCAATGGCCAAAGGCGATTTAAATGAAACTTGCTGTAGACTCGGTTTATGGTCTGACATGAGCCTGTGGTCCGATTATATAAGTTCATGGAGTTCATGACCTTTTGTCATTTTACCTAAACAGCAAGTACATGGTCTTAAATGAGCCTCTGTATGGCGTTCTGATTCAATGTTTCGATTCGGAATGATGTCTCCGTTCCTTTAACTTGAATTAAACATCACATGTTTGACCAAAATCCTTACAGACACAGTTCCTCTGACAGTGTTGAGACAGTACAACAGATACTAGTTTATCATTTGAACGTGAGGTGAGCTTATGAGCTATGCATTCAAATTAACAATTTCTTACTGAGTTATGGCTTTTTGATATTTTTAATGAAATGATGTTTATTCACTACTATAACAATAAAATAACACTATTTACTATTGTGAAACTTTATATTGGGACAGACCTTCCGGTAATGATGACGTTTCTATTGCTAAGGGCCAGTTACCTTGAAAGTGAAGGTCATTTTGATCACCCCTCTCAAACGTACTTTTTACTTTTTTCCATTCTTGATTATGTTCATATTTGTATTTCTTATGTTTCACCATACCATCCACACAACCTCGTCCACCCTGCCGAATGTCTTGACTGTTCATCTGTATATTCACTTATTGTTTAGCCTTCGTCTTGATTTCATTTCACTCCATGCATATCCCCACCCATAACATGAATGTAAGTCGTATGAACGTGAATGTCAGCCGTTTGTACGTGAATATCAGCCGTGAATGTACGTGAATATCAGCGGTTTGTACGTGAATAACAGCCGTATGAACGTGAATGTCAGCCGTGAATGCCAGCCGTATGTACGTGAATGTCAGCCGTATGTACGTGAATGTCAGCCGTATGTTCGTGAATGTCAGCCGTGGATGTACGTGAATGTCAGCCGTATGAACGTCACTGTCAGCCGTATGTTTGTGAATGTCAGTCGTATGTACGTGAATGTCAGCCGTTTATACGTGAATGTCAGCCGTATGTTCGTGAATGTAAGCCGTATGAACGTGAATGTCCGCTGTGAATGTCAGTCGTATGTACGTGAATTTCAGCAGTATGTACGTGACAGTCAACCGTATGAACGTAACTGTCAGTCATATGTTCGTGAATGTCAGTCGTATGTACGTGAATGTCAGCCGTATGAACGTGAATGTCAGCTGTATGTTCGTGAATGTCAGTCATATGTACTCGAATGTCAGCAGTATGTAAGTTAATGTCAGCCGTATGTACATGAATGTCAGCCGTATGTACGTGAATGTCAGCCGTATGTACGTGACAGTCAGCCGTATGAACGTGACTGTCAGCCGTATGTTCGTGAATGTCAGTGATATGTACGTGAATGTCAGCCGTATGAACGTGAATGTCAGCTGTATGTTCGTGAATGTCAGTCATATGTACTCGAATGTCAGCCGTATGTAAGTTAATGTCAGCCGTATGTTCGTGAATGTCAGCCGTATGTACGTGAATGTCAGTTGTATGTACGTGAATGTCAACTATATGAACGTGACCGTCAGCCGTATGTTCGTGAATGTCAGCCGTGAATGTACGTGAATGTCAGCCGTATGAACGTGACTGTCAGCCGTATGTTCGTGAATGTCAGTCGTATGTACGTGAATGTCAGCCGTATGTACGTGAATGTCAGCCGTATGTTCGTGAATGTCAGCCGTATGTACGTGAATGTAAGCTGTACGTGAATGTCAGCCGTATGAACGTGAATGTCAGCTGTATGTTCGTGAATGTCAGTCATATGTACGTAAATGTCAGTCATATGTACTCGAATGTCAGCCGTATGTAAGTTAATGTCAGCCGTATGTACATGAATGTCAGCCGTATGTACGTGAATGTCAGCCGTATGTTCGTGAATGTCAGCCGTATGAACGTGAATGTATATACGTGAATGTCAGCCATATGAACGTGAATGTCAGCCATATGTACGTGAATGTCAGCTGTATCACACAATGAATGTCAGCCATATGTTCGTGAATGTCAGTTGTATGTACGTGAATATCAGCGGTATGTACGTGAATGTCATCCATAAGTACGTGAATGTCAGCCGTATCTGCGTGATGGGTATTTGAAGAATGGGGATTTCGTTTCAATTTTACAACTCTGATCAAATTCTGATTAAACGTTCTTTTTGTCACGTTTTGGTTGATTTAAAGTTCAAATATTCGTATTAATACATAATTAATAATGTGATTCTTTAAACTTCCATTATATTTTTGATACATTTCTAACGATTTGTTTAATGACAAACTACCTTTTAAAACCAATGTAAAAAAAAAATGTTTAAACATAAACATACAAGTTTAAGCAAGGTGGCAGCTCCAACGTGGAGTCCAGTGTTCGATCTGCGCTGGACCAGATATCGTCTAAATAACAACGCTAATTAAGGATATATGGTTCTACCCAGGAAACAGACTCGGGAGCAACACTAAATTAGTATAAAGCAAATACATAAGAAAGAACTTACCTAGATTCGCATATATAGTTCTCTTCAAATGTTATTTGTTTTGTTTAAAACTATTATTTTTATGACATTTGTCTAATTTCACATTACAGTTTGAATATGAAATAAATGCACATTCACAGAAACACTTTATCATGGTAGTTTTAAATTTTATCCATTATTATATATTTACGTCTACAATTTTAGCATGAATCTCTATACACTAATATTACTACACAAAAATAAAAAAATCAGGTATTTCCTATGTACAAACTGCGATATCAGTGTACAAGTATGGTATGACAGCATGTACTGGTAAGTATTTTCCTCGCTGAAGTAATCATATCACACAAGCTCTGAGATACTGCAGTTGTGAAATTAAAACAAGGAATTTTATTCACATATTATTTTTTTGTTTAATTAAATTCCTTGTTTTAGTTTCACAACTGCAGTGTCTCAGGTGCTGCGTGACGGCCGACAAAAGTAGGACGTACATTGACCCAATGATGTCATTATTCTCTATTCCTCGAAATCCGTGTTGCCCACGAACAGAATACGGCTTAATCCCATGTCAGGGAGGACGTGAGGGGCGTTTCATTTTCAATTACCCCTCATAAACAGACGCTTGTATTTTCTCCATTTTTTATTGCTTACTGGGCTCCAAGAGCATTCTTTTATCGGATGTTTTACTGATAAAAAATAAGCAAGATTATTTATATGAATGATATACAATATAAATACATTACAAAATATATCATTCTAATGTATTTTGGAATTTGTCATAAACCTAGAAAATTATTTCAAATGTGGTGTTTGTTTTACTTATTATTTTACAGTGTTTGCCGTTTTTATGTAAAACAGCGTTTAGTGAGATAAAACTCTTTGTTTTTCGAATATTTCTTTAAAATTACATATCTGCAAAGAATTTTTGACAGGAAATAAATTGTCGCAAAGAACATTTCCGAAAACGCATTTCAGTTTTTCATGTACCAAAATAATTCATGTCAGTAAAACGCATCCCTAAGCATTTAGCACTTTTTTATTGATAATTCAATAATGATTCTGTTTGCCGCCGATTTAAATTCAGTATTTATATATACAGCAGCGGTAGTCTATGGGTAGAGCGTACAGAGAGAGAGAGAGAGAGAGAGAGAGAGAGAGAGAGAGAGAGAGAGAGATGTCACAAAGTGCAAATGATATATGTTGTGAAATATGATATACCTGTGTGAGCCTGTGCTATGAAGTACCGCCCACTATCCAGGGTGGAATGTAAGAGAGAGAGAGAGAGAGAGAGAAAGAGAGAGAGAGAGAGAGAGACAGCCCGATTAGCTCAGTTGGTAGTGTGCTATACGCCATCCCGATTAGCTCAGTTGGTAATGTGCTATACGCCAGTCCGATTAGCTCAGTCGTTAATGTACTATACGGAAGCCCGATTAGCTCAGTCGGTAGTGTGCTATACGCCAGCCCGATTAGCTCAGTCGGTAGTGTGCTATACGCTAGCCTGAAAAGCTCAGTCGGTAGTGTGCTATACGCCAGCCCGATAAGCGCAGTCGGTAGTGTGTTATACGCCAGCCCGATTAGCTCAGTCGGTAGAGTTCTATACGCCAGCCCGATAAACGCAGTCGGTAGTGTGTTATACGCCAGCCCGATTAGCTCAGTCGGTAGTGTGCTATACGCCAGCCCGATTAGCTCAGTCGGTTGTGTGTTATACGCCAGTCCGATTATCTCAGCCGGTAGTGTGCTATACGCCAGCCTGATTAGCTCAGTGGTAGAGTGCTATACGCCATCCCGATTAGCTCAGTCGGTAGTGTGCTATACGCCAGCCCGATTAGCTCAGTCGGTAGTGTGCTATACGCCAGCCCGATTAGCTCAGTGGTAGTGTGCTATATATCCATTAGCTCAATCGGTAGTGTGCTATACGCCAGTCTGATTATCTCAGTCGGTATTGTGCTATACACCAGTCTGATTAGCTCAGTCGGTAGTGTGCTATACGCCAGTCTGATTAGCTCAGTCGGTAGTGTGCTATACGCCAGCCTGATTAGCTCAGTGGTAGTGTGCTATACGCCAGCCCGATTAGCTCAGTCGGTAGTGTGCTATACGCCAGCCCGATTAGCTCAGTCGGTAGTGTGCTATACGCAAGCCCGATTAGCTCAGTCGGTAGTGTGCTATACGCCAGCCTGATTATCTCAGTCGGTAGTGTGCTATACGCCAGTCTGATTAGCTCAGTCGGTAGTGTGCTATAAGCCAGCCCGATAAGCTCAGTCGGTAGAGTGCTATAAGCCAGCCTGATTAGCTCAGTCGGTAGTGTGCTATACGCAAGCCTTATTAGCTCAGTCGGTAGTGTGTTATACGCCAGCCCGATTAGCTCAGTCGGTAGTGTGCTATACGCGAGTCTGATTAGCTCAGTCGGCAGTGTGCTATACGCCAGCCTGATTAGCTCATTGGTAGTGTGCTATATATCGATTAGCTCAGTCGGTAGTGTGCTATACGCCAGCCTTATTAGCTCGGTCGGTAGTGTGCTATACGCGAGTCTGATTAGCTCAGTCGGCAGTGTGCTATACGCCAGCCTTATTAGCTCAGTGGTAGTGTGCTATACGCCAGCCCGATTAGCTCAGTCGGTAGTGTGCTATACGCCAGCCTGATTAGCTCAGTGGTAGTGTGCTATATATCGATTAGCTCAATCGGTAGTGTGCTATACGCCAGCCTGTTTATCTCAGTCGGTAGTGTGCTATACACCAGTCTGATTAGCTCAGTCGGTAGTGTGCTATACGCCAGCCTGATTAGCTCAGTGGTAGTGTGCTATACGCCAGCCCGATTAGCTCAGTCGGTAGTGTGCTTTACGCCAGCCCGATAAGCTCAGTCGGTAGTGTGCTATACGCCAGCCTGATTAGCTCAGTGGTAGTGTGCTATATATCAATTAGCTCAATCGTTAGTGTGCTATACGCCAGCCCGATTATCTCAGTCGGTGATATGTGCTGATTATAGTAGACCTTGATATACACTAATATGTGAACCTAACACCGAGGGTACTGACTATAGTAGACCTTTATATATATACCAATATATGAACCTAACACCGAGGGTGCTGACTGTAGTAGACCTTGATACACACCAATATATGAACCCAACACCGAGGCTGCTGCATATAGTAGACCTTTATATACACCAATACGTGAACCTAACACAGAGGGTGCTGCCTATAGTAGACCTTTATATACACCAATACGTGAACCTAACACCGAGGGTACTGACTGTAGTAAACCTTGATATACACCAGTACGTGAACCTGATACAAAGGGTGCTGCCTATAGTAGACCTTTATATACACCAATACGTAAACCTAACACCGAGGGCGCTGACTGTAGTAGACCTTTATATACACCAATATGCGAACCTAACACCAAGGGTTTTGCCTATACAAGACCTTTATATACACCAACAAGTGAACATTATACAAAGGATGCTGACTATAGTAGACTTTTATATACACCAATACGTGAACCTAACACAAAGGGCGCTGACTGTAATATACATTTATATACACCAATAGGTGAACCTAACACCGAGGGTGCTGACTATAGTAGACATTTATATACACCAATACGTGAACCTAACACCGAGGGTGCTGCTTATAGCTGACCTTGATAAACACCAATATGTGAACCTAATACCGAGGGTGCTGACTATAGTAGACATTGATACACACCAATATGTGGACCAAACACCGAGGGTGCTGACAATAGTAGACCTTGGTATACACCAACACGTGAACCTAACACTGAGGGTACTGACTAAAGTTAACCTTTATATACACCAATACGTGAACCTAACACCGAGGGTGCTGACTATAGTAGACCTTGATATACACCAATATGTGAACCTATCACCGAGGGTACTGCCTATAGTAGACCTGGATAAACACCAATATGTGAACCTAACACCGAGGGTGCTGACTTTAGTAGACCTTGGTATACACCAATACGTGAACCTTACACTGAGGGTGCTGACTAAAGTAAACCTTTATATACACCAAAATGTGAACCTAACACCAAGGGTGCTGCCTATAGTAGACCTTTATATACATCAATATGCGAACCTAACACCGAGGGTGCTGACTGTCGTAGATCTTTAAATACATCAATATGTGAACCTAACAAGGAGGGTGCTGACTAGTAGACCTTAACATACATCAATATGTGATATATTCATCAATATGTGAACCTAACACCGAGGGTGCTGCCTATAGAAGACCTTTATATACACCAATACGTGAACCTAACAACGAGGGTGCTGACTATAGTAGACCTTTATATACATCAATATATGAACATAACACCGAGAGTGCTGAATATAGTAACCTTTATATACACCAATATGTGAACCTAACACCGAGGGTGCTGACTATAGTAGACCTTTATATACATCAATATGTGAACTTATCACCGAGGGTGCTGATTATAGTAGACCTTGATATACACTAATATGTGAACCTAACACCGAGGGTACTGACTATAGCAGACCTTTATATATAAACCAATATATGAACCTAGCACCGAGGGTGCTGACTGTAGTAGACCTTGATACACACCAATATATAAACCTAACACCGTGGGTGCTGCCTATAGTACACCTTTATATACACCAATAAGTGAACCTAACACCGAGGGTACTGACTGTAGTAAACCTTGATATACACCAGTACGTGAACCTGATACAAAGGGTGCTGCCTATAGTAGACCTTTATATACACCAATACGTAAACCTAACACCAAGGGCGCTGACTGTAGTAGACCTTTATATACACCAATATGCGAACCTAACACCAAGGGTTTTGCCTATACAAGACCTTTATATACACCAATACGTGAACATTATACAAAGGGTGCTGACTATAGTAGACTTTTATATACACCAATACGTGAACCTAACACTGAGGGCGCTGACTGTAATATACCTTTATATACACCAATAGTTGAACCTAACACCGAGGGTGCTGCCTATAGTAGACTTTTATATACACCAATACGTGAACCTAACACAGAGGGTGCTGCCTATAGTAGACCTTTATATACACCAATACGTGAACCTAACACCGAGGGTACTGACTGTAGTAAATCTTGATATACACCAGTACGTGAACCTGATACAAAGGGTGCTGCCTATAGTAGACCTTTATATACACCAATACGTAAACCTAACACCGAGGGCGCTGACTGTAGTAGACCTTTATATACACCAATATGCGAACCTAACACCAAGGGTTTTGCCTATACAAGACTTTTATATACACCAACAAGTGAACATTATACAAAGGATGCTGACTATAGTAGACTTTTATATACACCAATACGTGAACCTAACACAAAGGGCGCTGACTGTAATATACCTTTATATACACCAATAGGTGAACCTAACACCGAGGGTGCTGACTATAGTAGACATTTATATACACCAATACGTGAACCTAACACCGAGGTGCTGCCTATAGCTGACCTTGATATACACCAATATGTGAACCTAATACCGAGGGTGCTGACTATAGTAGACATTGATACACACCAATATGTGGACCAAACACCGAGGGTGCTGACAATAGTAGACCTTGGTATACACCAACACGTGAACCTAACACTGAGGGTACTGACTAAAGTTAACCTTTATATACACCAATACGTGAACCTAACACCGAGGGTGCTGACTATAGTAGACCTTGATATACACCAATATGTGAACCTATCACCGAGGGTACTGCCTATAGTAGACCTGGATAAACACCAATATGTGAACCTAACACCGAGGGTGCTGACTATAGTAGACCTTGGTATACACCAATACGTGAACCTTACACTGAGGGTGCTGACTAAAGTAAACCTTTATATACACCAAAATGTGAACCTAACACAAAGGGTGCTGCCTATAGTAGACCTTTATATACATCAATATGCGAACCTAACACCGAGGGTGCTGACTGTCGTAGATCTTTAAATACATCAATATGTGAACCTAACAAGGAGGGTGCTGACTAGTAGACCTTAACATACATCAATATGTGATATATTCATCAATATGTGAACCTAACACCGAGGGTGCTGCCTATAGAAGACCTTTATATACACCAATACGTGAACCTAACAACGAGGGTGCTGACTATAGTAGACCTTTATATACATCAATATATGAACATAACACCGAGAGTGCTGAATATAGTAACCTTTATATACACCAATATGTGAACCTAACACCGAGGGTGCTGACTATAGTAGACCTTTATATACATCAATATGTGAACTTATCACCGAGGGTGCTGATTATAGTAGACCTTGATATACACTAATATGTGAACCTAACACCGAGGGTACTGACTATAGTAGACCTTTATATATAAACCAATATATGAACCTAGCACCGAGGGTGCTGACTGTAGTAGACCTTGATACACACCAATATATAAACCTAACACCGTGGGTGCTGCCTATAGTACACCTTTATATACACCAATAAGTGAACCTAACACCGAGGGTACTGACTGTAGTAAACCTTGATATACACCAGTACGTGAACCTGATACAAAGTGTGCTGCCTATAGTAGACCTTTATATACACCAATACGTAAACCTAACACCAAGGGCGCTGACTGTAGTAGACCTTTATATACACCAATATGCGAACCTAACACCAAGGGTTTTGCCTATACAAGACCTTTATATACACCAATACGTGAACATTATACAAAGGGTGCTGACTATAGTAGACTTTTATATACATCAATACGTGAACCTAACACTGAGGGCGCTGACTGTAATATACCTTTATATACACCAATAGTTGAACCTAACACCGAGGGTGCTGCCTATAGTAGACTTTTATATACACCAATACGTGAACCTAACACAGAGGGTGCTGCCTATAGTAGACCTTGATATACACCAATATGTGAACCTAATACCGAGGGTGCTGACTATAGTAGATATTGATATACACCAATATGTGGACCAAACACCGAGGGTGCTGACAATAGTAGACCTTGATATACACCAATACGTGAACCTAACACTGAGGGTGCTGACTAAAGTAAACTTATATATACACCAATACGTGAACCTAACACCGAGGGTGCTGACTATAGTAGACCTTTATATATACCAATACGTGAACCTAACACCGAGGGTGCTGACTATAGTAGACCTTAATATACACCAATATGTGAACCTCATACTGAGGGTGCTGCCTATAGTAGACCTGGATAAACACCAATATGTGAACCTAACACCGAGGGTGCTGACTATAGTAGACCTTGATATACACCAATATGTGGACCTAACACCGAGGGTGCTGACTATAGTAGACCTTGGTATACACCAATACGTGAACCTAACACTGAGGATGCTGACTAAAGTAAACCTTTATATACACCAAAATGTGAACCTAACACCAAGGGTGCTGCCTATAGTAGACCTTTATATACACCAATACGTGAACCGAACACCAAGGGTGCTGCCTATGACATACTTTAATATATATACATTACTTATAGTAAACCTAAATATATCAGGTATCTGAACTGAGGTTGCTGCCTATGGCCTTAATAAACACCAGGTAGGTGAACCTTACATCGAGAATGTTACCTATAGTAGACCTTTAACATTCAAAACAATTAAAACAACTTTATACTGAAGTTATAAACAAATATATTAGTTGCGCTCTATTTATATAGTAACCTTTCTCTTGAAGTTAACGACACTATTAACCAAAATTAAGTCCATGCAGATGTTGATACATGCATGATATCAATGAGGCATCATCAGTTTTAAATAATTACACATTCAAAAACTATTTTGGACTGAATGTATAAACAAATGTAGAATGTACGCTCTATTTATATAGTAACCTGTCTCCGGAAGTTACGCCAGTTGTAACCACATTATATCCCTTAGTAAGTTGATACATGAACGATATATTTGAGCCATCGTCAGTTTTAAGTATGTACACATTCAAAACTATTTAAAAACACTTTGGACTGAATGTTTAAACGAATGTAGAATGTACGCTCTATTTATATAGTAGCCTGTCTCCAGTAGTTAACGCCAATTTTAACCCCATTAGGCCCCTTGATAATGTGGCACATGCATTATATCATTGGGCCATCGTCAGTTTTAAGGATGTTCACATTAAAAACTATATAAAAATAACTTTGGACCGAATGTCTCAACAAATGTATTATATACGCTCTATTTATATATTAACCTGTCTCTGGTAGTTAACACCAATTTTAATCACATTATGTCCCTTGATAATGTGGCACATGCATGCTATCATTAAGGCACCGTCAGTTTGTTTTAAGTATGTACCCATTTAAAACTATTTAAAAACAACTTTGGACTGAATGTATAAACAAATGTTGAATATACACTCTATTTATATAGTAACCTGTCTCCGGTAGTTAACGCCAATTTTAACCAAATTATGTCCCTTGGTAAGTTGATACATGCATTACAGAATATAGGCATTATCAGTTTTACGTTTTTACACATTTAAAAACTATTTAATAACACTTTGGGCTGAATGTAAATACAAATGTATCATTTACGCTCTATTTATATTGTAACCTGTCTCTGGTAGTTTACGCCAATATAAACCCCCTTAAGTCCCTTGATAAGATTATACAGTTATTACGAATCACATGATTGCTATCGGAAGTCTTTTTTTCCTCTTCTTTTCCTACCACTCTATTTTATTTATTCTTAGATTGAGAATCCCAACAAATCGTACTTCTACATGTAAAGATGACAACACTACAATTTTAAGTATTCGGAAAGTGTATTAAGAATGTTTCAATCATTACACCTCATGCATATGTAATACCTGTCTCAGATAGTTGGCCTGTCCGGGATCGGCAGCATTTATCCTTCGCGGACCTAAAAGTTATGCTTATATGACGTTATCTATCACGGTACAATTGCACTTGATATGTCGTGCGAATGGCGTATCGTCACGGTTTAGCTCACTTCCTATGTTTTGCACGTGGAGTTCGAGGTTAATGATTTAGCGAGACCCGAATATTGATAAAATGTACACTACCAATTTACATTTCGGAAACACCACATATAGATAGTTAGACGCTGCAATTGCGACCATTCAACGGTTATGCGTCTAGAACAACGTATGCAACTAAGACCAGTGCAGTGCCGAATAACCAGAAGGAAACAGGATGGGCAGATGCACAGACGGTACCGCTTCCTGTTGGCTAATGTCATTGTCAGGCAAATCAATGATGTTCACAGGTATGTTAGACATTTGATGTTTTTTTTTTAGAACACATTTATTTTTGTTTTCTTACTTGAAGACGACAAATTATATCTTGCACTGTTCACCGTCGGTTTCGTGGCGTCGGATTGAAGTGCCGTAGACCACAAAAGGGTCCTATCTTGACTACCAAACATAAATCTGCAAGCGACCAATGAGCTAGAATTTGTAGGAGATATTCCTAGCAGCAGTGGGGAACAGTTGTGTTTTCGGATGAATCAAAATTAATTTCAAGTCACGAGACGGCCGTGCCCGCGTTATCAAAATTCGTTAGCACACCGCTTTCTAAACCACTTGGCTCGATTGATCAACATGATATGAAGGCGTGTTGCGTGTAAGATCCAGAACCTTTCAAATAAAGGTCAAGATCGCAATTTCAATTTGTTTGATATTTAGTGTCTGGCCTGTAACTTTGTCGTTTATATAGGGATTTAACTTGACTCAACTGATCACGATGACATGACGACGTGTTGTACTTAAGACCTAAACCATTACCTCAAAGGTCTAGATCAAACTTTAAGTTTGTTTGACAACATTTTGAGGCTGTTTAAGATTTCAAGTCTGGTCTGTAACTTTTTCATACATAGATGAATTTCCAAAGCACTTAGCTCAATTTGATAACGCTTTCAGTCTGTAATAGATTTCGTGCCCGGTCTGTAACATGACATGATGAAGTGTCGCGTATAAGACTCAGAACCTTACCTCAAAGGTCAAGAACACACTTTCAATTTGTTTGATATTTCATGTCTGGTCTTGAACTTTGTCTTACATGGAGGGATTTTGAAATAGATTGTGATCAACAAATTATGATGATGTGTCACCTGCATTTACCTGTAGAAATACCCAGACCTTTGCATCAGATAATAAGGTCAAGATTACACAAAGGTCAAGGTCACATTTTAATGTAAAAAAAACATGAACTTGCGTGTCTTGTCTGAAATGTCAGTCCATTACTTTTGATAACAGGGATACATATAAATCCCTACCTATTATAAAATATCGTTATTTTTCACAGGCCATTTTGGGGAGTGTGACACTTAACAGTGACATTTCTTGTTTTTAATCTGTTTGTCAAATTGTTTTTGTACATGTAAACACCTGCAATCTTCACTTCTGTTGGCGTCGAACCACCTATAATGTATTGATACGCCATAAAACTATATTCGTTCATTCATTCATTAATTTAAAGTAAACAGTTTCATTCTGTGCCTCACCTCACCCCAAGTTGTATGTTTAAGTGTCTGCAGATTTATTCTTTGGTGTTTCTGTTCCGTGTTTCCCGCTATCCCAATCTGTATGTTAAAGTTACTACTGGTTTCCTATTTGCAGTTTCTTGTCCATGTTTCTCCCTCACTCAAATATGTATGTAATTGGGACTGCAGGTTCCTGTTTGAAATTTCTGTCCCGTGTTTCACCCGACCCTCAAATCTAATTATATGTAAAAAGGGCTGAAGGTTTCCGCTTTGGTATTTTTGTTCCGTGTTTTATTTTTTTCACTTTGTCTATCAGAGATGATACCAAATGTTGGGTTTGGGTGTCTATTAACTGTTAATCAGAGTGATGCTCCTTAACAAACAGAAATGAACATACATATATGTGCGACACCCACCCCTACCCCCACTTTTTGGGGTGGCATATTTAGTAATCGCAGTGTCCGTTCGTCCGTCCATCCGTCCGATATTTCGTGTCCGGCCTGGAACTTTGTCATGCATAAATTGATTTTATTAATACTTGCTACAAATGATCAATATAACATGGTGACGTGTCGCGCGGAAAACCAACAGCCGTACCTCAAAGGTCAAGGTAACCCTTTGAGTTTGTTTGACAACACTTTGAGTCGATGAGAGATTTCGTGTCCGGTCTGTAACTTTGTCACCTATGGATAAATTTCAAAAACACTTGGCTCAATTCATTAGCATCACATGACGACGTGTCGTGCGTAAGACCCACTACCATACCTCAAAGGTCAAGGTCTTATTCAAAGTTTGAGTTTGTTTGACTTGACAACACTTTAAGTCTATGTGAAATTTCGTGTCCAACCTGTAACTTTGTCATGCACAGATGGATTTCCTAAATACTTACTACAAATGATCAGCATAACATGACAACTTGTCGTGCGTAAACCCCAGACTTCCACTTTATAGGTCAAGGTCACACTTTAACTTTGTTTGACAATACTTTCAGTCTGTATGAGATTTCGTGTCCGTGCTGTATCATCTATAGATAAATTTAAAAAACTTCATCAATTCATCTGCATGACATTATGACGTAATGCGCGTTAGACTCGCACCTGTACAACAAAGGTCATCGTCACATTTTAAGATTGTTTGACAACACTTCGAGTCTGAGATTTGTCAACGTGTCGCGTGCAAGACCAAAAACATCACCTCGAAGGTCAACGTCACACTTTCAGTTTGTTTGATATTTCATATCTGGTCTGTAACTTTGTCTTATAAGGAGGAATTCAAAATATATAGCTTGACACAAGTGATCAAGATGTCATGATGATTTACCTGTAGAAATACCCGGATCTTTACATCAGATGTCAAGCTCAAGGTTACACAGAGGTCAATGTCACACTTTAATGTAAAAAACATGAAATTTCGTATCTAGTCTGAAACGTCAGTCCATTACTTTTGATATTCATAAATGCATCACTACCTATTATAAGATATATCGTTATTTTCACAGACCATTGGGGGGGGGGGTGCACTTATTAGTGACATTTCTTGTTTTTACATTTGTGATGAAGGAACGTTGTGACAAGCTTAAAGTTTTGGATTGATGCTGTTTATATTAAAAAAACACGGAAAGTATTAAATAAGAAGAAAAACAAACATGCATTATTTTATTCTAAGTTCCCCAAGGCGTAAATCCGGACCTGGATAGATGCAATTTTCTATCGGTGACGTAATAAGTATAGTGCGTTTAAACTCCGATTAGCCGATCGTATTATTTATCTTGACATATTTGGACCATAACTAGTTGGAAATGTATATGTCCTAAATTCATTGATTACGGGACTACAGAGGATAGGAATTTGTATCATGACTAATTTTAATCCAGGATCACGTTATACTGACTGCAAAAAAAGTTTTATTTGAAATAAATAACGAATGCATTTCACTTCTAAAAGGATCATCGTTTAAACTCACCATGTATGGTTTGACCATGCAAACAAAACAAAATGTGGCCACGTGATTACGCATTGCTATATTTTCGCACATTTGGCAGGTGAGTAGATCGTCGAATAAAAACAGTTCACTGCTGTAACCTGCTGCGACCTGTTTGGCAGGAAATGCATTGCCCAATAAGAAACTGTCGTTGAGCCTATGCTTGATTTTGAGTGTGTTCAGGTCACGTGACAGAACACCGAGGAGTAACGGGAATAACCGCGAAATCGCAAAGCGCGCATTCTGTTTTGGGATTTCAAAGAGGAAGGATGTTGTGGTTGGATATATTTGGGCGGCAGCGTAAGTTTTTTTTTTGTATTTTATATGTACATATTTTAATGCATTTGTAGCGTTTCTTATTTAATTGATAACATTTGGCTACTTTTTCCTTATTTTGTGTTAATATTTGTGACACAGTTTGAATTTACAAGCAGTCTCTTCCCACGTGTTTGGCTGTCAACACAACCGGGGTATACTGTGAAATCATTTATTTTCTTGGGTATTGAATTTCGGGGTTTCCACTTCAACATATTCGTGGGGACTTCAATTCATTGACACCAATTTATTTTTTTATTTTTACACTTTCGACATTAGTGCGTTTTAGTTGTTAACCTTTGCTGTCATTCGCACGTGGCGTGTCAGGGTTTATCACACCCCGCTGTGCCAATAAGAGTTGACACATGCCAATTAGTACCCTAATATACAAGTACGATATAGAACTAATTGTTATGCAAATACTAGGTGGGGAAAGGAAAAGTACGACATCTAATCCAGAAAGAGTTTTAGAGCGCAGGCCTGTTGTAAATAACAAAAGTGCCACGTCACATGACTGCGATATGGACAGTAAACCAATGTCCTGCGTCTTTTAAGAGATCTGTTTGTTTTATTGATTAAAAATGTATCACCATATATTTAATCATAAAAATAAACAATTATAGAATAGGATAGAAAAAAAACAACATTAAATAAGATATTACTTCACTTGAAACTTGTGTTTTAGTTTTCTTTGTACGCACGCATACTGTCCTTTTACAATGTTTACCGTAGGCCTATACGGCACATTGTTTGAACTCGGTAGCATTGTGCTGCAAGGTGAAGGTTTATTTTCAGCAAATCTGACACGTGCAGTAGGGTAAACTATAACACATCTCGCTACACACACGGTTCTATGAATAAAAGATGATAATAAAAAATTGTTGCACAATTAAAATATCATCACTGTAAATATTGATACAATTTGACGAAAGAAAATATATAAATTAAGGATTGATTATTTACCACAATGCGATACACGTAGGCATATGAAAACAGAGGCAATTTATATAGACAGCATTCCATTATTGCGTAAACTAAGTTCGTAGGTATTTGATTTCGTTGTCTAGGCTTCCCACGAAATCCACGAGATTAGTGCCCCACGAAAATTTAATGATTTCACAGTATATCATTAAATTAAAAATAGATCATGGCTTCTTAATAGCTTTCAACTACTTGGCATGACTTTGTGATAAATAAAGTTTGAGTTACTGTTTAGCAAATGCTAATATGTAGGGCCTATGTGCGTGCTTGAGTAAGTCATGCTCGAAATATTCCTAGGCAGAATTAGTACACATAAATGTGGATACAGTGTCTTGCTCAATAGGGCTTTGGCAGGGGATCGAACCAACAACCTAATGTATACAAATTAAATGTTATTGATGTGTGTTCGATAATGTATCTTCTTGTTTGCATTTCACCAAACAGGCACTTCTTGAAATCGTCGTTATTGGCTGGCTGAATGGTTGTTTTTTGGCAAGAAGTTTGTTGCTGACTGAGCAGTTGTTATGGCAACGGTTTGTTAACAATGCATTTGATAATATTAAAGCTAAATAACCCTGTGGTTATCATATATTATGCCAATTTCTTAAACACCATATCATAGATCTTTATAATGTTTTAACTGCACATTACTTCCATTTAGAATGATTTTCAACACGTGGCAAGTTACTAGTTTATGGCATTATCAGTTTCATTGGTAGAAGAATATACTTGGTATAAATCCGAGTAGAACCCTTGTCCTTCTGCAAGTAACTGACAAACTTTCTCACGTAAAGTTTTTGGACCAAGCTTGGCTCGAACCTCAATGGAGAGAGGGAAAAGTGGTCATTATACTATAATGCTTTAGATTCATGTTGCTGTTACCAATTGTAGGAAAATTAGCAAAATATATTTTATGGCAAGTAACCTTATTTTTACCAAATTTTTAAAAACATTTTGGGTGGCATATAGTAATCGCAGCGTCCGTCCGTCCGGCCTTCCGTCCGGTATTTCGTTTCCGGCCTGTAACTTTGTCATGCATAGATGGATTTTGTTGATACTTGCAGCAAATGATCAACAGAACATGACGACGTGTCGCGAGTAAGACCCACACCCGTACCTCAAAGGTCAAGGTCACAATTTGAGTTTGTTTGACAACACTTTGAGTAAATGTAATATTTGATTTCTGGCCTGTAACTTTGTCATGATAGATGAATTTTAATGATACTTGCTACAAATGATCAACATAATATCATGACATGTTAGGGGGCATGTGACACTTAACAGTGTCATTTCTTTTTGGAAAATGTTTTTTGATTATTGATTATACACTATTTAGGTGGAATAACTGCCTCAAATGGCAAACTTTCTGTATTTTCTTCTTGTTGAAATGTTTAAGCAATTAATAAGATTGACACATGTACGTTTAAATGCTACGCTGCTATTATTTTGGTAAATTCTGTCGTTACAGGACATGTTGGTGGCAATTTGTTTGTTTGGTTGATGGTGGTTTAAAAGTTTGTGGTTTTACAGCATACCAACTGGACATGTAGAGTGGGAAGGTTCAAGATTTTTTTGAGGATGACCAGTGCTTGTGAGTATTAAAATTGTTATTATTACTTTGCCATTGCAGCAATAGTTCATAGTTCACTTCACAAACAAGTCCAATAATGGTAGAAATGTATTAAAATAAAATTAACTCTATCCCTAGCGTCGGAGAGTTTAGTGTTCGATCAGGGTAAAAATACAATTAAGATATTATTATATGTATCGTAGCGATTCTCATCATAAACCATAATCAAGTTTAATTTTAGTTTGAAGAACTTATATTCATCATATGTCTAAAATAAATTTTAAAACATTATTGTTTTTTTAAACAACAGCACTATGCAAAATTCAATATCCAGATATTGTAACATTTGATTGCCTTAATTAATATAGGTAACCATCAGGCAAATGTAAGTTTGTAATTTCAACACATTGCAGGTTATATGTTGCATCTCGTCTAATTTGTTAGTAAAATACTTCAAAATGAATATGAGCAGACAAACCCATTGTCCCTCTGCAGGTAACTGACACATACATGTATTCTCATATAAATTTTTGTGGTGTACAACAGTGAAATGTATAATTATAAATAATTATCTAAGTTAGTTTGAAGTAAGGTAAATGTCTTATTGACACTTTCTGAAAATGTTATACTCAGTAATCTGTATTACCCGGTTTGAGATACCATAGGATCTAATCTGGATTAACACTATCCACTGCACTAACAAATCACATTAAATAATTTTGGTCTATTCTGGAATATGTCATATTTCAATTTTTCATATATTAAATAATATATTTGTTACTTTTTTATTTACAATTATATAAATATTTGTACAATGTTTGTTCATTTTTAAGGAAAGGGCTTGAAGCTAGCATAGTGAGGAGCATGTTGGTACATAAAGTGGAACATGTTGGTACCAGCAAAGTGGTGTCGATGAGTCAATTACATATGCAGAAGAAGTTGGACAGTACAAGTTCATAACAGATAAGTGTCACATATTACGACTCAAAACTTATCTAAATATTTAGGTTGAAATGTCAAGAAAACATCAGAACAAT
Source organism: Panopea generosa (assembly GCA_029582155.1). Classification (NCBI taxonomy): domain Eukaryota; kingdom Metazoa; phylum Mollusca; class Bivalvia; order Adapedonta; family Hiatellidae; genus Panopea; species Panopea generosa. The sequence goes on along the minus strand of CM055904.1, from coordinate 60,151,847 downwards.
TGCAGTTAACTTTAATTTTCAATAAATTACATGTTATACTATATGGCATCCAGTTTTATAGGTAGTGGAATAACTCTGTATGATTCTGAGTAGAACTGTAGTTCTTCTGCAAGTAACTAGAAAACTTACTCACCTTAAACAATTTGAACCATTGGTGTTCTTTCACAAGTAACTGGATAAAAATCTCAGCTAATGTTTTAACATAAAGCTGGGCATATCCTTCCACAAGTGACTGGAAAACATTTTACTAACTTCTTGAACTTTTTAAAGGTTTTCACACATAAAGTAGAAGGGAAGTAATAATTTTGTACTAGTGAATAACTTCCTCAGCATCCTGGTACTTACTATACTGTCCTTGTAATAAGTGTAACATAATTTTACATTTGATTTTGAAACTTTTTAATATTAATTATTGGTAATATTTGGCAGCACAAATGCTTAACAAAACTTACCTACTTTTGTAATGTACATGTAATTATTTTTTTTAAAAAATAGCTACTTTCTAATTGAAATTATATTACTTCAAATGACCATTATCTTTTTAAATTATTAGCATTTTTTAATTTGAAAACACCCCAGGTTATTTGTTTTGCACCTAGTTTTGCTAGAAAAAGACTTCAGAATGAATCTGAGTAGACCGACTGTCCCTCCGCAAGTAACTAACATCTAGTTTTGCTAGAGAAAGACTTCAGAAGGAATCTGAGTAGCATCTAGATTTGCTAAAGAAAGAATTCAGAATGAATCTGAGTAGACTGGCTGTCCTTTCACTAGTAACTGGCATCTAGTTTTGCTAGTGAAACACTTCAGAATGAATCTGAGTAGACCAGCTGTCCCTTCACAAGTAACTGGCATCTAGCTTTGCTAGAGAAACACTTCAGAATGAATCTGAGTAGTCAAACTGTCCCTTCACTAGTAACTGGCATCTAGTTTTGCTAGAGAAAGACTTCAGAATGAATCTGAGTAGACCAGCTGTCCCTTCACTAGTAACTGGCATCTATTTGTGCTAGAGAAAGACTTCAGAATGAATCTGAGTAGACTAGCTGCCCCTTCACTAGTAACTGGCATCTAGTTTTGCTAGAGAAAGACTTCAGAATGAATCTGAGTAGACTAGCTGTCCCTTCACTAGTAACTGGCATCTAGTTCTGCTAGAGAAAGACTTCAGAATGAATCTGAGTAGACTAGCTGTCCCTTCACTAGTAACTGGCATCTAGTTCTGCTAGAGAAAGACTTCAGAATGAATCCGAGTAGACCAGCTGTCCCTTCACAAGTAACTGTCATCTAGTTTTGCTAGAGAAAGACTTCAGAATGAATCCGAGTAGACCAGCTGTCCCTTAACTAGTAACTGGCATCTAGTTTTGCTAGAGAAACACTTCAGAATGAATCTGAGTAGACAAACTGTCCCTTCACTAGTAACTGGCATCTAGATTTGCTAGAGAAAGACTTCAGAATGAATCTGAGTAGTCTTTAAATAGACAATAATGAAACGTGTAAATAATGGAAATAATGAAAAAAAGGTAGTTTAAAAAAAGGTTGGCTGGCTTTAATTATTAATACCTTACTCTTAAATGTCATACCCATCAAACAGTTTTTGATGATGTTTATGAGATGCAATATTATCGAGTCTGGGATTGAACCAGCAGCATCTGGCATTAACAGCCAACTCTCGACATCTCATTAAATGATTATTGTTGTCTATTCTGATACACGTTATATTGTGGTTTATTTTATATTTAATTGTGTTTTTTGACGATTATATAAACTTTTTTGTTTTCTAAAGCCCAGGCTGGTAGCCAGTATTTGGTGATGCATGTTGGTATCCAGGACGGAGCATGTTGGTTTTGACAGTTTGACAAAATGAAGTAATTGATGTGTGCAGAAGAAGTTGTACAGATCAAGTGGATTACAGATAAGTGTCCCATGTTATGAATAAAAAACCTATCTAAAGGTTGAAAAGTAAACAAAAAAAGCACCAGTTAGTTGGATAATTGCGTTTATCGCTCATTTTCAACACATGACAGGTTATATTACATGGACTTCAGTTTAATAGGTGGCGGAAGACCTCAGAATGAATCGACTCATCATCCCCGGATCAAGTACTCCACAAGTAACTGATAACTTTCACACTTGCATCTGTGGTGAGTGACTAATGATAATGAGACGCAATGTCGTACAGTAATTATCACAGAGACTGTGGCCAGACAGGAATTCGAACTAGTTACCCCTGGATTGAGTCACTTGCTCTACCAGCTGAGCTAACTAGATCTGGCGTGTATAGAATAAGTACCAACTTGTTAAATTATATTATCTATATGATTAATTTTGTTTTTGCAGTTATTTCCCTATGAACTTTGTATAAATGGTTTCTCTGAAATTTTCAGTTAAAAGAGGTTTAATTGATCTTTTAATCTGATCTACCTTTGATCATGTTAGATTTTATTTAAATTCTAATTAATAATTTTAAACCTGGAAATTAACCTTGCACACCTCGAGCAATGCCATTGCTTTTTTTAAATCAAAATTTTAAACAAAAAAAACTAAAATGCTTCTTTTTGGAAATTAAACAAATTAAGATTTATTTCACATTTTACATTATGTATGCAGTATGCAAGTATTATAATTGGTTAGGGGTTCAGTGGATACATAAATAAAATAAAAATAAAAACAGATATACTTGTACAATAGGGATAAAGAAAACAATAAATACATTAAGGTAAAACTTGTATAATAGGGATAAAGAAAACCTTCAGATAAAACTCATATAATAGGAATAAAGAAGACAATAAATTCATTAAGGTAAAGCTCATACAATAGGGATAAAGAAATCAATAAATTTATTAATGTAAAACTCGTATAATAGGGATAAAGAAAAACAATAAATTCATTAACGTAAAACCTGTATAATAGGGATAAAGAAAACAATAAATTCATTCAGATAAAACTCATATAAAAGGGATAGAGAAAATTATAAATTCATTCAGGTAAGACTCATATAATAGGGATAAAGAAAACGATAAATTCATTAAAGTAAAACTCATATAATAGGAATAAATAAAACAATAAATTTATAAGAATAAAACTCATAATAGGGATAAAGAAAACAATAAATTCATTAAAGGTAAAAAACACACAATATGGTTAAATAAAACACATTTAAGATAACCACACAGATAAATAGGGTCAGATAAACAATACATTTATTAAAGTAAGAACACGAATAAATAGGGTAATGTAAACAATACATTCACTAAAGTAAGAAAACACAAAATAAATAAGGTAAGGTAAACAATAAATTCATTAAAATAAAAACAGATAAATAGGGTAAGGTAACAATGCATTCACTAAAGTAAAAACACACATATTAAATAAGATAAGGTAAACAATAAATTCAATAAACAAAATCACATAAATAGGGTCAGGTAAACAATAAATTCATTAAAGTAAAAACAGATAAATAGGGTCGGTCAACAATACATTCATTAAAGTAAGAACACACATAATAAATTAGGTAAGGTAAACAATAAATTCATTAAAATAAAAACAGATAAATAGGGTTAGGTAACAATACATTCATTAAAGTAAAAACACACATAATAAATAAGATGAGGTAAACAATAAATTCAATTAGTAAAAACACATAAATAGGGTCAGGTAAACAATAAATTCATAAAAGTAAAAACAGATAAATAGGGTCGGTCAACAATACATACATTAAAGTAAGAACACACATAATAAATTAGGTAAGGTAAACAATAAATTCATTAAAATAAAAACAGATAAATAGAGTTAGGTAACAATACATTCATTAAGTAAGAACACACATGATAAATTAGGTAAGGTAAACAATACATTCATTTTAAAGTAAAAACATAGATAAATAGGGCCAGGTAACGATACATTCATTAAAGTAAGAACACAAATAATAAATAAGATAAGGTAAACAATCAATTCAATTAGTAAAAACACATAAATAGGGTCAGGTAAACAATAAATTCATTAAAGTAAAAACAGATAAATAGGGTCGGTCAACAGTACATTCATTAAAGTAAGAACACATATAATAAATTAGGTAAGGTAAACAATACATTCATTTTAAAGTAAAAACATAGATAAATAGGGTCAGGTAACGATACATTCATTAAAGTAAGATCACAAATAATAAATAAGGTAAGGTAAACAATAAATTCATTAAAGTAAAAACCGGTAAATAGTGTCAAGTAACAATACACTCATTAAGAAAGAACATACATAATAAATAGGGTCAGGTAAACAATAAATTCATTAAATAAAAACACTGATAAATAGGGTCAGGTAAACAAAAAAATTCATTAAATAGAAACACAGATAAATAAGTTAAGGCAAACAATAAATTAAGTAAAAACACAGATAAATAAGTCAGGTAAACAATAAATTCATTAAGTAAAAACACAGATGAATAGGGTCAGGTAAACAATAAATGCATTAAGTAAAAACGCAGATAAAAAGGGTCAGGTAAACAATTAATTCATAAAGTAAAAACGGATAAATAAGGTCAGGTAAACAATAAATTCATTAAAGTAAGAACACACATAATAAATAAGGTAAGGTAAACAATTAATTAAGTAAAAAAACACAGATAAATAGGGTCAGGTAAACAATAAATTCATTTAAAGTAATAACAGACATATATTTAAACGAAAACAATAAATCAAGGTCAAGGACTAGCCTACAATCAATTACTCATTTAAATAAACAAAACAATCATTCGGAGTAAAATTGTTAAAAATATATATATGTAGTAGTGTTAAAAAAATCTTAATAATTTAAGGTAAACAAATAACAATTCATTTGATTTTAATTAAAATATGTTATAATCATTATTATAATCACTGTATTACTGTTATTACTATTATTGATATTGTCATCAGTGTTATGTTTAGTATTATCATTATTATTATTATTATTAGAAGTAGTAGCAGTAGCAATAGTAGTATCATAAGTAGCAGCAGTAGATGTAGTAATGAAAGAGGTGGGAGTAGCAGTAGTAACAGCAGTAGCCAAAGCAGTAGCAGTAGTAGTATCAGAAGCAGTACCAATAGCGACAGTAGATGCAGTAGTAATAGTAGTAGCAGAAGCAACAGCAATAGTAATAGTAGAAGTAGTATGTGTAGTAACAGTAGTAGCTGTAGTGTCCCCGTTTACAATTGAAAAGGCTTGATTTTTTTGTTAAAATATAATGTTTTGGGGTAGTCGCTTCCGGTCCGCAGAAATCTTATAAAAGACGTCTGAGAATCCTCTCTAACTTAACCTACATTAACTAACATGTTTGATCTCACCATTTTAACACAGAACTAATCTATTAACATAATGAGAGGGTTTGAAGAAGCCTTTATAAGACAAATTCATCTGAGATACATAAACAAACCTTTTCATTAAAATAATAAAAGCCAATTCATAATAATCAATAGGGTCATTTAAAAGTATTTATATTAGTATTTTAGTAGTAATTAAGTATTAGTAACTAATGTATATAGACCAAGTGTTTACATTTTAACACAATAGTAATTAGCAGTGTAAATGTTAGTAATTAGTGGTATATATAATTTATTAGTAATGAACATGATAGTAATTAGTAGTGTAAATATATTTAATTAGTAATGTTAATGTTAGTAATTAGTAGTGTAAATATAAATAATCAGTGATGTAAATGTTAGTAATAAGTAGCGTGAATTTAAGTAATTAAGAGTGTAAATAGCAGTGGGTAGTAGTCTAAATAGTAAACTAGTATTAAGTATAGATAAATATTTCTAAAAGTGTCAATACTATGTATTATAGAAATATTCACTGCACACTATTTACTTTATTAATATATACATGTATATAAATATATGACCATGAAAAATAAAATTTGAACTTTTTCTTTCAATCTGTATCACACAAATCGTAAATAGTACTATCAAAACAATGCTTATAATAAATACCATCACAACAGATATAAAACTAATCATCAATTCACATACAGCTTAAAAATCATTTTAAAATATCAAATATGTAAAAATACCCATGTAAGCAGTGCACATTTACAATAATCAAATATGAAACAATATTAAGACATAAAATCCTTTAAAACATATTTATTGATGTAAAACCAAAACACACTGCGAAGTAACTTAAAATATCAGAAATAAAATAACTATGCATGATACAATCATCAAAAACAAAATAAATATATAAAATCACTGGTTAATATAAGTCTCAAAATTAATACAAGTAAAATGAAATCTCAAGAATCTCTTGTGAACATCAATATCTCAAAATAGACACAAGTAAAAGTAAATCTTTTAAAATACCTTGTAAATATTAGTATCTTAAAATGAACATAAGTAAACTTGTATAAGAAAATAGCATACCATATTCTCTAATTAATATAAAAGTCTCTTTAAAATGAAAACAAGTAAAACTTCTTATCAAAAAAAAATCTTAACATGAAAATAAATATCCCAAGATAAATAAATAAATAAATGTAAAAGTAAATCTGATAAAATCCTTCTTAATATAAGTTTATCGAATTGAAGACCAGTAAACTTGTTAATCTCATTAAATCTCTCATTAATAAGAGTCTCTAAAAATGAAAACAAGTAAAAGTAAATCTTATAAAATCTCTGGTTAATATGTCTTTTAAAACGAATACAAGTAAAAGCAAATCTCATAAAATCCCTAGTTAATAAAAGTCTCTTACCATGAATAGAAGTAAAAGCAAGTCTCATAAAATCCCTAGTTAATAAAAGCATCTGAAAATTGAAGACAAATAAACTTGTATAAGTAAATCTCATAAAATCTCTCATTTATTAAAGTCTCTTAAAATGAATACAAGTAAAAGTAAATCTTAAAAAATCTCTGGTTAATATAAGTCTCTTAAAATGAATACAAGTAAAAACAAATCTCATAAAATCTCTGGTTAATAAAAATATCTGAAAATTGAAGACAAATAAACTTGTATAAGTACAACTCATAAAATCTCTCATTAATAAGAGTCTCTTAAAATGAAATCAAGAAAAAAGGAAATCTTATAAAATCTCTGGTTAATATAAGTCTTTTAAAATGAATACAAGTAAACGTAAATCTCGTAAAGTCTCTCATTAATTAAAGTCTCTTAAAATGAATACAAGTAAAAGTAAATCTTAAAAAATCTCTAGTCATATAATAATCATAAATGAAGCCAAGTAAAAATAAATCTCATATAATCTCTGGTTAATATAAATATCTAAAAATAAATTAAAGTAAAAGCAAATCTTATAAAATCTCTGGTTAATATAAATATCTAACAATTAAAGACGAGTTAATATAAATTGCATAAAATCTCTGGTTAATATAATTATCTAAAAAAACAAATATTATAAAATCTGTCAAATCTCTTGTTAGTATAATTTATCAAAATAGAGATGAAAAAAAGTTTTTCAAACCTCTTTGAGAGCATCAATATATTTCAAAATGGATGAAAGTTAAGTCCATCTCATTAAAAAATTGACATCTCATAAAAGTACAAGAAGTAATTTTAATAAAAAGTATATATAGAAATATTAAAATCAATATTTATTTTTATATGAATATTACATTTACATTTTCGTTTTGATCTAAATGAAATTAATTACATATTTTGCTTGTTTCATCTTTTCTATTACATTGATAAACACTTACCTATCTTTCGGCCTGCTTAAATATAAATACGTTGTACAAGGGGCAGTTGTGTTTAAAAAAAAACTGCGTCTTGTAAAGGTATATGGCCTTTGAACATATACTTTGTATATGTGATATAAATGCACAGACGTATCCCCCTTCATCTGTACATAGTTCCCATAATTACTCTGCATTGTTTTTCTTATATAAAGTTAAAAGTATTGATACAAAGTAATTATTTGTAAAAGAGATAAAAATAAAATATATGGAAATTAAAAGGGGAAAAAAATTGGAACTATGTATCTCTCCTTTGACAATTGCAAACATACATACACATATATAAACACAAACGCACAATTGTCTTGGTTAATTTCCTGTGACAAGTAAATACATCAAACATTCATTTTTTTTCTTTTAAATAATATGAAAGAAAACATTCCAAGGGACATAACTGCCTTGTTGTTAAGTATGTCAAATATTTCTGCATGATCCTATTATAAAATTCAGTGATGTATTTCAGATGTATTTGTACATTGTCATGGTGATGGTTAAACATCTGCTGCAGAGTTCACGATGCCATGGCTTTTGAAGGGTGCTTTATCTGATTTCAGGTAAATGTTTGTTTGAATGTTTAGTGTCTTATTTATGCCACCAAGTGTCTTATTGATGCCACCAATGGTTAACAAATACTCAGTTAACCTACCCACTCTTTCCTAGGATCCTGAAAGGTTAAACAGTACTCGAAAACACCTATCTGTATAAGTAACTTTCCCACTTGAATCAGATATGATAAACAAATGACAATGAGACACAATGTTGAATATCAATCACCACAAAGACTGTGACTGGGAGGGAATTCTAACTAATGACCCCTAGATTGATAGTCTATTCAAACAAACTATTGACTGAGCTAACTGGGCCTGGTTTAGGTAAATATGTTGAGTTATAAAAGTGCCATTATTAAAAATTGCAGTAAATAATTACATATAAATGAACAATATACAATGAGTTACAAGTGAAAAATGAACATACGATACGACTAATATGATGTCATATTGTAAGAGTATTCATAACATGATGGATTTGTTAAAATAACTAAATAAATTATGATTTTATAAAAATCAGTATAGCTTTTTAACTGCCAAACATTATACCTTACACTAATATTAATATAAGTGAAATAATAACATTGTCCAACTATAATGAATCTCACCGAAATAAAATGCAAGACCCAGTGATAGACTAATGACAACGATGAACCTTTTGTATCTTACCGAAACGAAATGTAAGAAATTGATCATACACTGAGTAACAAACAGTAAACATTAGCAATATCGATAAATGTTACTTTAACATACTGTGAATTATCCCAATATTGAACGATAATATATCTTCAATCTGTTCAATGTCAGATAAATATTCATTAAGCCCGGAAAGCAATGCATAAATCTGATCTTTAGGCGTCTTTTTAATAAATGAAGACCTGAAGACCACAAGTCGTTATAACTGCGTCCCAAAGCTTATTTCTTTCGACAATGTTTGTAATACAAAAATAAACAATATGTAGTACTGAATTATCTACAAGCGTATTACATTTGTTACATAGCTGTACAGATGTAAACGATTGCAGTTTACTTAGTAGTGACACTGCTGTAAAACTTGTGCTTTTACATACTGATTTTTCCTACTTAATTGCCACAGGAAGCAAGGCCTATTTATGCTTAACATATTCATGACATATGTTGGACCCATCTTGTCACCTAACCTCATTAACATTGTATTTGAGTAATGTATTAGCACTTTTAGTCGAAGAATATATTTCCATGCATACTTGGATGGAAATATTGCCGTTTTAGAATAATTAACCAAATAAGTATATAGACCATACTTCGTTAATATTCTAAAGATGTCAGGAATAAAAACCTAATGTTTGTTTATCATCACTGAGATATCTTAACAGACGATTAACAAATAATTGCTTAACAATATACTTATTCGGGAGTCTACATAATTGACCAAAGAATTGTAGCTTCTTGTATTCGATTTCCTTTTCAAGTGAAGTTACACCAATAGAGCTTAAAGCAAAATCCGTATTTACATATTGTGGGATATTTTGGATAAATTTTATACAGAATCTATGTCCTCGTTCTAGTTGTATAATATTTGATTTGGTTAATGAATTCCATAATTCGCAACCATATAGGGATTTTGGTATAACGATTGACTTATATATTGTTAATGTTGTCAAGGGATTAAGACCATGCGGATGTAAGCCACTATGAATTAGACTTAAAAAAAGTCCACGTAACTTATTATTGACTTATGAAAGTACCATTATTAAATTTTTCACATTTAGACAAGAAATAAGTTTTTTAAAACTCATACAAGTTACAAATGGCACCCAGTTTTATTGGTGGAGTGAGATCTCTGACCAATATAATGAATATGTAAAACCTCAGCCCTGCAATTAGTACCTAGCAAACGTTCTCGTGCACATACCAATTTTGACCTGGGGTTGAACACATAACCTGAGCATTGGGAGTTAATATCTTGAAACAGAGCCTTAGATTACTTGGTCATGGATAACCCTAGAAAAAATAAAATGTAACAAGAATACTTTTAAACAAGATCTTCATTAAGTCCCTCATTAATATATTATCTTTTTTTCATGATAATAAGCAGTTTGATACACACATGTTTATCTGAAAGTTAGTGTATCTTATAATAAAGTGCTTATCTATGTTGTAATAGAATTGTTATGCTTTCGTCATTCAAAGAATGGTTAAGGTTAAGTGTTGCCCCCGTCTGTCCATCCATTCGTCCATCTGTATGTGCATGAAAGCGTTGGTCCGCCTAATTAAATTCATTCTGATTTGAGTAACATTTGATTTGTAGCTGTATAATTATAAAATACAGGTCAAGTTAATATTTGTAAATGTCGGTCAAATTTTAAAAGAGTTGTTGCCCTTTTTCCTTAAACATTGGTAAAATTTACTAATATATGGTTCGGGTGGCGGGTGGATACATTTCTAGTTTAACTTGTTTTTAAAATGGCAATTTTACTCATGTTCATAGAATACATTACTCATAAATTCTGTAAACCTATAACTATTACTATACATTTTATAAAAATATACTATATAAAAATAATGTACAATTAATATTTACCTTTTACTTAAATAGAAAATTATTGGTCTGTATACATAGTAGCGAACTTACAATTTGCATTTGTATCAAATAAATATATAATTTTCTGAAATATTTTAAAGGTAAAAATCATCCAATTTCAATTTGTCCCTTAAATGTAGCATATCATGAGTAAGATTTGAAATGAACATTTAATGTACCATATCACAAGTCAGTATTCAGATGTTCCTTTAATGTACTATATCATAGGTCAGTATTTAGATGTCCCTTTAATATACCATATCACGGATCAGTATTCAGATGTCCCTTTAATGTACCATATCATGAGTCAGTATGCAGATGTACCTTTAATGTACCATATCACTAGTCAATATTCAGATGTCTCTTTGATGTACCATATTACAAATCAGTATTGGAATATACCATATCACATGTCAGTATTGAGATGTCCCTTTAATGTACCATATTATGAGTCCGTATCCAGATGTCCCTTTAATGTGCCATGTCATGAGTCGGTATTCAGAAGTACCTTTAATGTATCATATCACAAGTCAGTATTCAATATTCCTTTAATGTGCCTTATTTCGAACCAGTATTCATATGTCTGTTTAATGTACCACATCATAAGTCGGTATTTAGATTTCCTTTTAATGTACCTTATCACAAGTCAGTATTCAGATGTCCCTTTAATGTACAATATCACAAGTCGGTATTCAAAAGTCCCTTGAATGTACCTTATCACGTGTCGGTGTTGAGATATCCCTTTAATGTACCATATCACAAGCCTAATTCAGATGCCCCTTTAATGTACCTCACAGATGATTGCAACATCACAGTAAAAGAATTTTGTCACAGTCCTTCGTTGTGATGGAACTATCTAATCCCGGTAAAAATGCTGACCTACTAGTATATCCTTACCTGGTGTTCAAGAACAAATATTTCAAGCGTACCAAAAGTTCAAATACTATATACATAAGGTGCATTCAGAACTAATGTACTGGATATAACTACAGTGTTAATCTCCTAGATAACATCTCCAGTTTTGCAGGAAAGTAACTGGGATTATTGTTTATTTCAGGTTCAGATGGTCAGCTTGGGTTAAAAGAGAACAACACACGGCAAGAAATAGAAGTGGAGAACAACACAGATGTATTTAGACTTATACTCCAATTGTTTAAGTCAATAATATTCTGACAACCACTCTTAAATAAACAAAATAAATTGGACTAGTGGACTGTAGTGTAAGCACTTAACTGATACATGTATATGCACTTTTTATTATTTGTAATGTAATAAGGATGTATTGAGTAAAATCCAGTTTTCATTAGGTTCCAAGAATGCATTTTCATTGATTGTACTGCTACAATAAATAAAATTTTGATAAAAAGGATAAATCTACTACCAAGTATATATTTATAATGCCACACATAAGGTGATTTTTGGCGTGCCAAATGAGCGGTGACACGGATATGGCCAAAATGTTTGTTGCTTATTACCGTAAAGTCAATATCACCGATGGATTATATAAATGTGATTTTGTAGTTTAATTTTGTAATATTTGTGGTAACACAAATTCAAAGCAGTTACTAGTATTTATTAAACATGGTTTCATTAGACCCGTAAAAACAAGCATTCAACGGGTAATGCACTGAAAATTACAAGTTGAAATATTTGATTATCATTTAAACAAATTATATTTTCACAAATCCTTGTAAACAAACTATACCCTAGTTTTAACATTATTGGTTTAATATTTCAAATCTTCCAAAAAGATTGTAGAATATTTTTGATAATTACCACTAAATATACCACAATACCCTGAATGCATGGTTGAATCTTGCAAACACCGGAGTGGTTATTTGATTTATTTAACTAGTTATAGAAGTCATTAATTTTTTTAGTTCTACTGGCCAAAGACCAGTGACGATAATGGTAATTGTTGTTTGTAGGGAGATATCATTTAAATATCATTCATGGACACTGTCACTTGCATTAGCCGTCGAATGTGCGTTTTACGAAAATCAATGAAGATACATGTAAAGGAAACTATATGAAAATGGGTATTTTTGTTAATCACGTGAAACATTATATGATTTAAAGGGACACAGCAATTTTATAAAAAAAAATTACTTATCATTATTTTTTAATTATCAACATGATAATCATAATTTTTTATTATGCCGGTTCTCAATGCTACTGGTAAATGTATTTTTCTTCCATCACTTTCTCTTGTTAGTATGATCATTAAATACAATAAAATAATATTTTTTTAGATTACTTTACTCATATTTCAAAACTAGTGTGATATCAAGTTTGATAAAAACTGATAATAATTCCTTAAAAACAAGCTTAAGTTAAACATATAATGCAAATGAATATTTCAATATTGTTATACATGTATGTTTGTAAGTGTAAAGATTGATTGACATGAGAATTTTATCATTGCGATGTGTCCCTTTAAAAATGCCAAATTGACTTTGCCTCAAACTGGGTACAAATAAAAATGAAATCAAATTATATAAAAATATTACAAAATTATCGGGAACTGTATATCGTTTGCCTAGATTATTGTCAAATTTATAATAGAAAATTTCATTGTAAATTTGATAAATATATCTGGGATGACACCGATGTACTGCTACTGATGTTGTGGCGCCGAAACACCAGTTGCAGTACTATGATGTCATTTTTTTTATTATTTTCAAAGATGCTGTAAATTATATCATGATGGAATTTTCAGTGACATATGAATAAAAGAAACATATTCTTGAAATATTTAAAGTAACTTTTAAGATTTAAATTTACAAGTAAATCCTATATTCATTAAAACAAATTTGAATATTTTCAAATTAAATAAAAGTCTACTGAATAAGGATTTGATTTGTAAAGTGTTGTTGATGTTAATTGTGTTTTTGTTTTTCATATGTACAATTATTTTGAACACACTTCCTCCATAAAATGCATTCTGAAATAATAACCTGATCAAATGTAATGTCTAGATACATATCAATTTAAAAAACAACACAAAATCAATAAATAAATTAGTCAAACCTTTATTAAGTTTGTTAATTTGTCACCTGTATTAAATAGCCACTTGTCTATGCTTTTAAACTAAATTATTCTGTATTAAGCAACATCTTGTCTTAAAAGGTCAATTTTGTTTATTCCCATGACTGGTTGCTTAAGACAGGTTTTGCTGTAGTGTATTGGAATAAAAATTGACAGCATTTCAGTTAATATTTACCTTAAAGTTTTTTCCCAGTAATCAATATTTTGGGAATGTTTTCATTATGAAAAACAAAAATACGATTTACACTTGTGTACCATTATTGTATTCCGCGTTACATCGTATAGCGGAGTACCTTTGTCCTGGCGTTATTGTTAAACAAAACCTGTTTTGAACGCTCGAGTGATTCGAGATTAAATATAAATATAGATTTTTGGCGGTAAGAAATCAGCTCTAGCTTTATGCTTAAATTCAATGCTCGAAAATATAGAGAAATATAATTGTTACATGTATTTCTTTTACATAACAATATGAAACATCAGTGTGATAAATGTCGTTTATCAAAAGTAATTCTGAACATACTGAATATGCAGGTGTATTGTTCATAAAAGATTTTCAAGAATGAAGCTCGACATTCAGTGGTAAAAGACATTTGATAAGCGGGCACAGGTTTCCAGAGTTAACCATCTTTGGTTTTTCCTGGGCGAGTCGACCACGTTTTGAAAATCTTTTATATAAAAGACTGCCATTTAAAAATGTGCAATGTATTTTAAATATTGTTCTTTAACATATGTGTATTATGTTTTATGCACCTGATTGTATATATGTATATATGGTTTGTCTAGTTATAAATGTCAGATTTACCCAATTTACATAATAAAACCATTTTATATAACATTTTGAGATATATAATAGAAGCATTGGACATAAAATAAAGTGTTCATACTCATTTCATTCATTAACCATTATCAAGTATTTATACATACTCTGAAGCCCAAGCTTGAGGTTATATTCAATACTATTGTTACTGTTAGAATTCAATTATTGCTGTTAAGTGACTATGCATTTATATTGATTGTATATTGTATCATTTATGATGATGTAGTTTGTACAAATATTGATAAAATATGTTATGTTCTGCTCTATAAAAACAAGATGCTGTAATCCCTGTTTTGAAGGCTAATTTTATTATCATGCTTTAGTAGGTGTGTGTAATAGTTTCAATTAACTGAGATCCAAACAATGTAAACACTGACCAGACTGCTTAGTTTTGGGTCGTCAGTGTTTGGACATGCTATTGATCACATGAAACGGATACAAAATTTCAATTTCGAAGACTTCAAAATGTTCAAATTTTATTTAAAGAAAAATAAAACGGAGACAAATGTTATCTAGCATAATTTGAAAAGATAATACAAAGATTTGAAATAAAAAAATACCACTGTCAATTTTTCCTGATCCACTAATAAAAAAAAATCACTTAACCCTTCACTTGTTTTATAACATACTAACATACTTGCTTGCGTTTCCAGGTGCACATACAAGATATGGTTAATCCCATCGAATAATATATCCATATGCAATCGCATGTTCTTGTACACATGCTTCCAGTGACCCATATATTACCATGTCTTGTATGACCTATATTCCATCACAATCTCCATAAATCCTTGTTATCTGTAATTTTCTTTAATCTAAACCTTAACAACTAACTTGTAATGGAAACATTGACAGTTATTTTATACCATGTTTAATTATTTTTGTTTCAATCTAGAAAATAGAAACTTGGGGTTTTTCTAATATCTAAACATCTTATGTGTAAACGATTGATTTTTTGTTTGTAAATTTGATAATACTATGCCAGCATTAAATAGTTGTCATTGTGTCCATGCATGCTTATTCATGAATACTATCCATACCATTTATACTATACATACTACATATACTGTATATATCATATATACTATATATATAACACATGCAATAAATATCATACATGTTGTTTTGGCTTTGTTTTTATTATTTATTATTTAGAAGGAAATTATTATTGTGAACAGTTTCAATATTCATTTTTAGAATATATAAAAATAGTATAGTATAATAGTTTACTCTAATCTTCTTCTATTCGTTCTTTCATTCATTCGTTCATTCATGTAATCATTCATTTATCCAATTATTCATTCATTCATTCCATTGATTCAAGTATCAATTAACTCATTCATATTCATTCATATATTCATTCATACATTCTTAGGGCTAGGGTAAGGGTTTGTGTTAGGGTTATAGAAAGATACGACATTTTTCCGATGCTGTCAACATGAGAAGTTAGTTGTACTTCATTTATAGTACACAGAGTCGAAGCGTGTATTTCCCGTTGAATAAAATATTTGATTTACATTATTTGCTGCTTTTGATTCACTACTTTTCGCTGATAAAAATGTTATTGGACTTCATGATTTGTCGGAAAATGATTTGAATTTAGTCATTTTTCATTAATGTGCCGAAACACGTTGAGTTCATTCCATTTATTCCATTCATTCACCTGTCCATTCACTCATTCAATCATCTATTCTTTCTTTCTTTCTTTCTTTCTTTCTTTCTTTCTTTCTTTCTTTCTTTCTTTCTTTCTTTCTATCTATCTTTCTTTCTTTCTTTCTTTCTTTCTCCGTAGCACGCCCCGCCCGCCCGCCCGCCTGCCCGCCCGATGCAATGTTCACCCCACAAGTGCGAAAACCCGTCCAAATGGCATTGTGGGGTTAATTTTATTTTTTTCACATTTTTCTTTTACTTTTTTTTCACCTTTTTTCATTCTTTTTTAGTGTCATTACGGTTGGATCTCAAGGTTTGTGACATTAGGGTTAGAAAGAAAATAGGTTTTGTTTTGCTTTATGAAAAAAAAGAGTTTTATAACATATAAAAACCGCACCCCACAACATCACTTCCACCAGAACGTCCGTCAGTCCGTACATACGTCCGTACATACGTCCGTACGTCCGTCCGTACGTCTGGAGCAGCAGTTGTTGGTTGCGTTGCCAGTACAGAATGGCATTGTGGGGTTTTTTGGTACTTGTGGGGTGCAATGTTCGTCCGTTCGTCCAAATGGCATTGTGGGGTTAATTTCATTATTTTCACATTTTTCTTTTACTTTTTTTTCACCTTTTTTCATTCTTTTTTAGTGTCATTAGGGTTGGATCTCAAGGTTTGTGACATAAGGGTTAGAAAGAAAATAGGTTTTGTTTTGTTTTATGAAAATAAAGATGTTTTATAACATATAAAAACCGCACCCCACAACATCACTTCCACCAGAACGTCCGTCCGTACGTTTGGAGCAGCAGTTGTTGGTTGCGTTGCCAGTACAGAATGGCATTGTCGTTTTTTTTGGTACTTGTGGGGTGCAATGTTCGTCCGTCCGTCCAAATGGCATTGTGGGGTTAATTTCATTATTTTCACATTTTTCTTTTACTTTTTTTTCACCTTTTTTTATTCTTTTTTAGTGTCATTAGGGTTGGATCTCAAGGTTTGTGACATAAGTGTTAGAAAGAAAATAGGTTTTGTTTTGTTTTATGAAAATAAAGATGTTTTATAACATATAAAAACCGCACCCCACAACATCACTTCCACCAGAACGTCCGTCCGTCCGTCCGTCCGTCCGTCCGTCCACACACCCAACTCACTCACTCACTCACTCACTCACTCACTCACTCACTCACTCACTCACTCACTCACTCACTCACTCACTCACTCACTCACTCACCACTCACTCACTCACTCACTCATTCACTCACTCACTCACTCACACACTCACCCTTGATTCATTCATTCTCGTTCATTCGTTCATTCATTCGTTCGTTCATGCATTCATTCATTCATTAGGGTTAGGATTTTAGTAATATACGAAAGTTGTCCTGTGCGGTCTACAAGGGAAGTAACCTTTACTTCGTTAATAGTGCATATAGTTGAAGAGAGTATTTCCCCTTGAAATAATATTTGATTTACATTAGTTGCTGCTTTTGATTTGCTACTTTTCTTTTTATAAACATGTTATTGTACTTTCATTCATTCATTCGTTCGTTCGTGGGTTAGGGTTAGGGCTAGGGTAGGAGTGTTTGACGAATTTGCACCTTTGAATTGCACCTCTTGTCCGTTGATTGGCTGAAATTGTCACGTGATCTTTGAATTGATTAGTATTAGGGTTAGAGCTATATATGAAACATGAGCATTTTCTGACGAGCATTCTCTGTCCACTTCCTCATATTGTAATGTGACGCCATCTGTCACTCAATCTGTTAATGTTTTAAACGAATATATTTTACATGGACTGTGATACAAGTCCTAACAGCTTAAATAACGTATGTGTGTTTGCGCACGTGCGTGTGTATGTCTTTGCGCGCGCGTACACGGGTGTGTGTGTGTGTGTGTCTGTCTGACTGTCTGGTTTGAATAGGATTCCACCAAGTTCGAGCCCCTATGACCCTGATATATACCCATATGATATATGGGTAGGTAGGTATTGGTACTGACTACAATTTGATACCATGGTTGAGAGGCTGGGTTGGCCTAAGAATCAGGGTGTGCCATAGAAGGTGACCAAGCAGGGTTCGAACATAGGAATACCATTATTTTGACCTTTTTGAATAGGTTTAACAACAAATTCGAGCCCCTATGACCCTGATATATACCCATATGATATACGGGTAGGTAGGTATGGATACTGACTACAATTTGGGACCATGGTTGAGAGCATGGGTTGGCCTAAGGGGTCAGCGTGGGCCATAGAAGGTGACAAAGTGACAAAGTTCGAAGTGATTTTTAGTCATTTTACGGCTATTTTTAACCAAAAATGGTACAGGTTCAGCGCTAAAGTACGATTAGACGGACGAACATATAGTCATTATTTTTTTATATTCCTTTAGACATTATTCTTAACTATAATATAAAAAAGAGTTCAATTAAATATTAAATTCCAAACGATTTCTACATTAAGTTAAAGTTAATGAAAAACGCATATATTTTCAGTATGCAAAAGTACGCGTATACCCCTTTAACCCTAAATCACGCGCAGACGGACGAACATATATGCATTATTTTACCTGGAACGTTTACATATCGTTATATACTATAGAAAGAAGTGTTTATTTAAATCCATTAATACAAAATAAACATGTTATAAGTGATTTTTAGTCATTTTACGGCTATTGTTTAACATAAAAACGTACAAAGTTAAGCGCTGAAGTACGAACAGACTGAAGAACATATAGTCTTTATACTTTTATATTCCTTTAGACATTAATCTTAACTATAATATAAAAAAGAGTTCGACCTAATATCTTATTCCAAACGATTTCTACATTAAGTTGAATTTAATGAAAAACTTGTATATTTTCAGTATGCAAAAGTACGCGAATAGCCCTTTCACCCTAAATTGTGTTCATGATTACTGTCAAACTTGTCTTAAGAAGCCAGTCAAGGGAAGGAGCAAAAGTGGCCTTTCTAAGACAGGTTGTTGCTTAATACAGGTACATTTGCTCTGAAAACAAAGACATGGAAAATAGCGAATGTGGCAGCTGAAGACGAGTGGCTGCTTAATATAGGTGACCACTACTACAGGTTTGACTGCATTTATACAATTTTTGTTCTCAAATACACAAGCGACCTCTCTCCGTTTACTCATAAAAAAATCCTGTGCAAACACGGACATTTTAGGGAATGTACACATTTATGGGGGTGTCATGTTCGAGACTCTGTCGAGAGGCCATTTCTTTCCGATTTTGTTGATCTCGGTGTCGTTCGGTAGGTATTGAAAAGATCTAAAGGTAGCCATACAGTACAGGCTGGAATTTACTCGTTAAAATGTCATTAGGGTTAGTAGAGTTTATGTGGTCATTGTGGCACGTGCACGATTCTGGGAAAGGTTAGGGTTAGGGTTAGGGTTAGGGTAGGAGTGTTTGAAGAATTTGCACCTTTGAATTGCACCTCTTGTCCGTTGATTGGCTGAAATTGTCACGTGATCTTTGAATTGATTAGTGTTAGGGTTAGAGCTATATACGAAACATGAGCATTTTCTGACGAGCATTCTCCGTCCACTTCCTCATACTGTAATGTGACGCCATCTGTCACTCAATCTGTTAATGTTTTAAACGAATATATTTTACATGAACTGTGATACAAGTCCTAACAGCTTAAATAACGTATGTGTGTTTGTGCGCGTGCGTGTGTATGTCTTTGCGCGCGCGTGCACGGGTGTGTGTGTGTGTGTGTGTGTCTGTCTGACTGTCTGGTTTGAATAGGATTCCACCAAGTTCGAGCCCCTATGACCCTGATATATACCCATATGATATATGGGTAGGTAGGTATTGGTACTGACTACAATTTGATACCATGGTTGAGAGGCTGGGTTGGCCTAAGAATCAGGGTGTGCCATAGAAGGTGACCAAGCAGGGTTCGAACATAGAAATATCATTATTTTGACCTTTTTGAATAGGTTTAACAACAAATTCGAGCCCCTATGACCCTGATATATACCCATATGATATACGGGTAGGTAGGTATGGATACTGACTACAATTTGGGACCATGGTTGAGAGCCTGGGTTGGCCTAAGGGTTAGGGTAAGGGTTAGGGTTAGGGTTAGGGTTAGAGCTATATACGAAACATGAGCATTTTCTGACGAGCATTCTCCGCCCACTTCTTCATACTGTAATGTGATGTCATCTGTCACTCAATCTGTTATTGTTTTAAACGAATATGTTTTACATCGACTGTGATACAAGTCCTTACAGCTTAAATAACGTATGTGTAATTTGGTAAACATATAGGGTTTGGCTTAGGGATTTTTTCATACTACAATTTTCAAGGTAAGCATAATTTATTTATTCATTCTAAAGTACTAAAATACATCTAATAGATAAAAAGAATTTGATACAAATAACTGAAAGAATAAGTTGGGGAAAACATTCTGAATATAGGGTAAATTTTGACCAAAATACGAATTTATGATGTTTTCCAGAGGGAGAGTACTCAGCAAATACTCCGATCCTGAGTTATTCCCCTGGATATGATGTATGGGTGACATTGTTCTACAACATGTGTTATTTAGACGATCAGTTGACCTAACCACTGTTTACTGGGATTTATATCTAAGCAGTAATATAAAAATCACCATAAACACAGTTTAAAAACGGTGTCTGATAAAAAACTATATTTGGTGAATGAACTTGGATATTAACACAGTTTATTAATAATGGCTGTAATCCAAAATTGTATTTAAAATAATTTTTTAAAGTTATTAAAGTAAATTTCATTTATATCATGAAGTTAATCTACTGTTTGAGTGCTGGTTTAAATAATTTGATGAAGATTTGTCCATTTTTGTTCGCTTTTTTGCACATAGAAAAAATGTGAAGGATGGAATAGGTATCATTATGCTCACTCCCAAATATCATTCTTGTATATGTGTCTGTTTTCTATGCACAGTGACTCGTTTTCGTTGTTAGTCTCCGGTTTCATTAATGTTTCCTCTTTGACAGTCACAGTATCGTATAACGTAAGAAGGTGAATGTGGACTACATGGTGCCTTATTCTAAAGTCCACGAGAACTACAACCACAAGAAGCCATGCAATCATTCTCGACTGAATGCCCAGGAACATAATTATCAACGCAAAGTTTAGATCACAGGCGGAAATGGCGGAGCGAGTTTGAAAAACAACAACACAATCACACTTTTATCCGGTAATAAGGCAGATGCAGTCTATTTTTTTTTCTTGAATTTGGTTCACTCATACAAAGGCCTTTCTACGACACTATTTACAGTTATTATTTAATTTACTCTGTTAAGCCACAATCTTATATGTATGCAATTCCTCTTATTGAAAATGTAAATTTATGTTAAAATGGTGTGTGTTTTCTCAAAGGCAAATAGTTTACTGTATTCATTATCAATGTAGATTATTACAACTGTGCTTTATTTACACATGGATAATTAAAAATATATTGATCTATAATATGTTGAAAATTGTGCATATTTGTAATATTTGAACAAATAAATATATTTTACATATGTTGTTGAAATTTGTAAATATTTATATAAAACACTACTATTAATCAGATTAGAGATAAAGATAATCTCTACACTGTATCCTATTATTAAAAAGGGGGAGTCATAAGAAACTTTAAATACAAATTTACTGTACTAAATGATATATCGACGCAACAATAGTATACTGATAATTATCAAACATCTATCAACTTAAAACTTAATTCTTCTACATTCATCTTTCTACATTTAAAGCAAATATAATAACATGTAAATATGATTTTATCCGCAGAACAAAAACAAGTGTTCCCAATCTGCGTACCCACAGGCGGGGTAATACAACCTGAGAATTGTTTATAATAGACAATATTTGGTTATAACAAGCCAGATAACGAGAGCAAATATCGCTTTGGATAACAACAAAAGCGTGTACCTTTGTAGTTGCAATAACTATGTCCCATAATTGAATTGTGACCCCTATTTAATTGATCGTTTGATAATTACAGAAGGTTCTGAAAGTTGGGTGTGCTTTAACAAATGTGTAAACGAGAGGCCAAACTGCATTATGTCAGTGAAAGCACTTGCTGTAACTGCGATAGTGAATTATGTACGAAACAATAGCTTGAATTAAACGATGATTAAAAATTAACTGACATATAGACTAGTGGTTGATATTCTTATATGTATCAGTAGTGCATCACTTGATTCACATGTTTTTAGTGCTATGAGAGCGATTTCACCCTAAGCATATTACTTAATGTGCTAATTTATTGAATACCAACACTGTAATTTGAATATATCATTTATTTTTCACTTAAATGATAACACAGTCATATGCTCCAGTAAGCTTCTGCTTAACACGTGTCACAATTCGTTCAATTGATTAAGTTGCCTTTCGTGTTTAACATATATCTATTACTACATGTGTTCAGTACCAGTCCTGCATGTATATGTACCCTGTATACATTATATAACTACAAGTAGTTTGTTACGCCAGAAGCTTCAGCTCTATTTTATATATTATAAAGAGTTTTAATGTGTGTACAACGAATAAACATCTCAATACAAATGCATATTGTATTTCTACATTTCACTACAATTATGCTAGCAGTAAGAAATGTATCACTGAAGGTCTCTGCAGAGGTGTAGTTATCCTCAGAATCGGTGTCATGTTCATTTTATCATGTATTTTGTCATGTTCATTATTGTGATTAAATTACTAACCACTGTGTTGTTCCAGGGTGTCAAATAAGTGATGGAAATAAGTGATGTATCCCAGGTATTTCGTAAGAGGAGACAATTCCAATAATTCAATAAAAGTTGTTTTAGCTCTGAAATTTTGTATATATCAAGGTCCTAGGTTCATTCTGCATGTTCATTTCTTTGTGTGTTTTATTTTTCAATTTGTATGTTTGTTTGTCGTTTGTATAGTGAAATATTCTTTAAGCTGGCATAATATGGGAAACTCGCCGTTTACGCCGTAAACTTCCAAGTATACATACTTATCTTCGTTTTATCGTGCTAGCGCGTGTTGTTTTCATCTGGTACATATGTGAGTAGAATCAGGTTTTGCTTTATTTATCATATATATAAAATGAGCGTCTGAAAGGATCCCAAAATCGTAAATCCGTTGTTGTGAAATTAATTATCTCCCTTTATGAAATTATATATATATATGAATTCACTGAATCTATATGGTCTGTACATTTATGTCTTGGTTATTCACAAATAATTAATAATATATTTATTTATTTACCTAGTCGTTATTGAGCCTTCATACCATACACATGTGGATGTCTTTGTTTAACGATTATTTGGTGGATCAATGTATGTACAATGTTTTGTTTTATGATGTGATGACAGGGGAAAAGAGAATGGATTTTGCACGCCAATTACTGACCGTTACAAGGTTGTAACACCAGATGTATGTATGCCGCTAAGTTGATATAAGTATTGTTAGTTTTTGTGCTGCTTTTGTTGATGTTTGCTTTGAATGTAAATGTTGCTCGTTGGTTACTAGGTTTTCTTTTGGTGTTGTCAAAGACGAGGAACACTGTGATTATCATTGATCTTATCGCTATTGTTACCTGTAGTAATATGTATGCGTATGAATATTTATTACAAGTTTATGAATTTGTTATTCATAACTACAATGGACATATATGATGGTCAACTATAAAATGTAAAGACCAATCGATACACACGTAATATAATTTAAATAACAAAGAGTTTAACAGGTAGAGGTGAAACACATGGGTAAATAAAATGTTAGTTATTGTTAACATGAAACGTCAGGACGTAACTGTCTACGATATACAATTTGCCTGAAACTGAATATCTAAATACTTATTAGTTATATTGGAATTTTGGTATACTAAGGGGGCATTGTTGGTATATTGTTGGGTGTAGGTACTAAATGAAATAAGACAAAACGCAAAATACTATGGTTAGATTTTATAAGATTAATGACACTACAACATGAATTAAGAGATGACACGTTAATGTAAAATAGATAGTAGGTATTCTATTCCCTGGACATCTGTGGTATACACAGTGATAGTAGATATTGAACATGTAACACATGCATACTTAAAAATGAAGACCTATTACTACATTTAGGTTATTAAATATATAGCATTTTAAAAAACACTTAAAGCATATACAATTTTTTTTTTGCATTAAAAATAACGCTTCATTGCACTGGATACCCAACGCATGCCCTGGAATCTGGTGGACCAGACCACCCCGACAATAAACCTGGATCCGTCTATGCCTTGTTATATAAATTATTTAGACTAAATATGTTCAGCACAGTGATTGTTTTAAAATGAAAGAAAGAGACACACACATACACTCATTCACGAAATATATGACCGAGGCTGCAAAATTACCACTTTACGAACCGAAAATTGGTTGAAACCACCTGATGTAATCTATCATATCACCTGAATGCTCTTAAATTCCCGAATAATTAATTTGTCTTCAAATATGCAATACTGCTACATTTTTGTCTTATTTTATTATAAAATAACTCTATTTTTGTCACAATAGGCTATTCCAAGAACATGTCTATTTATATAACGTGTCGGAATTTCATAACTTTTTTGCTATTTTCTCGAAGGTGAACATTTTGTGTCAACTTTTATGAAGGAATTTCAACTTCAATTGACATGAAAATGATTGATTAAGAATGCGCGAATGTGTCGACAACGAATATCGTAACAAACATTCGATCTGTTCTTTTAGTTTTATAGATTCCTGCTAGAGATTTTAATTCTTATTTTCAATTTAATTTATTTGATGACAGTATAATTCAAGTGAAATACTTGACCTAATCGATCGAAATATTCATAATTTATTCTTAATGCTTTTATGGTAGTTGTTTTGAATACATAATTGCAATACGTTGTTTACTTTTAATTAGACCCGTTTATATTTCAGGCATGTTTTGGAAGGGCAGATGGATTTCTAAATGGAGTTGTAAAACATACACTAGGATGCATTAACGATCTTGTAAGAAATCACCCAGTTAGGTTATCAGTTAGCATATATCATGAAATTTTAAAATTGTTAATAACTAGAGTTTTACTACCTTAAACTGAATTTGTGATTGTATTCATCCGATATTTTGACACTTCATGTTTCTACTAAAATATAATATGTTAAAGTTATCATCCATCCCATCGACAATTGTGGTGCATATAACTCATGCGATATTTTAACATTACAAAAGTCATTTTTAAATATCACTATAAACGTTTTCAATAATTAATATCAGCAAATAGCAAGAAAGTGGCCATGAAAGAGGCGAGAAAGAAATATACTTACATATGTGTTATTTTTTTAGGTTGCCCCAAAAACTCAGCCATCTAAAGGATTTACTTTTTGTAACCAACAGTGTACGGAGACGTTGTGTAATTTGGACAAGTGAAGAATGCCGGGTAAAATACTTTTAATTATCATATGAAGATAATTGATTATTTGATCGTACATTTAATGACTCTTAAGGTTTGGTTAAGTCATAGTTATGGTTCATTGAATATTAATTAATATCTCATTGAACGAATATCCAATTCGAATTTGTTGGTCAATATGTTCTGTATATATGAAAAATAATTTGCGCGTTTAACTTATATCAAAATCAACTGTGGATAGAAAAACGTGTACTTTCCAGTAAAATTAGAAATTGTTTACTGCCCAACCACCCTTACATAATATACTAGTAACTGATTCAAATAAATAGTTATTTGTGTTATAAGAAATTAAATGTTTGATTTGTAAAATGCATGCATTATTGATTTGTTAGTTTAAGTGTTTTTTTATGAGTAGTAATAACTGAATCATTACTTTTGATTAATATGTAAGGTAAGTGTGTAACAGTTCATCATTGTCAAGCATTGACATATGTGAGGTATTTCATTTTGAACACTGTTGATCTATCAAATAAAATATTTAATTATATTACTTCAAATATGTGTGTTTAATTCTTTACCAGTTTATTTATAAATTAGAGAAAAATAATAAGATAAATATAAATATGACATAATCAATTATTTTAAATGTATTGCTTGTGTCTTGTTACATGAAATATTGCTTACCCGTCCGATTTTGAATCGTTCATATATTAATATATGCATGCAAATAATCGTTTAAAATGAATCTATATTTTGAAACAGCATGTATATGTATATTGTTTCACATTTACTTATGTATTCATATAAAATGACTTGTGTAGTCAGGAAAGGTAACATGCTCCAGATATTACACTATTTCAATAGAAAACACTACACGGCCGACACGATGCCTATCATGTGACCTAGTGCAGAGTCCGGAAAGTTGTAATCACTTAGTTGAATGTAAGATGAATGAGGTGAGTTGATTTCTGTGCATTGATTGCCGATACATAACGTTCAATAAAAAAGAGACATCAAGTTTTGGTAATAAATGGTATTTCGAGTATGCGCTGTCCAAGCACACGCGATGTTTTTAAAATTCTCTCAAAATGACTCTTTTTACGCCGATTTTGTATTGGTCTGTCAGATGTCGTATAGCAACACTATAAAACGAAGTGTGTTCAATACACAGTATAAAAAATGTTTGCTGTGATAGGAACATGCATTTCAAATGGGACATAAATGTAACAAAATAGAAATAAGGGCAATGAAATTAGTCCCTCTGAGATCGTTGATACTGAACGCGAATAACGAATTTCAATTACATCCAAAGATCAATTTCTGAGATATAAACTAGATAAGAAAAAACTTTAGCCAAGTTTTATCAGTATAAAAGTGTTAATACGATGTATACTTTCAAAGTTAAAGCGTGTGCCCTTAAATTTAGTGTAGTCAGTTGTGAAGTGTAACTGAAACTTGTGGATACTGATATATGAGTTTGATATTAAATATTAACAATTTATATTAAATATAAAAGGGGCATAGCTCTGTATTGATTCAAAACACATAAAATGAACGTATCCCATTGACTGCCGCCCGTAATGGTGGTGAAGACCCTTATGACGTTTCATTGTTTTACGATTATTTGCTACTGAGATATGTGTTTGCTATAAAACTGCCAACGCCGACACTAAGGCAAGTATAACAGATACTTTTTACTTTGAAAAAGAAGATAAAAAGGAACTAATTATAACACAAATACTCATTTAATGCACAATTTCATTTAGTGACTGTGCAAATACTGTGCTCGTATGAAAGATATGGACTACATGTACTCCATTGTTATAGGCTTCATTTTATCAATTGTATGACCCGTTTTGGATTATGGTAAAAATAAAACAGAAATCAATAACATAGCTGTTTAAAAGTTTCCTGTTCATGCTCTTTGTTGGACTATGGCAAAAACTGCCTTTTATTTCCCTTTATTCATTCCCATCAAAAACATAAGTTCCAAGTCCGTAATTAATTTTAACTGTGTTGGTCGTCCACGCTAGAAATCGAAGGTTCGATACCAGGCTTAATCATATCTCTCAGAAACAACGATCAGTACTGGTTCTACCAATAAACGTACTCGAGAGTCATAAATACAAGCTCTGAGCTTTCTTCGCAATCCAAATAATTTAAAGTAATATAATCTATAAAATATCTAATATACCATTGGTGTGCGTTGGAGAGGGAGACGAGAGTGGAGACACCATTTTATCCTCAGGAAATTTAACTTCTGATATAATGATGTGGACCAATTATCACTGCATACTCAGTTTTCTTTCCACAGATGTGCTTCATCCAGCAAGTGTTTTCCTTCGGAGAAAAACGTTACCGTCTTGGTTGCATGGAGAAACAGGTTTCAAAGCTTTTAACATTGACTGACAACTTTAAACAAAATAAACCGAAACATAGAAAATATAGATTTTTCGTGAATTATATCCGCGATCATATTCAAACAGAACAATTGGGTGCGAACCAACTAAAATGTGTACATGTACTTTATTGATTTATTTTGTTTTTAAATACTAATACCAATATGTGTTTTTCATAAACTAAAATTAGAAATTTAAAAAAACAATTAAAATAAATAAACATGATGAACGTGATAATGATTAATGCCACACGTGGTTTAGAACTTGGCACCATCTTTATTATATAAAATAGATAGAAAATAACAAAATGACTTTATATAAATTGATTCATACATAGTTTGGTATATATGCAATTCCAAAGATATTCTCAATTGATCGTTTATTATGTAGTACTGTAAATCGCACACTACCAATGCCGCAGGAATACTAGTAGGGAAGAGGGCAGGTATCAGATCAGCGTCCTCACACTGCTCTGTATGTTGTAGTAAAGACCACTGCAATGTATTTTCATGTTCTGGATCACAAAAGGGTACGTTTCGATTGTTTCTTAAACAACTATTCTAATAGATAAATTTAACTAAGGAGATCAGGGCCCATTTATTGAAAGCAATGTTAGCTTAACGCCATTTTAAGATAATTTTCGATTCAATGTATTTTGCGATTAACTGCATTCAGAGAATAAAATTACTGTCAATCGTGACAAAATATCATTCTACTTCTATAAGCCGTTGTACTTGATGTTAAAACTTAAAATTAAAAAATAATGAATATACACTATTTTTTTACGGGGTGCTGAACAACACAGCCGCGGTCAATATCTTATTAAGTACAATATACACATACATAAAGGTAAATGAACGCCACTTTATCCTCGAAGATAACAAATGAATGAATATGTTACGCAAAGTTAATTATATTAAATCCTCCATCTTTTATTTTGGTGTAGATATTGGAATCATCTATTCAATACAAACACTCAGTTCTGGCAGCACATGTGTCGACAGAGAACCATCTACATGTTCAGCTTTCGGTTATCTGAATAAGGACTCGTGCTCTCTCCAGAAGGTCGTTACGTTGTGTCCTAAGTCATGTACTACATGCAGTAGGCGGCAGGAAAATAATTATTTTTATACCATTGTAAAATTAAAAGTTGCATACAAAAGTATGTTCTATTGTCATTTAGAATATTTTGTTTAACGTTAGTTGAAAGAGTTAGGAACACTTGTTTTGGTTTCGTATTGATATTGTTTCCTGGCGCTAAAACGCACACCGAGTCAAAAATACGTGTTTTCCTTTACACCTGAACAGCAAAGATACATAACGTTCACCATTTACGTTTCATAATGTTTTCACTTATCTGATTAATATTACACAAACTTACGTTTTTAAAGGAAACGTCGGTTGGAATGACTGGATTGCTTGGTCAACTTGTTCTACGTCTTGTAATCAAGGAACAAGAACAAGAACGAGAGTATGTCAACACCAACTTGATATCACACTCACTACAACTTGTCTCGGGCCCTCATCGGTCACAAGTCCATGCATGATCAAACATTGTCCAGGTAAATAGATATACTATTACCGTGATTTAAATGATTTCTAATATCATGAGTATTCCGATATTTTACTATAACTATTCTTATTATATTTTGGTTTATAAATTCACATGTTCGACGACGCTTTTATAAAAATAATAATTTCTTGAAAATTGAGTTCCTAAAGAATATACAATCAACGGAATCATTTTCAATAGTTATTCGCCATTCGGACATGTGTTCGTTTCTGATTATCATTAAAATTATGTTGAATCCAACGAGCACAAAATGTGTTAACTTTCAGTCACTAGTTTAAAATGAAGTGAACTCTAGAGAACGAAAATTAAGATTTTTTAGAAATTTGAAAGCAGTAAATCTATATAGTTCTTTTAGGCCGATTGTAGTGGGAATGTAAATTTATTCTCCTTAACATGATGTTAAACAGACTGCAAAAATAACAAGTTTAAAAAGCCGTATCTAAAGAAAGAAAATATGTTAGTGTATTTGTTCCTATAATATTGTTATTATAATCGACTCATTCTCATAATTTACTGAACAAACATAGTATGTCATATGTATTTGATAATTGAACATTCATTTTTTTTTTAAGTTGACGGGGCCTGGTGTTACAGTATAAAAAATATATACAGTGGTGCATATGAGGATGAGTGGACCAAATTTCGAGTAAGAGGAGACTGTGCCTGTCCAACACCACAATATGGAGGACGGAATTGTTAATAAAACAGTTACGTTCATATCAATAGAAATACTTTGTATTAATTAAAATGTAATAAATATACGAAATTTTTAACATGTAATGCTTTTAATCTTAATATGGAATCCATTCTTTATAAAACGACAAGTATATGTCAGATTTATTCAGTCCTTGTGAAATAAAATACAGGTTAACACTTTAATTCTGAGTCCCTGTTCCACTTGCAGTTTTATATATCATTACGTGATTTGCGTTATAGATTATAGCTAGTGTCGCATGTTGGTTTAAATATTGACTTAGTTGCAATAGTGATACAATTAAACTGTAAAATATTTAATGTACAATCATAAATACATACACACCCGCTAATGGAGAAATGTATACATTATTTAATTTCACTCAGCTGTGATATTGCCATGCATTCTATATATTCAAAACTAGTAATAAGAAAACGGTATGCTAAATGTTATTTTTAAAAATTGTATTTTGGATGTTTATCTTCTAAATTTACAGAGTGTGTATCAACAATATAGTCAGCTGGTATATACATATTTAACAAGGCTTGGTCTCCAACTATAGGGTCGAGACTTACATCTATATGAATATATCAATGCATGTTTATGAAAATATACATAAAAGCTGTTTTTACGGACCACTATTCGACATATAAAAAATAATTGCTAATGTCGATCCTATAAGACGCAATAAATAAAGCACTATTGGGGGTGGGGGGCGTAGCATATAAGATGTAAAAATGGCATTTTTTTTAAATAGGTAACGTGTATATGCAATTAAATATCACACAGTCACTATCGTTTAAGAACCGCCAATCCGCATAAAATTAAGTACTATTGGGGGCGTGTAACAAAACAAGTTAGTTTACGTGGCCTGAATATCAGTGTCAGCTAATAACAACATATGCATATTGTATAGGCGTATATCAAAAGGGGTTTATTATTGTGAAACTAATCATATTTTACCATAAGCCTATTTTGTACATTTATAATCGTACCACATCGGATGCATGATTTCCTTGATATAAACCAGTGGTATGTGACATTTCTCTGGCATTTCTGGCCTATTTTATTGACGTATGTGCGACGTGAGTCACACATAGGACGTTATCGACATAACAGGAGTCAGCCGGTGGTAGTACCGTCATAGGACGCGCAACCCATATATCCACCATATGGGCGACTTGACATTCCTGACGTCAGGTTGGAATCGGCATAAGTAACTATGTCAATATGTTGGGTGAGTATCTTGAACTTAAAACGGGATCTTCTGTAAGGCGACTGTGTCTTCAGTGGATTAAGCTGTGAAACAGCCTAGCTTGAAACTAAGTTTAACAATTTTGTTCAAACTATATAATATGTAAATTTTCCTCAGGCTTCTTGCCTCATGATTAGTAAACTTCAAACAAATATAATAATGAAATGATTCTAATATTTAGAAATCATACAGACAAATGATCATACGAATCAGCTATATACAGTATGATGTTTCAAACCCTGTAGAGTTGAACTAACTGTTGTTCAACTGAGACCAGATGTTCAGACAACGTGTCTGGACAGCATACGTTTGCGACTTGTTTCAAACTCAAATCAAAACTGTATGCCTGGAACACTGCTCAGTTCCAGCATAAAAGTACACCTATATGTTTGAAGACTGTTTTAAACCTAAGTCTTCGAACTAAGATAAAAGTCAAGTTCCGTCACAAAACTAACCAGTTATGTTTGAGAACGGTTTCAAACTTAAAGCATCAGACTAAATTAATGTGCATGAAACAATCCCCAGTTCCAGCACAATAATTATTCCTATGAGTTTCAAACACAACCCTTCCCAAAGCCTATCGCTATAAGGAATCTTTGTCGCAGTGCACTCTCCCCCCAATGCAATTAAGCTCCTCTGCGGTTTCAAGTACACTTACGCTGAAAATCTCGAGCAGACTTCTTGCAACTTGCATCGAAAGAAACTAGCTAAATATGGTATTGCTTTATTACGAAGCAGTAAACCGCCCTTTTTTGTACCAAAAAAAACTCTGATTCTATGATTCATTATTAATATTTCAATCATTAATTATAAATGTATCATTCATCTTTTTATGATGAATTATCTTTTAAAACTTATACTTGGTATAATATTGTAAAGTGATAGCGAAAAAAATAGAGTTTATTACCTTTCCTTATAATAATTACTACTGTATA
The DNA here is from genome assembly GCA_029582155.1 of Panopea generosa. Classification (NCBI taxonomy): domain Eukaryota; kingdom Metazoa; phylum Mollusca; class Bivalvia; order Adapedonta; family Hiatellidae; genus Panopea; species Panopea generosa. The sequence continues at coordinate 60,119,238 of CM055904.1, read as the reverse complement.
TACAGACATTTATGCTATAAAACAAGACATTATTTTGACAAACTCTGTACTACACAGTACACGGGAAGTAAACCCTGTGAATACATCCATCGCCGGAAACGACGATTGGAGATATACCTACGCATCCGGACGCAGACGTAGAGTTTTAATAAGTATAATTAACATACTCAAACTTTCAATTACGTTGCAGAGAAAGTTGCATTGCAACATCAGTAATATGTATGTAATAGTTAATAGCAGTTTGCATCGCGACATCAGTCATATATTAGTAAATAGCAGTTTGTATCGCGACAACAGTGATATATTAGTAACTAGCAGTTTGTATCGCGACATATAAGACAAAAGTTGAATAAAGTGAACAGTGTTAACACGATTACATCTTAGAACATTATTAGACCGGTTTTGTGTTCATTTCGAGTAAATCTTGTTGATTTGTATATATATTGTACAATTGTATATTCATAATTTTAATTTAAGTAAAATAAGTAAAAGTAAAATTGTAAAATTTTTTTTGAGTAGTAGTTATATTCTACCTTAGTGAGTTATCGGCTCTTGGTCATTTTGCTACAGGGCGGGCATAAAAGATGTAAAAATGTTATTATTGTTATTTGTAATAAATAACACGGTCAGTTTGCACTATAAAGTATAATACTCTTGGTTCTAATACAAGGTACAGAATCTACATTTACTGTGTAATGGTCAATAAGGCAGAGACGTTAACTGAATGTGTTTCTTTTAACATATATTTGTCTGCTATGTAATATGCATAATAATAAATCTCAACTTTTTCAACTCAAACATATTTGATGTATGACAGTTGAACTCAAAGAAATATTGAGCTCCAAGATATGTGATTTGTATTAAAACTCAAGCAAAAAGTGATATAACTCCTTATACCGGTACACACATATTAATTAAATACATATAGCATTTATCGGCAACCAATGTTTAACCAAAAATAGACGAAATATACACAGCTGCAACTGTATGCAAAAAGCGATATAGTCTACACCGTGACATAGATTTACAATACATAGTACTTCATAAACATTAGTCGGTTTTGATGCTTTTAACAAACGTACTGTAAAGTTACTTATTTAATAACTGAAATACAGTAAACGAGCATTTATTTGTGAATTCATTCGTATTTACACATAACCAAACAGGATATATCGGTTTCTGTAAGAATTTGTCGGTTTCGATGCTTTTAACAAAGATATGTTATGTATGCACTTAAGTATTTATTTGTGAACATACTTGCACTTATCCAGAACCAAACGGGATATATTGTCTCTTTATTGTATTATATAAATGTTTTATACATGTGTTTACAGCATCGTTTATTCAATACGCTCAAGTGTTCAACGTTAAAGAGGGGTAACTAGTTTACTTTTAAAACATTTCAAGATAAATGTTTAATGCGTTACCTACCTTCAATCATAATCGCGTACTCTATTAAAAAAATCTACTTATTTACATTTAAGTTTTAATAAATGAATTGGAGTGATCATGTGGTTGACAGGCCGAATGAATGTAAAATGAAATTGAAGGAAGCAAACAATCAAATACAAGAAATATATATCCAACAAATGTAGATATTAAACGACACGGCAATAAATACATCATGAATCTATTAATATAAGGATTTATTGAAATACATGTAATTACAAAACATATAAAGCGAAGAAATTACAACCGTACTAAATCAGCGATATACTTATCTATCACTTCCCTATCTGTGAGATGTTTGTTCATGATTTGTATTCCACTGATTTAACTAATAAAATGATTTTTTTAGTGAATTTTTAAATTATTTAACTGCAGCTTAGTCAGATTGGTTTGAAAGAAATGAAAGAAATGTTAACATGCTTTTACCAATCGTCGTGTAGTTTGTATAAGTGTACATCTTCACAATTTTAGATGTTTTATCCTTAAATATATCCATGCAAAAACGAGATAAGATCTCTTATAACATTTTTGCACTGGAAATTCATATTCAAAAGTTTTGATGTCAAAATAGGCTTTTTGCATTATTTATTAAATAACTTCCTAAACATAAAAGCTGCATTAAGACATAATTAAGAGTACACTTATGATACTATTTAGTAAAATGTCTCCAAATAATATCATTCATTATTCAAATATTACAAAGCGATAACCTTTTTGCATTTCCTGAAATCTTTCGAAAACGCAGTTATATTGATTTTGCACTAAATGGACGACATACGGCGTCGTCGTGTTATAACTCGGTATGCTTTTTAATCTTAGAATGTTTTTATCTTAAAGGGAGACAACTAGTTCACTTTTAAAACATTTTAAGTAAAGTGCTTTTAATGAGTTACTTACCTTCATCATCAGTGTACGTTTTACATTAGTATGTCATATATATATATTGGAGTGTTCATATGGTCGACAAGCCAAATATATGTACAATGAAATGAACGAAAGAAACATCAAATGTACTATAGAATATACCACTTTAGCACACTTTTCTGCTACTCAAAATGAGCAGCTCACCCAGGCTCACCGGCCTTCAACTGGACAGCCTATTGTCCGCTGGTCATCTGTGTCCCAGGAAAGCTTCGTTAAAAGTGGTATATTTTATACTACTGCTACCCCACCCCACTAGACAGTTAAAATTATTTGAATAACCACTCCATTTTACATAAGCTTGTTTCTTCTTATAATCGCGTTTCAATACATTTTCTTTCTTTGTCTTATTATCATTTCACATGATAACCATATGGAAATGTATTAATCCCATCATCCAAAAAACTGTTTACCTGGTGCTTTTAACCGATTTTATTTGTTTTATTGTGTGTATTTTCACATCTCCGTTAATTAAGTTACCTTGTTATCCCCATGCCTTATATTTTTCTTAACAACACCCTTGGTTACACCTTTATAACCTTAAATATCTTTGCTTCGCGCGCTATCTTTACTACTTATTTTATACGAATACAACGTGCTCCTCACACCGATAAATTCAGTAATCGGAATTCCAGCTGCCTCATCTTTCATGTTGCCAATAATCATTTTATCATTATCGAAAAAGAATGAATACTCACTATTATCAAAGACAGTTTTATCCCCATAAACATCTTCTGTTTTTATTTCAGAATCTGAAAATAACAACTTTATTCTTTTTTTCATATTTTTTTTTAAAATGTAGTTGTAATGAAAATCAAACATCAAATATTAACTTAATTCTAAGATGGTCATTCCAACATAACAAGGACTATTAAGAGTTAGCTCCTCTTTTATTCTATTTATTCCGTACAAATTATCGTTAAACATTTGAGCCGAAATAAAGGTTGCTTTAGCTGCATGCTTTTTAATACTCTTTCATCATATGTTAATTTCAAATTTATTCTTTTTCTTAGGTTTTCCATCGTTTTTCCAAAAACGGAATTATTCATTTAACTATTCTTATTTTTTCGAAAGCATTCTTTGCTTTTGTTCTTTATTCTGTATTAAAGTTAATGTATTCGGCCAACCAAGGCCTTCCATCAAATTGCATTACCCTGTGAACCTTACCCAACCTCATTCCAAGACTTACATAAAGACGAACATTTGTTCTATGAATAACATAATTTTCTTTATAAATGAAGTAAGTACCAATTGCGTTGTCTTGTCACTACTTATTTCATCCTTTTTATTCTAATGCAAATAGTTGACAACAATTCATCCCTGGCTATTAATGTTTTGGGAGCTAAGGGGTACTAAGTGTAATTGATGTATATCTTTGCGATAAATAAGATCACACTCAATAAAAAGTTATTATTTTCCGGTTTATCCAATTCCACTGAACTAACCCATTTAAAATTACCAACAGGTAAAGGCTGGCTCATTCCCCAGCCATAAATAGTGTTAGCATTTAAATACATTATATGTTTACTTTCCTCATCAGGATTATAATCTTCTAAATACTTGTTATTCGCCTTAGAATATATGTTGGCTATGTAGCAACCCCGTAATCCTTTGTTAACCATTAAAAGCACATTAATATTAGTAATGAAATCTAAATTAGTCATTTTCAAAATTGCATCCCAAGCCAATCCCTGCGATTTAAAGTAATGGCATTGGTCTAATTTGTTATATTCCAAACATGTCTAACGAAAGTTTTCAAAAAACAACAGATAAAAGGAGAACATCAGTTTTAAGATATAGATTATGATAGTCTCCAATGGTTTTACATTTAAATGATTTCCACACCTTTTTACTATGTTTATAATCATCATATGACACATCCTCATCTGTTAACTTTGAATAAAATCATTACACACATGGCAAATGTTAATCATTAAACTTTTAAAAACTATCTATGTAATCATATGGATAAACCCCCTTTCTTTTTACTAATTCCAGCTTACCCTTAAAATGTTCTTTAAACAAACACAATGCCGCTTCTGGCAAGTTATTTACTAAATTAGCTAAGGATTGGTTAAAAAATTGTAAACTATCCACAAACACCACGTTATATATCACGGTGGCCATGTTTTTTCCATGTCATTAGGAATTACATTAATTTATCAATTAAACTTAACATTTCTTGCATTGTGAAATGACCATCATATCCTTTTAGATTATGGAATACGACCGGATTTTATTTACATAATCTAAAAGATCTATTACACTTGTTGTGTGCACTTCCACGAGTTTTTTCTGTAACATGACAATGATCTCTCACAGGACAGCTTTTTTTATCATACTCTGTGTATTTTTGTCCACAAATATGACACGACTTACTTTTTCTTAAACTTTCTTTCCTCCTTTTCCGTTATTAACATTTCTTTATTAAAATGGTTTTTCATCACTTCTTCATAATATTCCTGCTCGGCCAACATCTTTTAAACAAAACGATAAGTCGAATCATTCCCCCGATAAACCTCCACCGGTTTACTAAAAACATTATCATACGTGCACTCTTATTTATAACCAAAACCACGCAACATGCTTTTTGTAAGCCTCAGCTGAAGTACCATTCTTTTCATTTATTAGTTTTACTATTGCTTCAAAAACAGCATAAATTGTAAAAGGAGCAGCTAATTGTTTATGATAATTTTTAAAAAAAAATTAACATTGTTTTTCTTATCTAGACATTTTATTTTTTTTGTGTTCCGTTAGGATTATGGTTAGGGTATAGACACTTTGACGTGTTGCGGAGGCGGGATTATGGAACTCCACCCATTTTCAACACGTGATATGTCAATCTATCTTATTTCCAAGTTATTTATTGATCTAACCAGATTTGAAAGTAAACAGTGTTTTTATGTTCTGTTGGATGGTAGGGACAAAATGTTGATATTATATAATCAATAAAAAACTTTTTGTTTAGAATTTTAACTGTTTTCTTTACTTACATGATTTTCTTAATGTGCATTTGAGTATGTTAGCCCACCGTGCCGCCGGGACGAGCACGTATGTGCCAAGAATTACAATAGAACTGTAGCTCCTGGCACTTAAGTAGCCAAATAACAGACATTATTTAAAAATGACTATGTCCGCTCGAACATAACACCTTATCAATAAATGCTCATTCCTGACCACATTTTAGGACTAATTAGCTGTTTTGTATATCATTGTTTAGAGGTTAAAACGTGGCTTTAAACTGTACTAAGTTTATATTATTCTTCAACGTGCTCAGCGAGCGCATAGTTCTCAGTCCCTTACCTGACTTCTATATTTTGAATTATCCGCGAAAACTATACTCAGTTTATGTTATTCTTTAACGTGCTCGCCAAACACTAGGTATACCCTGGGTTCCTTGGGTACACTTAACACTAACCCAGGATAAACCTTCTGGGTGAACTCAGGCAATATCATTTGGGTATAACCTTCTGGGTATATATACTGGGTATAAGTTCTGAGTATACCTACTGGGTGTACCTTCTGGGTTAGGGTTAGGGTTAGTGTATAGGCACTTTGACGTGTTGCGGATGCGGGATTGCGGAACTCCACCTCTTTTCACTACGTGACATGTCAATCTATCTTATTTCCAGGTTATTTATTGAACTTATCATATTTGAAAGTTACCAGTTTTAATGTTCTGTAGGATGGTAGGGACAAAATGTTGATATTATATTCAATAATAAATTTTTTGTTTAGAATTTTAACTATTCTTTTTAATAACATAATTTTCTTAATGTACAATTGAGTATGTTAGCCCACTGTGCCACCAGGGCGAGCACGTATGTACCAAGAATTATAACAGAACTGCACTTCCTGGCACTTGTGTAGCCAAATCACAGACATTATTTAAAAATGAATAGGTTCGCTCGACCATAACACCTAATCAATAAATACTCATTCCTGACCTCATTTTAGGACACGTAAGCTGATTTATATATCATTGTTTAGCGGGTAAAACGTGGCTTTAAACTGTACTTAGTTTCTATTATTATTCAACGTGCTCAACGAGCACGTAGTCTTCAGTCCCTTACCTGACTTCTATAGTTTGAGTTATCCGCGGAAACTATACTCAGTTTATATTCTTCAACGTGCTCGCCAAACCCTATGTACACACTAGGTACACCCAAAAGGTTTACCTTCAGGGTACTCTTATTGGGTATACCTTCTTCGGTGTACCCAGGGTATACTTTCTGAGTATACTTACTGGGTGTACCTTCTGGGTGTACCTTCTGGGTATACCTTCTGTGTATACCTACTGAGTATACGTTCTTGGTGTACCCAGGGTATACCTAATGTTTACCTTCCAGTTATACTTACTGGGTGTACCTTCTGGATATACCTATAGGGTTAGGGTTATGGTAAGGGTTAGGGTTAGGGTTAGGTTTACAATATATCCGGATTACAGTATTAAAGTTAAGTTAAATACGATTTTAAAACAGAAACATACTTACAATGCAGAACAGATAATAAATGTCAATTTACATTTAGACGTGAAGACGGAAGTTTTGTTATTACACAATCTGACCTTATAAGTCGTTATTACAAGTGTATACCTATGACGATGTAAAGCATTTTATACAAATGGTTTGTCTTTGGTATGCGTTTACATGTGAAGGTTGGAAGGTACAAATGGGATTAAAAATGACATACCTGGCATTAACATGGCTTATCTCCATTATCTATACATCCTCTTGTGAAGGATTCTGTATTTATTTTAAATTACACATGATACTCAACTGACTTATCACCAGTATATACTTTCATGTGATATTTTAAAGCAAAGTATCTTCCCGTATGTTACGTTTTATACCATGAGGACATACATATCTTATTACACACCTGACGCTCAAATGACTTATCAACCGTATGTATCCACCTGTGCCTGTTTATAGTTAGTTTATACTAATTTATTTTAGCTCGTTGCAATGAAAACTCAGAACTTATACCCGCTTCCTGGGTAGAACCAGTAATGAGTGTTGTCGGGATATGCTGGAGATTGAACCCGCAACCTCTGTATAAACGGCCTACACTATATTAGCTACACTACAGACCTGCTAAAATTTAGACTTAAAATCTGGGTAAACTTGTTATTACACACCTGAAACTGAAAAGATTTATCACCAGTATGCATTCACATGTGAACGATTTGAAGAATCTATAAATGTTTTATAACACACATGACACATGAATTGTTTTATCACCAGAAAGAGTTTGCAGACTTGAATCATATGTAAATGATTTATTACATACATGACAATCAAATTATTCACCACCAGTATGTATTCGAATGTGACTGTCTAGATTTTTTAAGACTCTGTAAATGTCGTTTTATTGTAATTTTTCATATTCATTCTCCAATACACGAAATATTACAATATGCTGATAAAATTTCAATTTACAACTGTATTTATAAAATATAAGTAACATATTTTTTCTACAGATAAAATCAAATTTTAATTATATTATTTGAATAGTGTATAACATTAGATTTTACCACATGTTGCTATATAATGTAAGTACCAAGTTTGGAGGCAGCAAATTAATGTTTTGAGTGGTGTTGTTATCTCTTAAATAATTAGAAAGAAACAAATAAAAAATAAACAAAAACACATACAGTTAAAGAACCGCGAAAACCAAAACAATATTCTTGACTTTTTTTTTTTAAATTTTTTTTCTTTTTTGTAGGCTTCGAATTAGGTTGCTATTTACATTTAACAATTCAACATTGGAATTATTCAATTTAATTCACCAGGAACCTTCCTAATACAAAAAAGCAGAACCTACAATATAGTGAATTTGTTGATGTAAACATTTGTTCTATGATTAATCGGAGTATTTAATGAAAGCAAAAATACTTGAAAGAGTCATGTTAGATCTTAGGTAAAACAATATATTTATGATTAACTAATAGGTTTACTGAAATTAGTTTACTGCCTATGGAATAAAAAATCGATTTAGCAAAAACCAAAACACAGAATGCACCCTACAGGTTTTCACATATACATATATATATATATCATTTTGTGTGTCGAAAATGACGTTAAACTTCATAAAACAAAAGAGCCTTGTCTTTTATTTTGAAAGTTATCTTATATCTATTTCATGCAGAAGACCATTGACCTATCAGCATACAATCCTAAAAGTACAAGCAATACAAACAAGTAATCAATGACATCGTTGTACAATATTCACAAATTTATAATGAATACACTGATATTCAAACCTTAATTAGTACAAATATTTATCATAAGTAGAACAAATATTTATCTTAAGTAATACAAATATTTATCTTAAGTAATACAAATATTTATCATAAGTAGTACAAATATTTATCTTAAGTAGAACAAATATTCATCTTAAGTAAAACAAATATTTATCATAAATAGAACAAATATTTATCATAAGTAGAACAAATATTCATCATAAGTAGTACAAATATTTATCTTAAGTAGAACACATATTTATCTTTAGTAGAACAAATATTTATCTTAAGTAGAACAAATATTTATCTTTAGTAGAACAAATATTTATCTTAAGTAGAACAAATATTTATCATAAATAGAACAAATATTTATCTTAAGTAGAACAAATATTTATCATAAGTAATACAAATATTTATCATAAATAGAACAAATATTAATCATAAGTAGAACAAATATTCATCATAAGTAGTACAAATATTTATCTTAAGTAGACCAAATATTTATCTTTAGTAGAACAAATATTTATCTTAAGTAGAACAAATATTTATCATAAATAGAACAAATATTTATCTTTAGTAGAACAAATATTTATCATAAGTTATACAAATATTTATCATAAATAGAACAAATATTAATCATAAGTAGAACAAATATTCATCATAAGTAGTACAAATATTTATCTTAAATAGAACAAATATTTATCTTTAGTAGAACAAATATTTATCTTAAGTAGAACAATATTTATCTTAAGTAGAACAAATATTAATTTATCTTAAGTAGAACAAATATTTATCTTAAGTAGTACAAATATTTATCTTAGGTAGAACAAATATTTATCATAAGTAGTACAAATATTTATCTAACGTAGCCGTTAAACACGCATCATAAATATTGAATTTAAAACCCAGAGAGTACAAATGATAATGTAATACATACACTTGTAAATTATTCAGGAGAAAAGGAAAACTACAAGTTGTTAGTGTGTGATCTATGTTCAATTTTTTATAAATATATGTGGATAGATGCCTGATTTACTCATAACACAGTAACACTTGAAAATATTTCCTCTCACACCTTTCAATAAGTTTAAACAAAAATTTATATCCCTGGACACAACTACTGTGTAACAAATATTATGAGGAAATGATAAAGATAGTAATAATGATTATGTCCTGTGGTGGTTACGGCAGTTTAGTGTGATACCGAAACTTCCTCTTAAGGGCAGTTTTATTCGCAAAATATACTGCAATGGAAGGAAGTGGAAGTTAGTACTTCTTTGTAAGATAGAGTGCCATTGAATTAATATAAATACTTTGACTGTTTTCATTTTTTTTTTCATTTAATTAATTTCCTTGAAGCTAACATCTGAGACGTACCAGTTCTAATAAAATTGAGGTAATATTGAGCTGTTTTGTCTCCGGGGTTGTGCAGTTGTACTAAAGTGTTGTTTTAAAGTCTGTTCGAAAACTTTTTTCTTGATATCATCTTCCCGGACACACCAATAGGCGGCAGGTGTTTTAGTGAGAACCACACACCAATACTTGCTTAATAACTTTACATCTATATCTTCAAGAAGTACCAACAGAACCTTCTCCCGATCTCCAACAATTGCTCTGTCCATGGCCACATTTAATTGAAATTGGCACCAGGCGTCTTTAAGAAAGCTTTTTGAAATAACAGCCACGACGGTGTTACTTGCGTATATAGCATCTACCATTACCTCAAGTTTAGCCCCATTTTCTGCATTTCTGTGCCAAATATGCAGTTTGTACCCGAATTGATCTTCTACCATAGTTCTAAAATCATGGTGTACAAACGCGGAATCTTCATCCGTATAGATGACATACCCATCAAAGCGTTTTCCTGTTTGTCCAAGAAGTGGTGTACTTTCAGGCGTGGATTTCTTTATCTTAAGCTTAATCTTATAAAGAACGTACTTGATATGCCACCTGTTGGTGTAAACAATAACGACAACAACGAGAAAAATAGCGACAAAAGATCCAATTACTATATACACAACGGTTAGTGGATTGTGATAGCGGCACATTTCAGTCGTGGGATGGAATTGTGTGAGCATTTTACCAACCATATTGATTGGCGAGCCACAAACGTATCCCCAAGGATAAGCGTCAAGTGAAACATTACTATTCAAAAGTTCATCCATCCAATTTCTAAACCATAGTAAATCACATGTGCACTCAAACGGATTGCTTCCTAAATTCAAGTTTGTAAGAGACAACATCATATTGATGGGAAATGCTTCCTTGCGTATTATCTTAATGCTGTTTCCTTGAACGGACAACTTCTGCAATGTATTTACCTCATTGAATGCATTTTCCAAATGTTCAATTCCGTTTCCGTTTAATTCAAGGCGAATCAATTGTTTGAAATGGCCAAGTAACTGTGTCGGAATTTTGTTAAAATGGGTCTTTGTCATATACAGTTTTTGTACACGTGCAAGCGGTAATAAAAGCTGTAGAATAGTCGTCTCGTTCATTCGGACGAGGTTATTTCCAGACATGTGCAGCTCTGTAAGATTGCGGCAATATTCAAACATGTGAATAAATGTCCTGTCCCGTTTTAGTACTTTGTAGAATATCAAATTGTTTGAAGACATGTCAAGTTTTTGTAAACTTGAAGAGTTGAATGATAACTTGTGGAGATGTTGTAACGACCCTCGCATGTCCGCGAGCATCAATGTATGAAGGTTTGTCAGTCGGGAAAATACATTATCTGGTATATTGGTGATGACATTACCACTCAGTTGCAAATGTTCTAATCCCTTAAGACAATGCCACGTTGTATCATTTATATATCTGATGTAGTTGTTCCTTAAATCCAACCGTTGCAGATTTGGTAATTTGTTGATAGTGCTGTTACTGGAACAAAACATCGGCGGGTTGGATGCAATTTCGTTATCACTTAATATTAGAATCTTCAATGATTTAAGTTCACAAACATCTGAAATTGACCGTAATTTGTTTTTTCTAAAGTATAGTTCAGTCAAAGAACTAAAACCTGTAAAGGCACGGAAATTCAAATATGTAATTTTGTTGTCGTTTAATTTGACAGTCCGTATATTAGATTTAATCGTCTCATCGAATAATTTTACTTTTAAAGCAGTAAGTCCGATGGCATTTAATCCTAATATTTTTAAATGTGGTAAACTTCTAAATGCCATGGCAAGTTCAGTGTCATTTATTTGATCATTTGAACTAATGTCCAGTTTACGAAGATTCTTAAAATTCAAAAATGAATCGCTTGAAATACTATGAATACAGTCTCTATGTAGTGTCATTTCATTCAAATCTAACATACTTATGTTGGAAAACGTATGTTTAGAAATATTAAACAGATATTTATTATATAACTTCACTTTTGTAATCCCCTGCGGCAGCTTAGGTATATATTGTTTTTTATTTGTGAAGTTGCATTCTGCAGTTAATTCTCTACAACAGCAAATGCCCATGCCACACCGTTTGCTCTTGGCTGGGCATTTTCGTCTATCTAAACTTGAACAAATGCATAAACACATTGATAAGACTGACACTGTCATGCAAATGTTCGAGATTGACATTTTGCTTGTATATTTACAAGGCAAGTCTCTTTATATTTATCCAACAGAAAAGAACACATCCAATGCAGCAGCTGAAATACAATAGAATTTTAAAACTCATCAATATAAAAATACAGACAAAATGAGAATTATTAGAATACGGCTTGGAAAAGTTGGTAGCCAAGAAAGCGCCGTTGGACAGCTCCATGCATTTTATCAACGGGTATAAATCACGTTCTCGATGATATTAGAATTGTTCTATACATATGTTGTAATGTCTTCTTATATTAACTTAAAGTATCGGATAAACGCAAATTGTTGGAACACATTGTAACTAAAGTAGAAAACTTGAAATGGCTCGAAAACAAGGAAATATATGTCCACCAAGAGACGTTGAATTAAAAGACTGTTTAAATGAAGAAAGTTTTATTTCCCGAAACAAATCATGAATATAGCATATCAGTTATCTATAGTATATCCTGAGCATGAAGCTTGACATTTGATGCCTCAGTCATATTATTCATGCAATAAATGCTAAATTCGTTAGAGAATTACATGACATCAAAGCCAGGTAACGATTTCCATGGCATAGACATACTACAGCACTTATTGCGTTTTCGACCAACAACCTTGCGGACGCAAATCCTCTCACATTTTTTATCTGACTAAATTATGGCCGGGCTTTCCGATCCAATGGCCAAAGACGATTTAAATGAAATTTGCTGTAGAATCGGTATATGGTCTAACATGAGCCTGTGGTCCGATTATATAAGTTCATGGAGTCCATGACCTTTTGTAATTTTACCTAAACAGCAAGTACATGGTCTTAAATGAGCCTCTGTATGGCGTTCTGATTCAATGTTTCGATTCGGAATGATGTCTCCGTTCCTTTAACTTAAATTAAACATCACATGTTTGACCAAAATCCTTACAGACACAGTTCCTCTGACAGTGTTGAGACAGTACAACAGATACTAGTTTATCATTTGAACGTGAGGTGAGCTTGTGAGCTATGCATTCAAATTTCACAATTTTTTACTGAGTTATGGCTTTTTGATATTTTAAATGAAATGATGTTTATTCACTACTATAACAATTAAATAACACTATTTACTTTTGTGAAACTTTATATTGGGACAGACCTTCCGGTAATGATGACGTTTCTATTGCTAAGGGTCAGTTACCTTGAAAGTGAAGGTCATTTTGATCACCCCTCTCAAACGCACTTTTTACTTTTTTCCATTCTTGATTATGTTCATATTTGTATTTCTTATGTTTCACCATACCCTCCACACAACCTCGTCCACCCTGCCGAATGTCTTGACTGTTCATCTGTATATTCACTTATTATTTAGCCTTCGTTTTGATTTCATTTCACTCCATACATATCCCCACCCATAACATAAACATATCATACACTATGTTTTACAACTCGGGTATTATAATGTATCGTTCCAGTACCCCACCCACAGACAAAATCTATTTTGTTTGGTCCATGGCCGTTTCGAACGGGGTATATGATATCACTGAATGTCTTGTTTATGTTTATTTTTTTTGTAAACTAATCGGATTTGTAGGTTTGGCCTCTATAAGGAAGTATATCAGGAATTTTTTTAAATCTAAAAAAATTACAAAAACAGTTTTCCTAAACTCATCAGTATCTTATTGTCACAAGGAAACTTTCTAGATTTTAAATAGGTCAAAGCAATTGATTGAAAATATATTTCTAGATTATCCTTCGCGCCAGAGTTATACTCAAATAGATGTGCCGCTTAAAATTCCATGTCAGATAGGTCATTTAATCTTGTGAAGGGCGTGGTCCAGTGGTACAGCACTGAGCCCATGATCGGAAGGTCGCGGGTTCGATCCTCCGCCACGGCTATCTGTGGTGTCCTTGAGCAAGACACTTTTCCGCGTATGCTAAGTACTGGTTCAAACCAGGAAGACTTTGAACGGGACTTGCCTAAGTTGTAAGAACTTGTTTCACAATCAAGTCAAATAAATAAGTTTAAATCAGTCACTTAATTACGATTTAATTCATTTTATGTGTTTTGTCTTGTTGAATTTGGATCACCTCAAACTGAGTCCAAATGAGGATGTGAATGTCAGCCGTATGTACGCGAATGTCAGCCGTATGTACACGAATGTCAGCCGTATGAACGTGAATGTCAGCCGTATGTACGTGAATGTCAGCCGTGAATGTATGTGAATGTCAACCGTGAATGTACGTGAATGTCAGCCGTATATACGTGAATGTCAGTCATTAATGTACGTGAATGTCAGCCGTACTTACATGAATGTCAACCATGAATGTACTCGAATGCCAGCCATGAAAGTACGTGAATGTCAGCCGTATGTACGTGAATGTCAGTCGTGAATGTACGTGAAATGTCAGCCTTGAATGTACGTGAATGTCAGCCGTATGTACGTGAATGTCAGCCGTGAATGAACGTGAATGTCAGCCGTATGAACATGAATGTCAGCCGTATGTACGTAAATGTCAGCCATATGAACGTGAATGTCATCCGTATGTACGGGAATGTCAGCCATGAATGTACGTGAAAGTCAGCCATGAATGTACGTGAATGTCAGCCGTATGTACGTGAATGTCAGCCGTGAATGTACGTGAATATCAGCCGTAAGAACGTGAATGTCAGCCGTACGTACATGAATGTCCGCCGTATGTACGTGAATGTCAGATGTATGTACGTGAATATTTCCCAAACTCATCAGTCCCTTATTGTCACAAGAAAACTTTCTAGATTTTAATAGGTCAAAGCAATTGATTGAAAATATATTTCTAGATTATCCTTCGTGCCAAAGTTATACTCAAATAGATGTGCCGCTTAAAATTGCATGTCAGATAGGTCATTTAATCTTGCGAAGGGTGTGGTCCAGTGGTAGGCACCGAACCCATGATTGGATGGTCAGCCGTGTGTACGTGAATGTCAATGTCAGCCGTATAAATGCAAATGTCAGCCGTATGAACGCGAATGTCAGCCGTATGTACGTGAATGTCATCCATGAATGTACGTGAATGTCAGCCATGAATGAACGTGAATGTCAGTCGTGAATGTACACAAATGTCAGACGTGAATGTACATGAATGTCTTCCATTAATGTACGCGAATGTCAGCCGTATGTACGTGAATGTCAGCCGTATGTACGTGAATGTCAGCCGTGAATGTCAGTCGTATGAACGCGAATGTCAGCCGTATGAACATGAAAGTCAGCCGTATGTACGTGAATGCCACCCGTATGTACGTGAATGTCAGCCCTAAGTACGTGAATGTCAGCCATATGAACGCAAATGTCAGCGGTATGTACGTGAATGTTAGCCATGGATGAACGTGAAAGTCAGCCATGAATGTACGTGAATGTCAGCCGTATGTACGTGAATGTCAGCCGCGAATGTACGTGAATATCAGCCGTCAAAACGTACTGTCAGCCGTATGAACATGAATGTCCGCCGTATGTACGTGAATGTCAGATGTATGTACGTGAATGTTTCCCAAACTCATCAGTCCCTTATTGTCACAAGAAAACTTTCTAGATTTTAAATAGGTCAAAGCAATTGATTGAAAATATATTTCTAGATTATTCTTCGCGCCAGAGTTATACTCAAATAGATGTGCCGCTTAAAATTGCATGTCAGATAGGTCATATTTAATCTTGCGAAGGGCGTGGTCCAGTGGTATGCACCGAACCCATGATTGGATGGTCAGCCGTGTGTACGTGAATGTCAATGTCAGCGGTATGAATGCAAATGTCAGCCGTATGAACGCGAATGTCAGCCGTATGTACGTGAATGTCATCCATGAATGTACGTGAATGTCAGCTATGAATGAACGTGAATGTCAGTCGTGAATGTACACGAATGTCAGTTGTGAATGTACATGAATGTCTTCCGTTAATGTACGCGGATGTCAGCCGTATGTACGTGAATGTCAGCCGTATGCACGTGAATGTCAGCCGTGAATGTCAGTCGTATGAAGCGAATGTCAGACGTATGAACATGAAAGTCAGCCGTATGTACGTGAATGTCACCCGTATGTACGTGAATGGCAGCCCTTAGTACGTGATTGTCAGCCATATGAACGCAAATGTCAGCCGTATGTACATGAATGTCACCCATGAATGAACGTGAAAGTCAGCCATGAATGTACGTGAATGTCAGCCGTATGTACGTGAATGTCAGCCGTGAATGTACGTGAATATCAGCCGTAAGAACGTGAATGTCAGCCGTATGTACATGAATGTCCGCCGTATGTACGTGAATGTCAGATGTATGTACGTGAATGTTTCCCAAACTTATCAGTCCCTTATTGTCACAAGAAAACTTTCTAGATTTTAAATAGGTCAAAGCAATTGATTGAAAATATATTTCTAGATTATTCTTCGCGCCAGAGTTATACTCAAATAGATGTGCCGCTTAAAATTGCATGTCAGATAAGTCATTTAATCTTGCGAAGGGCGTGGTCCAGTGGTAGGCACCGAACCCATGATTGGATGGTCAGCCGTGTGTACGTAAATGTCAATGTCAGCCGTATGAATGCAAATGTCAGCCATATGAACGCGAATGTCAGCCGTATGTACGTGAATGTCATTCATGAATGTACGTGAATGTCAGCCATGAATGAACGTGAATGTCAGTCGTGAATGTACACGAATGTCAGTCGTGAATGTACATGAATGTCTTCCGTTAATGTACGCATATGTCAGCCGTATGTACGTGAATGTCAGCCGTGAATGTGCGTGAATGTCAGCCGTATGTATGTGAATGTCAGCCGTGAATGTCAGTCGTATGAACGCGAATGTCAGCCGTATGAACGTGAAAGTCAGCCGTATGTACGTGAATGTCACCCGTATGTACGTGAATGTCAGCCCTAAGTACGTGAATGTCAGCCATATGAACGCAAATGTCAGCCGTATGTATGTGAATGTCAGCATAAATGTACGTGAATATCAGTCGTGAATATACATGAATGTCAGCCGTATGTACGTGAATGTCAGTAATGAATGTATGGGAATGTCAGCCATGAATGTACGTTAATGTCTGCCGTTAATGTACGTGAATGTAACCGTATGTACGTGAATGTAAGCCGTGAATGTCAGTCGTATGAACGCGAATGTCAGCCGTATGAACGTGAAAGTCAGCTGTATGTACGTGAATGTCAGCCGTAAGTACGTGAATGTCAGTCGTATGTACGTGAATGTCAGCCGTATGAGCGCGAATGTCAGCCATGAATGTACGTGAATGTCAGCCATGAATGTACATGAATGTCAGCCGTATGTTCGTGAATGTCAGCCGTAAGAACGTGAAAGTCAGCCGTATGTACGTGAATTTCAGCCGTAAGTACGCGAATGTCAGCCGTATGAACTTGAATGTCAGCCGTATGAACGTGAATGTCAGCCGTATGAACGTGAATGTCAGCCGTGAATGTACGTGAATGTCAACCATATGAACGTGAATGTCAGCCATATCTACGCAAATGACAGCCATGAATGTACGTGAATGTCAGCCATGGATGTAAGTGAATGTCAGCCATTAATGTAAATGAATGTCAGCCGTATGTACGTGAATGTCTGCCAAGAATGTACGTGAATGTCAGTCATGAATTTACGTGAATATCAGCCGTATGAACGTGAATAGATGCCGAATGTACGTGAATGTCAGCCGTATGTACGTGAATGTCAGCCATAAGTACGTGAATATCAACCGTATGTACGTGAATATCAGCCATAAGTACGTGAATATCAGCCGTATGTACGTGAATATCAGCCGTAATTACGTGAATGTCAGCCGTATGTACGTGAATGTCAGCCGTGAATGTCAGCCGTATGTACGTGAATGTCAGCCATAAGTACGCGAATGTCAGCCGTATGTACGTGAATATCAGCCGTATGTACGTGAATTTCAGCCGTATGTACATGAATATCATCCTTAAGTGAATGTCAGCCGTATGTACGTGAAAATCAGTCTTAAGTACGTGAATGTGAGCCATAAATACGTGAATTCAGCCGTATCTACGTGATGCGTATTTGAAGAATGGGATTTCGTTTCAATTTTACAACTCTGATCAAATTCTGATTGAACGTTTTTTTTGTCACGTTTTGGTTAATTTAAAGTTCCAAAATATTCGTTTTAATTTATAAATAATAATGTGATTCTTTAAACAAACATTTTATGTTTTGATACATTTGTAGCGACCTGTTTACTGACAAACTACCTTTTAAAACCAATGTAAAAAATATGTTTAAACATACAAGTTTAAGCAAGGCGGCAGCTCCAAGGAGGAGTCCAGTGTTCGATCTGCGCTGAACCAGATATCCTCTAAATAACAACACGTATCATGGATAATATATGGTTCTACCCAGGAAACAGACTCGGGAGCATATCACAATTTTTAGCAACATTAAATTAGTATAAAGCAAATGCATAAGAAAGAACTTACCTAGATCCGCATATATAGTTCTCTTCATTTGTTATTTGTTTTGTTTAAAACTATTATTTATATGACATTTGCGTAATTTAACATTACAGTTTGAATATGAAATAAGTGTACATTCACATAAACACATTTTCACGGCATTTTTAACTTTTATCCGTTATTATATATTTACGTCTACAATTTTAGCACGAATCTCTATACACTAATATTACTACACAAAAATAAAAAATCAGGTATTTCCTATGTACAAACTGCGACATCAGGGTACACGTATGGTATGACAGCATGTACAGGTAAGTAGTTATGGCAAAATCTTCCTCGGGGAAGTAATCATATCACACAAGTTCTGATATTCTACAGTTGTGAAACTAAAACAAGGAAGTTTATTCACTCATTATTTTTTGTTTAATTAAATTCCTTAAGTTTCACAACTGCAGTGTTTCAGGTGCTGCGTGGCGGCCGACAAAAGTAGGACGTACATTGACCCAATGATGTCATTATTCTCTATTCCTCGAAATCCGTGTTGCCCACGAATAGGATACGGCTTAATCCCGTGTCAGAGAGGACGTGAGGGGCTTTTCATGTTCAATTACCCCTCATAAACAGACGCTTGTATTTTCTCCATATGTTTATTGCCTACTGGGCTCCAAGAGCATTTTTTTATCGGATGTTTTACAGATAAAAAATAAGCAAGACTATTCATATGAATGATTGACAATATAAATACATTACAAAATATATCATTCTAATGTATTTTGGAATTTGCCATAAACCTAGACAAACATTTCAAATGTGGTGTTTGCTTTACTTATTATTTTACAGTGTTTGCCGTTTTTATGTAAAACAACGTTTAGTGAGATAAAACTCTTTGTTTTTCGAATATTTCTTTAAAATTACATATCTGCAAAGAATTTTTGACAGGAAATAAAATGTCGCAAAGAACATTTGCGAAAACGCATTTCAGGTTTTCATGTACCAAAATAGTTCATATGTTGGTAAAACGTAACCTTAAGGATTTAGCACTTTTTTATTGTTAGTTGAATAATAATTCTGTTTGCCGCCGATTAAAATTCAGTATTTATATACAAGTTATAACACACCGCAGCGGCAGTCTAGGGGCAGAGCGAGCGAGAGGGAGGGAGGGAGGGAGGGAGAGAGAGAGAGAGTGAGAGAGGTCAATGTTACAAAGTACAAACGATACATGTTGTGAAATATGATATACCTGTATGAAAGTTTATACTGTCTGAACTATGAAGTACCGCCCATAATCTCCAGGGTGGCATGTAATAGAGAGAGAGAGAGAGAGAGAGAGAGAGAGAGAGAGAGAGATTATTAAAGTTGAGTACACTACTAGAACAGTCGTACATGCTTATTCAGAATCACGACATATTTCCAACTATTAACCGCTAGTTGTCGTTTCTGCTATTAACAAATCAGATATACTCTTTACTTCTCTTTGTCAATTTAGTTTCTTTTATTAGAGTCTCGTCATAGCATACACAATATTGAACATAATACTTAAAATACAAATTACCCAGTTATTATATACACCGACTTAAAATGAAAACTTTACATCGACTTCAAAAGTAACTCTTTTGCTGATAAAAAAAATATTAAGAGTTAAAAAAAAATATCATCGAAGCTTTATGGTAATACTAGTATTTATGTTTATGTTTAATTTACTGGGAAAATTTAGACGTCGCATTAAATAAGTGGAAAAGGGTGAAAATGAAAATTACAGAAAAAATAAAAATGATCACATAACATTTGAAAAAGACAAAGTGCTGACTGAGTTCAATAACTGATTTTTTTTAAAACGTCAGTTACCAGTGTATAAATGCATTCCTGAATACGTCATTTCTATAAACTTGCGTAACGCTGACTTAGTGTGTTTGGAATACGTTGCCATTCCAACAGAAATGCACTTCAGATGTCGTTTATGGTATCAATTTGATGATTGGACCAGACCCTATGACCTTATTCATTTCATACATGTTCTTTAGGGTTCAGACTCGGGAATACAAAGACGTTGCCACTGTTTTCGCGTGTATTGCAAATGACGTCGTAACTGTCTGGAAGATCTGTGGTGCGCTGTCGGAATCAGGCCAGTGTATGGCCGACGAGCACGAATTGGAATACGGTTTTGTCTCATGTCTGTGCATGAACACAGCAACGCCAATGAGTACTGATTGCAGGAAAGAAATGATTACGTAGTTGAGTCAACGTAACGTTGTTGCACGAACACGACCGGGTCTGATACGATCTCCGACATATCCAGTAGTAGTGTACTGGTTCGCATGAAAATGAAGTCTATCTGGAACAGCCACTACGTGAAACGGTATTTACGAATGACCCGGCCCGGAGCATTCAAATAGCCTGATTTCTCTCAGTTTCAGACAGACGTGGCATTGCCAAAGCAAAAGTGTTTTTTTTAAACAAATTGAATTTTTTTATCTGTGCTAAGCAACAAACGATTATTGTCTGTTTAAAACCATTACACCACACCCGGATGTTGCGCATGTGCAAAGTAAGGAAAACATTTTTTTTGGTGCTCGGATGCATGAATACTTCGGAAATTTTGAGAAAAAAAAGCAAAATGATAATCCGCAATTAAAACCAGATAGCCATGTATAACACGATTACGAACATGTTTGTTAACAAAAGAAATATTCAAACATATACAGTGTAAAGTTTTCATTTTTATTGGATCAGTGTACTATGTCATTCTATACAGAATTGTAGGAGACACCTCGGCAATATTTTAATATCAGGTCGTCCTTAAAAGATGTGTTTGCCGTGCTCCTACTTACTCACTCAAAACTGCAGACACCCATACTTTTTTATTGACTTTTAAAGCATTGAATTTTTATTTCTCTGGTTTTCTGTCCCTTTTTCTTTAAAATGATTATGCAAAAACCAAAATCTGGAGAGAAAAAAATAGCAACATGCCTACTAACTTGAAAAAAAACATCGTTGGAGCACAGCAAACAATTTATTTCTAAAGATGGCCTCACAGTTATTATACAGTAATAAAACAACACATACAATCATACTATGCTACACTTACTAGTTAAAATGTGCACAGCCATTGTTAATCTGGACAAAAGAATAACATTAATCTCCATTTTATTCATTTGTTTAAAACAGTATTTAAGTAAGTTATATTAATCAACTACCTGTATTAAACTTTAGCAATAAGGCAGAATTAAAATATATTTAAAAATTCATTGATCACCTCAAATCAGATTTGGCATGACCTGATTAACAATGACTGAACATTGACTACTAAAATTTTGTTACAATGATTTACATAGTTATCATGAAAGAATTGACAAGACATATAATTACAACAATAAAGTCATTTAAGTATTAATTTGAGACATAATAAGTAAAGGTATACGACATTAACACACAGTTATGTATGTTTGCATTGCCTTAATGTTCTTTCTTATTCAAGTCAAAATTTCAAGAAAATTGCTTTGAGACTTTTTGTGAAAATACGCAAAATGACCGACACATAAAATGTGAGGTGGCGGGTTAGTTGTTCCGTATTTCAGGAAGGACACACCGGTGGTTGCACCGGTCCATCATACTTCAAACAGAGAAAACAGAAATCATACAACGTATAACTATGTACATGATTATCATTACATACATTCTTATAGATATATCATTAAACAGAATGATTCTACAGTTAACTGTTAGGATGTCATAGGCGTAGGAGCCAGGGACCAGGGGGGGTGCTGCCCCCTCCAAAGTTCTGATTGGAGGGGCCAGCATATACTTTGCCCCCAACCCTCAATATTTTACTCTTTCCTCAGCCTTGTTCCCACAGTTATTCTGAGGAACGAACTTTTTCTTTCAGAATAAAAATTAAATTATATTTTCCATGCCAAACACAACATTAACAGGCATATTGTGAAATGAGTTTATGACTCCTTTCAGACATGTAATGTCTTAGTCTGTTTCTGTCTGTTTCAATCAGAAGTATTTTGTTGCAATCAAAACAAAGATTAGTTATTTTAAATTTCATATATGTGGATATAAACGATAGCTAGAACGTGTCTGATCAAAGACTAAATAATTGTTTAAGCTCCATTTGTACTCACAGATGGCACATGTGATACAATGAGAAGAGGATAGTGTTTGCTAGATGACCAAATTGGAGATATATTTCTGCGAAATGGATAATAGTTATTAATATAAATCAAAACCTCGGATCTTTGTATCATTTTTCAATCTTATGCTTCATAATTCTTTCTCGGTTGTATCCATATATTATTGTATGATACTTTTTCAAACATGTTTTGCAGAAAAGACATCCGATTCGATAAAAGCTATCGAAAATATGAATTAAACTGAAATGTCTTAATCAACAACATGTATTATACATAATAAATAGCCTGAGGGAATACACACTATTTTATTATATGAGTTTTCTTAATAACACACATATCTGTAAATAATATTTTGCGAAGAAGCGATTTCTAATTTACGATATACTGTTCAGAAAAAAGCACTGCTCTGTAGTACATTTCACCCGTAATTGGTTTGCATACAGGACGACCTAACATTCAAACTCTCCAGTATGTACCTGCATGTGACTCCTTAAATGCGAAGACTGTGTAAATTTCTTATTACACACCTGACACTCAAATGGCCTATAACCAGTATGCAACTGCATGTGTCTGTTGAGATTTGATAACTGTGTAAATTTTTTATTACATAACAGACATCCAAACGGTTTATCTCCAGTATGTACCAGCATGTGACTTTTTAGATGTGACGACTTGTTAAATTGCTTATTACACATTTTACACTCAAATGGTTTTTCTACAGCATGTGTTCGCATATGACTGTTTAAAATTGACAACTTAATAAATTGCTTATTACACACCTGACACTCAAGAAGTTTTTCACCAGCATGTGTCAACATGTGGCTGTTTAGATTTGAATACAATACGAATTTCTTATTACACACATGACAGTCAAATGTTTTTTCACCAGTATGTTTTCGCATGTGTCTCTTTAGATTTGAAGACACTGCAAATTTCTTATTACACACTTGACATTCAAACGGTTTTTCACCAGTATGGGTTAGCATGTGAATGCTTAGTTTTGTAGTGTGTGTGAATTTTTTATTACACACCTGACACTCAAACGGTTTATCACCAGTATGGATTTTCATGTGACTGTTTAGCGTTGAAGACGTCGTAAATTTCTTATAACACACATGACACTCAAATGGTTTATCTCCAGTATGTGTAAGCATGTGACACTTCATATATGAAGACGTTGAAAATGTTTTATTACACACTTGGCACTCAAATGGCCTATATCCAGTATGTGTCCGCAAATGATTGTTTAGTTTTGAAGACGCTACAAATTTCTTACTGCATAAAGTACATTCAAATGGTTTTTCACCAGTATGTATCCGCATGTGGCTTTTTAAGTCTGATGATACTGCAAATTTCTTACTGCACACATGACACTCAAACGGCTTTTCACCAGTATGCGTCCGCATGTGAACGTTAAGATGTGATGACTGTGTAAAATATTTATTACACAAGTTGCACTCAAATGGCTTTTCCCCAGTATGGGTCCGCATGTGAATGTTTAGACGGGAAGAATATTTAAATGCTTTATAACATATCTGACACTCAAATGTCTTCTCACCAGCGTGTTTATGCATATTACCTCCAGTATTCATCTGGGTGTGAAAGTTAAGTGTTGGCGAATGTGTAGATATTGAATTAAACAACTGAAACTCAGCATCTTTATCTCTGGTAGTTGTCATCTCCATATTGTTGCCATTCCATGGCTCAGGTAAGTCAATTATATTAATTGCCGTTTTAGTTTCTACATTCTTCACGGAATCCATGTTTACACAGTTTACAGGCAAATGAATAATTATGCAGTACATACAAGACTCTGCTAAAGTCAGTTCTGCTGCATGTTACTCACAAATTGTTTCACATAATGAGTCTATGACCTCAGTGTTGGCATGTTCGTGTGAATGATCTTCAGTCAACAGCAATTCGACAATTCCGTCTACCTAGAAGGAAAAAAGAAAAAGTAATATGACAAATATGGAAATCACTATTTACTACCTTGCCTGAAATATCGTTGTATAAGAGTAATGTACTTTCAATATTTCAATTTGGTCTAATGATATATCAACTGAATTCCCTCAGACGAAAATTATGTTAAAAAAATTCCCTTCAGCAAACAATTATATCAAGATAATTTCCTCCAATAAGAAATTATAATAACAGGATTTCCTTGGATAAGTGATTATATTAACATAATTCCCTCCGAAAAGTAACTATATTATAATGATTCCCTTCCACGAGTAACTATATCAACAGAATTCCCTCTCATGAGTAATTATACTAACAGTATACCCTCCAGCAAGTAATTATATTAACAGAATTCACCCTCATGAGTAATTATATTCACAGAATTTTCTCTAACAAGTAATTATATTAACAGAATTCCCCCTCATGAGTAATTATATTCACAGGATTTTCTCAAACAAGTAACTATATTAACAGAATTCATGCTCATGAGTAATTATATTAACAAGATTTCCTCAAATGAGTAATTATATTAACAGAATTCACCCTCATGAGAAATTATATTCGCAGGATTTCCTCTAACAAGTAACTATATTAACAGAATTCATGCTCATGAGTAATTATATTCACAGGATTTCCTCTCAGGAGTAATTACAACAGAATTCACCCTCATGAGTAATTATATTCACAGGATTTCCTTTAACAAGTAACTCTATCAACAGAATTCATGCTAATGAGTAATTATATTCACAGGATTTCCTCTCAGGAGTAATTATATCAACAGAATTCACTCTCATCAGTAATTATATTCACAGGATTTCATCTAACAAGTAATTATATTAACAGTATTTACTCCCGTGAGTAATTATATTCACAGGATTTCCTCTCACGAGTAACTATAATAACAGAATTTACCCTCATGAGTA
This sequence comes from Panopea generosa, assembly GCA_029582155.1. Classification (NCBI taxonomy): domain Eukaryota; kingdom Metazoa; phylum Mollusca; class Bivalvia; order Adapedonta; family Hiatellidae; genus Panopea; species Panopea generosa. The sequence goes on along the minus strand of CM055904.1, from coordinate 60,093,612 downwards.
ATTATATTCACAAGATTTCATCTAACGAGTAATTATATTAACAGAATTCACCCTCATGATTAATTATATTCACAGGATTTCCTCTAACAAGTAATTATATTAACAGAATTTACTCCCTTGAGTAATTATATTCACAGAATTTCCTCTCGCTAGTAACTATATTAACAGAATTCACCCTCATGAGTAATTATATTAACAAGATTTCCTCTCACGAGTAATTATATTAACAGAATTCATCCTCATGACTAATTATATTCACAGAATTTCCTCTTACAAGTAATTATATTAACAGAGTTCACACTCATGAGTAATTATATTCACAGGACTTCCTCTAACAAATTATTATATTAACAGAGTTCACCCTCATGAGTAATTATATTCACAGACTTCCTCTCACAAATTATTATATTAACAGTAACCACCCTCTTGAGTAATTATATTAACAGGATTTCCTCTCACGAGTAATTATATTAACAGAGTTCACCCTCATGAGTAATTATATTAACAGAATTGACCCTAATGAGTAATTATATTCACAGGATTTCCTCTCACGAGTAATTATATTAACATAGTTCACCCTCATGAGTAATTATATTTACAGGATTTCCTCTAACAAGTAATTATATTAACAGGATGACGTCAAATGAGTAATTATATTCACAGGATTTCCTCTCACGAGTAATTATATTAACAGAATTCACCCTCATAAGTACTTATATTCACAGGATTTCCTCTAACAAGTAATTATATTAAAAAGGATTTCCTCTCATGAATTATTATATTAACAGAGTTCACCCTCATGAGTAATTATATTTACAGGATTTCCTCTAACAAGTAATTATATTAACATGATGATCTCAAATGAGTAATTATATTCACAGGATTTCCTCTCACAAGTAATTATATTAACAGAATTCACCCTCATGAGTAATTATATTAACAGGATTTCCTCTCACGAATTATTATATTAACAGAATTCACCCTCATGACTAATTATATTAACAGGATTTCCTCTCATGAGTAACTATATTAACAGAGCTCACCCTCATGAATAATTATATAAACAGAATTCACCCTCATGAGTAATTATATTCACAGGATTTCTTCTCACGAGTAATTATATTAACAGAATTCACCCTCATGTCTAATTATATTCACAGGATTTACTCTCACGAGTAATTATATTTACAGAATTCACTCTCATGACCAATTATATTCACAGGATTTCCTCTCCCGAGTAATTATATTAACAGAATTCACCCTCATGACTAATTTTATTCAAAGGATTTCCTCTCACGAGTAATTATATTAACAGGATTTCCTTTAACGAGTAATATTAATAGAATTTCCTCTACGAGCAATTATATTAAAAGTATTTCCTCCGATGAGTGATTATATTAACAGAATTCCTTCTGATGAGTAATTATATTAACAGAATTCCCTCCAACGATTAATTATATTAACAATATTTCCTCAATTGAGTAATTACCTTAACAGAATTCCCTCCTACAAGTGATTATATTAACAGATTTCCCTCCAACGAGTAATTATATTAACAATATTTCCTCCAACAAGTAATAATAATCACAGAATTCACCCTCCTGAGTGATTATAAAAGCAATATTCCCTCTCACAAGTAATTATATTAACATGATATCCTTCCCTCCGATGAGTAATTATATTCACAGAATTCCCCCACGTCAGTAATTATATCAGCAGTATTACCCCTCATGAATACTTCTACTTTTACTTCGATACTGCCCAGGGCTGACGCTTTGCGGGCAAGTGACGTCATCACAAAGGTTAAAAGCACTAGGCATATTTATATTTAAAAACAATAAAAGCCTCTGTATTCCTAAGCTGTGTATTTCTATGTGACCAATTCAGGGTGTCAAGCATGGTTGTTACAATTTCTCGGTATGAATAATTGCCTGTAACAAAGCGTGCTCCACGGCGCTGAACTTTTTTCTAGCGCTGAGATGTTCTGTTTGTAGTAAGGGTCCCAGACAGATGATGAATATTCCAGATGTGGTCGGACTAGAGATGTAAATTATTTTTTCTTAACTTCTTGATTACAGTTGTATAGATGTCTTCTTAGAAGGTTGAAGATCTTGGTAGCTCTGTCTGTGATATTACTTATGTGTTGTTTCCAAGTTAAATCTGAAGTGAGTTCCAATCCGAGGTAAGGATGATGCTATACTCGCAGTAGTGCATTGTTTTCTATGTAATAATGAGTATCGATAAAAGTCAGTTTTCTGGTTATTTTGAGTAGGTGGCATTTTGTTGTGTTAAATTTCATCATCCATGTATGTGACCATTCTATAAGAGTATCGAGGTCCCGCTAAAGTTGTAATTGGTCGGCGACGCTTTTGATTGTACAATAGAGAAGGCAGCTGTCGGCAAACAGCTAGATCATGGTCAAAGACGATACCTTGTCTGCGATGTCATTGACGTATAGAATAAACATCGAAAGCCCCAACATTGTGCCTTGGGGAACCCCAGAAATGACTGGAGAGTTGGAGGAAGTGCAGCCATCAAGCACAGCCCTCTGCTGACGATGACATAGCCATGACTCAATCCACCTGTTGGTTTGTCCAGGGATTCCGTAGTGCCGTATCTTATGAAGTACTCTTCTGTGGGGCACAGTGTCAAAAGCCTTGCTGAAGTCTAGTATCAGCAAATCGGTGGTCTGCCTCTGATCAAGTCTCTGTGATAGGTCCTCAACTGTATTAAGTAATTGCGTCTTCGCATGAGTGGTTACGTCTGAATCCATGTTGAAAGTTAACTAAAATGTTCTTATCTTCTAGGTGGTTCATTATTTGGCTAAATATAATATGTTCCATTGTTTTACATAGAAGCATGTTAACGAGACAGGATGGTAGTTTGCTGGGTTGGTCTTATCACCTTTCTTGTATACGGCAGTAACGTTTGCATCTTGCCAGTCTGATGGTACTTGCCGAGTGTCGCATGATTGTTGAAAGATGACATATAATATCGGGGCAACTTCTTTAGCGATCATTTTCAGCATACTAGTTGGACTGGTAGCCTTTGAGGGGTTCAGATTAGAGAGTAGCTTCTCAATACCTGGAGTAGCGAAATTGATGTCAGCATCGTGGAAACTGGAGGACATCTAGCTGTGGTAGTTGGTTCTCTTGTGAATACTGAGGTGTATTGGTCATAATATTAACAGTATTCCCCCCCCCCCCCCATGAGAAATTATATTAACAGAATTCACTCTCACCGGTAACTTCATTATAACGAGTAACTATGTTATAATTGAAATAGTCATCATTTTTATCAGCTTTACTATGGTTCCAAAATTATTGAACTCAGACAAAAATTCAAAGAGTAATAAATTAAAGAAATACTAAAAGCAGATATATTAACATAAAGTTACTGCTAAAAGTGTTACTAAAATTTTTTACCGTGTACATTATATTGCATTTAGCCTGCCAGTCGCTATAATTAAGTCACTGATTATATTTACATTACTCGCTCCCACGTGTAATTATATTACATTAAAATTCAAGATTATTTAACGAATTGGACGCATTTCTGACCTTACAGTCAATTAAAAGTAAATTTCTAACAAAAAACGTCATCACTACCTCTATATAAAACATTTACCTTTAGAAGAGATTACTTGTGGTCTATAAGTTGTGCAAATATATTCATCCAAAATATAAAAAAAAAAACGTTGATAATGTAGTGTAAATGGCGACAATTAACTCAGGGGAAATAACCCGGTTTGTTTTTCTTATGACCTTACCATCTACTTTTATCAAACGGAATCACCGCCTGTAAATAAAAATCAAATTTTCCGCTATTGTTCACCGTTGTCACAAAGACACGTCTGTATAGTATCTGGTTACTTAAATGTATTCCGCCTACTGGTTCCCTGGAAATTACTCCGACTCGAATTACTCGAATTAGGTGAATGGAAAGTTCGGCCTACATCTTTCTAGTAAAGTGCAGGGTCCACTCTGAGCCATCGGCGCACTTGGCGGGACCAGCGACCTTTAATTAAGTCACTGGCTGTACATATTTTATCACACTACATATACATTGATATGAATACACGGGAATGGCGCATCTATGATAAACGGGCCCGTTTAGCTCAGTCGGTTACGCATCTGACTATCAATCGAGGGGTTCGCGAGTTCGAATCCCCACCCTACAACAGTCTCGTGATGATTGATATACGACATTGTGTCTCATTATTATTCGTCTCTCACCGCTGATTAAAGTGGGAAAGATATCAGTTATTTGTGGAGAAGGGGTGTGCTCGAGTACTGGTTAAATGTTAAGGATCCCAGGTAACAGTGATTAGGTTAACTGATCGTCTGTTAGCCCTCGATGGCATAAAAATGACGCCAAATAGTCAATCAACCGTATCTACGGTTCATACAATTGTAGACTGGTACATTAGATATGCACTCCATCAAGGCCTTATATAGCTACGTCTCTATATATGTCCTTGATTCCATGTGACATACGTTCTTATGGTGCTGTATGTGGTATGCTTTTTATTTACTTCTCATTACCGTTTTGCGTGTGGTAGTTGTTAAACTATTATATCGATAAGTAAATTCTACCACTTTAGTGTTTACCCGACTCACTACAGAAAACCTTGAGCGTTCAACAGTTATTCTTTATTTCACATTCTTAATTTTAATATCTTGAGTTAAATATGAAGTGTTATCTGAAACAAAAATACTAAACCTGATGATTGATATAAGATATTCAGGCTTCTCCACAAGTCATTTAAGCACCAGGAGCACCCTAGCATTTGACTATCAGAAATGGTATTAACCTAGCACTTCTTTAACTGAATTTTGCAAAAGCTTACTTTCTTCTCAATCATTTTTTTTTTGCATATATTTTCTCATTGTAATACTTAAAATAAATAAAAATATTAAATATGATGACTTTACCTGATTAATAAGTTTTATTAGTGAATCATATTTCAATGGATGCCTTTCATAGAGCTTGAAAATGTGTTGAAAGTGTTTATGCGTTCTTACCCTACTAGGCTAGTGCTTGCATGCCTTCCTGTGGAGAATTCTGGCATTATCTATCATTTTCTTTCGTCTCTCACAGCTGATTCAAATGGTGGAATTCATCGGCTACTTGCGGATTTCAAATGCCATGATAGAAATGTATATCACAATACCCCTCCCCCCCCCCCCCCCCCCCCCCCACCCCCCCCCCCCCTTCCGCTACCCAACAAGAGGTCTCTCGACAAGTTATTTTAGTTAAATGACATCAACTGTCGAGTGTAAACATGCCTATGTATGTTGCCAATTGCTCCGAACCGAGACAAATAGTTTCCCAAACAGTTTCAAACCAGTTGGGACTCAACGTCTGTCCCAAAATGTTGATGTAGAAATAAGAAAAGTTAAACATTAGAGAAGAAGTTTTTTTTCACTGCACGTTTACATTTGTTTATCTACACTATACTATAATACTTCTCATTGCACGTTTAAAATTGTTTGTTTACAACATACTATAATACTTCTCACTGCACGTTTACACTTGTTTATCTATACCATACTATAATACTTCTCACTGCACGTTTACACTTGTTTATCTATACCATACTATAATACTTCTCACTGCACGTTTACACTTGTTTATCTATACCATACTATAACACTTCTCACTGCACGTTTACACTTGTTTATCTATACCATACTATAATACTTCTCACTGCACATTTACACTTGTTTATCTACACCATACTATAATACTTCTCACTGCACATTTACACTTGTTTATCTACACCATACTATAATACTTCGCACTACACATTTACACTTGTTTATCTACACCATACTATAATACGTCTCACTGCACGTTTACACTTGCTTATCTACACCATTCTATAATACTTATCACTGTACGTGTTCACTTGTTTATCTACACCTTACTATAATACTTCTCACTGTACGTGTACACCTGTTTATCTACACCATACTTTAATACATATCACTGCACATTTACACTTGTTTTTCTACACTTTACAATAATACTTCTCATTGCACGTTTACACTTGTTTATCTACACCATACTATAATACTTAACACTGCACGTTTGCACTTGTTTATCTACACCAATCGTCTGTTAGCCCTCGATGGCATAAAAATGACGCTAAATATTCAATCAATCAATCAATCAATCAATCATTATCTACACCATACTATTATACTTTTCACTGCACGTTTACACTTGTTTATCTACACTTTACTGTAATACGTTTCAATGCACGTGTACACTTGTTTATCTACACCATACTATAATACGTATCACTGCACGTTTACACTTGTTTATCTACACCATACTATAATACTTCTCACTGCACGTGTTCACTTGTTTATCTTCACTTAACTATAATACTTATCACTGTATGTGTTCACTTGTTTATCTACACCTTACTATAAAACTCCTCACTGTACGTGTACACTTGTTTATCTGCACCATACTATATTACTTCTCACTGCACATTTACACTTGTTTATCTACACTTTACTGTAATACTTCTCACTGCACGTTTACACTTGTTTATCTACACCATACTATAATACTTCTCACTGCACGTTTACACTTGTTTATCTACACCATACTATAATACGTCTCACGGTGCGTTTACACTTGTTTATCGACACTTTACTGTAATACGTTTCAATGCACGTGTACACTTGTTTATCTACACCATACTATAATACGTATCACTGCACGTTTACACTTGTTTATCTACACCATACTATAATACTTCTCACTGCACGTGTTCACTTGTTTATCTTCACTTAACTATAATACTTATCACTGTATGTGTTCACTTGTTTATCTACACCTTACTATAAAACTCCTCACTGTACGTGTACACTTGTTTATCTGCACCATACTATATTACTTCTCACTGCACATGTACACTTGTTTATCTACACTTTACTGTAATACTTCTCACTGCACGTTTACACTTGTTTATCTACACCTTACTATAATACTTCTCACTGTACGTTTACACTTGTTTATCTACACCTTACTGTAATACTTCTCAATGTACGTTTACACTTATTTATCTACACCATACTATAATTCTTCTCACTGTTAGTTTAAAATTGTTTGTCTACACCATACTATAATACCTCTCACTGCGCGTTTACACTTGTTTATCTACACTTTACTATAATACTTCTCATTGCACGTTTACACTTGTTTATCTACACCATACTATTATACTTTTTACTGCACGTTTAAAATTGTTTATCTACACCATAGTATAATACTTCTCACTGTACGTGTTCACTTGTTTATCTTTATCTTACTATAATACCTCTCACTGCACGTGGTCACTTGTTTATCTTCACTTAACTATAATACTTTTCAATGCACGTTTACACTTGTTTATCTACACCATACTATAATACTTCCTAATGCGCGTTTACACTTGTTTATCTACACGATACTATAATACTTCTCACTACACATTTACACTTGTTTATCTACACCATACTATAATACTTCTCACTGCGCGTTTACACTTGTTTATCTACACCATACTATAATACTTCTCACTGCACATTTACACTTGTTTATCTTCACCATACTATAATACTTCTCACTGCACATTTACACTTGTTTATATACACCATACTATTATACTTTCACTACACATTTACACTTGTTTATCTACACCATACTATAATACGTCTCACGGTGCGTTTACACTTGTTTATCTACACCATACTATAATACGTATCACTGCATGTTTACACTTGTTTATCTACACCATACTATAATACTTCTCACTGTAAGTTTAAAATTGTTTATCTACACCACACTATAATACCTCTCACTGCGCGTTTACACTTGTTTATCTACACCTTACTATAATACTTCTCAATGCACGTTTACATTTATTTATCTACACCTTACTATAATACTTCTCACTGTTAGTTTAAAATTGTTTATCTAAACCATAGTATAATACTTCTCACTGCGCGTGCACACTTGTTTATCTACACCATACTATAATACTTCTTACTACACATTTACACTTGTTTATCTACACCATACTATAATACTTCTCACTGTTAGTTTAAAATTGTTTATCTACACCATAGTATAATACTTCTCACTTCACATTTACACTTGTTTATCTACACCATACTATAATACTTCTCACTACACATTTACACTTGTTTATCTACACCTTACTATAATACTTCTCACTACACATTTACACTTGTTTATCTACACCTTACTATAATACTTCTCAATGCACGTGTTATCGTGTTTATCAACACCATACTATAATACTTCTCACTGTTTAGCCCAGCAGATAAATATTTCCATGTGTATATCGTATAAATTCAGTGTCATTTAGCATTGCCAATTAATGGTTGCAAATCTAGTTCATGGACTATATATCACTTCGTGCACACGCAAGAGTTGTATATTTCAGCAAGGAATTTTTTAAGTCCTTGATTTCGGCTATTTTCTATAACATTTATGTCAGTGCTAGTTTTTTGGTAATTTCATCAATATTTTATATATTTACAATAATTGGAGTTGTTTATTATTACCACTTAAACATATTAAAGTTAAAGCATGTACGTCTCTGTTTCCTCACAAGTATACGCAAATACCCAGATGCGTCTAAAAGTCGGCAGCTTAATATTTTTGCTACTGCGGTCCCGTTTACGAGTTGCGTGTTACGGCCATGGAAATATATAAGTTTAAGAATTAAATATTGATGTCGACAGACAATTTTCTACTTTTCGTGTTTTTAACGAAATGTTTTATTGTTGCTTTCGAAAATAAAAAATAGAAAATTAATAAACTCAAAGTGGTATATATTGTTATATGTAATTATAAATACAATAAAATATGTTTAAACTAAAAATAGAAAGCTTGGCATTTCTGACAATACCACGGACTTAAGTTGCAAGCCCATAATCTCATATCATTGAGTTGAAAAAATATGTCATAGTTGGACATTTGCAAAATTTAAGAGTTCTTATCAATCCTACTATATAGCAAACAAATACACTTTAAAGGTCAAATATTCAGTTACCTTTTCTGACTTATTCGAAAATAGGGTCAACTTTTACAACATGTAGATGTTGCAACATGTATTGGAATCAATGATAATCCGGATTATTCTACTTCAACATGTGAAAACTGACCTCTTTGTCTATTACAAAAAACAACAGCGACAGTTTACATATTATATGCTCTGCACCTAACAACAGCGACAGTTTACATATTATATACTCCGCCCCTAACAACAGCGACAGTTTACATATTACATGCTCCGCCCCTAACAACAGCGACAGTTTACATATAACATGCTCCGTCCCTAACAACAGCGACAGTTTATATATTATATGCTCCGCCCCTAACAACAGTGACAGTTTACATATTACATGCTCCGCCCCTAACAACAGCGACAGTTTACATATTACATGCTACGTCCCTATCAAAGTACGAATGTGCGTTGAATTTGATTGTTTATATGCGATGAATCGTTGATAAAATGTTGTGACGAAATATCTAGGATTAAGAATAACTCTTTGGACTGGTAAAAGTGGCATATAAAAAAAAATTAATAAAAGCGTTGAGACTGATTCTATTCAAACGTATGTTTTTATTACATGTTTCAATAGCGTACCAGTCAGATCATCATAAGATATGTAACAAAAAACAAAAATTAATAAACAAATTATAAAAAAAAAACTTCATAAAACATGATTATGAACCGTTTATTATCAACACATTGATTCACACATAATATGACAACATAGAATTTCGATATCTTGAATTAATGTATATTTTTTATTCAATATTCAATCATATCAATTCATTAAGTTCAATATTTCTACAATTGTTTCGTTTTTGTTCATTGATTGATTGATTCATTCATTCATTCATTCGTATATTAATGTATTCATTCATTCACTTATTCATTCGGCCTTTTATTCATTCCTTTATTCATCGATTCATGTATTTGTTTGTTTGTTCCTCTTAAACTCATGCATACATTCATTCACTCATTGATTCCTTGGTTCGGTCATGCATTCATTCATTCGTTCATTTATTTATTAATTAATTCATTATTCTATTCGTTTGTTTGTTCGTTCAGTGATTTACTTACACTGCTTGAATCATTCATTCATAAAATAAAACATACTAGTAATAAATTTTGCATTAATTTATTAAGTTCAATAATTCCACAATTATTTCTTCTTTGTACATTCATTCATTCACTCATTCAATCGGCCTTTCATTCATTCAGTTATTTATCAATTCATTTATTTGTTCTTTTTTTCTTCTTTAACTCATGCATTCATCAATTCCATGGTTCGTTCATGCATTCATTCATTCATTTATTCATTATTTTATCCGTTTGTTTGTTCGTTCAGTGATTTAATTACACTGCTTGATTCATTCATTCATAAAATAAAACATACTAGTAATATATTTGCAAAAGTCTAAAAAATTATTTTGCAATTGGCTATAGTGCACATAGGAAATTTTCCTTGCCTCTCGTAACATGGTTACAATGTTAAAACTGCTACACAAAATAGTGCCTATTGTAATAATGTATGGATAAGCCATTCAAAATATGCTAACATCAACTAAATTAATCATTATAAGCATATTTATTATAAATAACAATAGGATCAACAATCGTATCATTACAAAACTAAAATCCAAATGGTTTAACTCTAGTATGTATTCACACATGTCGTTTTGGATATGAGGAATCAGCAAACGTATTATTACACACTTGACAATCACATGGTCTATCTCCAGTATATATCCACATATGACAATTTGAATATGAGGAATCAAAACATTATTATTACATTATTATTATCAATTTTATTTCCTTTAACTTAATGCAGATTGTACAAATACATAAAAATATTAAACAGTGAACAAAATTAATTAATATTACAGTATGAACAGATCAAGACATTTCAATATACACTTTTTTCTATATGTCAGTGTCAGTATATATACATGTATATATCAGTACGCAAAGAACCCGCATCTTATCATCAATATCATATTTAAACATTTTTATCATTGATACATTATTTATCGATACGATACGATACGGTACACAAATACATGAAAATATGAATATAGTTAGAATATGAACAATTAAACTTATTATTAGTTATGTCTATAAAAATCAAATGAAGCACAAACTTTATTTTACTTAGATTATTTTACATAGATCTATACATAAGGTGATGTTTGTATTTACTTAGATTTTTTACATAGATCTATACATAAGGTGATGTTTGTATTTACTTAGATTTTTACATAGATCTATACATCAGGTGATGTTAGTATTTACTTAGATTTTTACATAGATCTATACATCAGGTGATGTTTGTATTTACTTAGATTGTTTTACATAGATATACATAAGGTGATGTTTGTATTTACTTAGATTTTTTTTTACATAGATATATACATAAGGTGATATTTATATTTACTTAGACTGTTTTACATAGATCTATACATCAGGTGATGTCTGTATTTACTTAGATTTTTTTACATAGATCTATACATCAGGTGATGTTTGTATTTACTTAGATTGTTTTACATAGATCTATACATAAGGTGATGTTTGTATTTACTTAGATTTTTTTTACATAGATCTATACATAAGGTGATATTTGTATTTACTTAGATTGTTTTACATAGATCTATACATCAGGTGACATGTCTGTATTTACTTAGATTTTTTTACATAGATCTATACATAAGGTGATGTTTGTATTTACTTAGATTTTTACATAGATCTATACATCAGGTGATATTTGTATTTATTTAAGATTTCGCAACTCAGCTTGATCAACAGTGTACACTTTATTACAACATTCAAGTTTAGTGAGAAACTATGTATACACATAAGTTTAAATCTTTGAAAAGTGTTAATTCTCCTTCTTCTTCTTCTTCTTCTTCTTCTTCTTCTTCTATAATGACATTATTCATGCTTCTATGCCGTCATTTATAATAATACCAATGGTAACATCTATAACCAACACTCTATCCAGCATACAACCACACTAATTTAGATTTGATGACAGGTAACTTAGATATAACTGTCTTAATTAACTCCCAACACTCAAGTTATTTATCGCCAGTATGATTCCGCATGTGTCTGTTTAGATATGAAGACCGAGTAAACGTCTCAGTACACACTTGACACTCAAATGGTTTATCACCAGTATGTATCCGCATGTGACTGTTTAGATATGAACACTGGGTAAACGCCTTAGTACACACCTGACACTCAAATGGTTTATCACCAGTATGTATCCGTGTGTGAACAATCAGACTTGACGACTGAGTAAACTTCTTATTACACACCTGACACTCAAACAGTCTATCACCAGTATGTATCCGCATGTGACTGTTTAGATGTGAAGACCTAATTAATGTCTTATTACACACCTGACACTCAAATAGTTTATCGACCCTATGTATCCGCATGTGACTGTTTAGATGTGACGATTGAGTAAATTTCTTATTACACACCAGACACTTAAATGGTTTAACACCAGTATGTATCCGTTTGTGAACAAATAGACTTGACGACTGAGTAAACTTCTTATTACACACTTGACACTCAAAAGGTTTATCACCTGTATGTATCCGCATGTGAACAATAAGAATTGACGGCTGCGTAAATTTCTTATTACATACTTGACACTCAAATGGTTTATCACCACTATGTATCCGCATGTGACTGTTTAGATGAGAAGAACTTATGAATGTCATATTACACACCTGACACTCAAATGGTTTATCATCACTGTGTATCCGCATGTGACTGTTTAGATATGACGATTGAGTAAATTTCTTATTACACACCTGACACTCAAATGGTTTATCACCACTATGTATCCGCATGTGTCTGTTAAGAGATGATGAAAATGTAAATGTCTTATTACACATCTCACACTCAAACGGTTTATCACCAGTATGTATCTGCATGTGACTGTTTAGATGTGAAGACTGGGTAAACGTCTTAGTACATACCTGACACTCAAATGGTTTATCACCAGTATGTATATCCATGTGCATGTTTAGATTTGATGACTGGCTGAAGGTCTTTTTACACATCTGACACTTAAATGGTTTATCACCAGTATGTATTCGCATGTGTTTGTTTAGAGTTGAAAAATAAGTAAACATCTTATTACAAACCTTACACTCTAAGAGTTTATCACCATTGTGTATCCGCATATGTTTCTTTAGATTTGACGACGTGGTAAACTTCTTATTACAAACGAGACATTCAAATAACGTATCACCAATTTGTGTCGCCATGAGATGTTTAATGTTTCACACACCTGCTACTCAAATTGTATATTCCTGGTATGCATCCACATATGACAGGTTAAAGGTGACGATTGTATCAGTTTAATTATATTTCTAAAATTCAATGTTTTTATCTTCAGTATTCATCATATTTTTTAAAGTTTCAGATTCGAGGACACGGATATGTCGACCTTCACTTTTAAATACACATTCTCAAGAATCTAATGACCAAACAGTTTATTTCAATCGTAAGTTTGCTCAAAAAAGTTTTTAAAACACATCAACACACCAATACAGGGTTTCCTTCAAGATATTCCGCTTTCAACACTTTTATCTGATCTAGTTACTCATCTGAAATAGAATGTAAATATAAACTTACTCTATTGGAATGCAGAAAATTAATGTTTTCGATATATGCAGATATCGCTCTACCATTCACTTAACTGTGTCATTTTTAATCATTAGTTGCGGCAGCACAGTCGATAGAGACACTGTCATTAATGTGCTAGGAGATGGACGTCACAGTAGCCGTAGGTTCGACAAAAATAAAATGTTCAAGTTCTTTGACAGCTTAATCATCAACATGTATTTACGCTCCAAAACATTAATAAACAAAGGTTATTGCATTTTAAGTACCATGTGTCATCTATTTCCAGTTCTACAAGTATCTCTACAGCGCTAACTCAACTCTACACAAGCTAGATCAGTTGCTGTGTAAACCGTTATTTTTTAATCATATACTATTTTATGATATGTACACTTCTATTTTAAAATAATGTATGTCTGATTGTAACAAAACACACCTACTGCAGACAATGATATCTTCCGATTAAGGTTCTGAACATCATAATACAGTACCTCCAATCAGAATAGTCGATAATCAAATGAAAGTGTTGACAACCCTGTTGAACATTTTATGAAGAAAATGGAGATATTTTATATATGGGAGGTCACTTTTTATTTAAAACTTTTTTAATTGTGGTCGTTTCGGGCTTACTTCCGTTCGCCCAAAAGGTCGTTTAATATATTGCAATGGTTTTACTAAAATACTAGACTTTTAATTAGATTTTAATGAATCACACAAATCATTATTCGACATATACTATTTAAAATGTCATTAACAAACGTATATACATATGGGCACAGCGACTTAATCATCGTTGATATGTCTGGTTAATTTCTTGTATACGTTTGATACTGTCTTAAACCAGTTTCTTATTTTACTCATATAAACACTCTTAAACAGATGCCATTCAGTAATATTGTCTACAGCGCTAACCCGACTCTACGCACGTTAAACCAGTTACTGTGTAAACCGTTAATATTCGATCATATACTAGTTAATGATTGGTAAACTAAATCCATTATGATACTTTTAACACTTTCAAATCATACATAATAGTTTTAGAGACTGTAATTCCATTTGATCATAAATTATGAAACAGTGTAATGTGTTAGAAATAAATAGAGAAAAATAAACTTTGTCAGAAAAGAAAATTCAGAACAATATAGGTAGTCGATCTATAATACACTTATATATTACACTCCAGTACGTCTCAGTGTAAACAACAAACTTACTGCAGACAGTGATAACTGCCGATCAAGTTTCTTAACAATCAAAATACTCGGTAATTAAATGAACTCGTTGACAATGTTGAACAGCATTTCTTAAAGTAAATGGGGATATTCTACATAGGGGAGATAACCGTTTACTAAATACTTTATAATTATCGTCGTTTCGGACTTAATGCCGTTCGTTTTTAAGGGCGTTTAATTGATTCGAATTGTTTTACTAAAATAAAATAAACTAAGGCATTGTCTCTCTTGTGATCGAACTTCAATTTCATAAGTATGGTAAACAAACAAATATTAAATAAACTTTAAAATGCATGCATTATATGTTTAGGATAACGTCGCAGGTGTTTCCATTAGATAATTAATATGTATTTCTTTCATCATAAATAAATCACATAATACATGATTGCAACTTTATTCAAGGAACTATATCTCTAATTCTTTGGTTTGCAAAACAAAAGCAAACAATAAAAGTACTTACTAATGCGACATATTGTAGGTTTAAGAAGACTTTTAACGATTTCTTTTGCCTTTCCAGAGTTCTAGACAGCAGATAGGATATCCAAATAATAAAGAAGCTGTCCAGTCACGCCTTATTTAATCAGGCTACATAAATGGAATCTGGTCACAAAAATTGTTAGGACCTCTTGACATGGGTTTTCCTTCTTTTATTAATGTTTCTTGCATAATCTAATGTGTACCTAACCTGTTAGCATATGTCAACTGCCTGGTTAGCTCAGTCTGTAGCACTTGCTCTGTAAGTGAAAGGTCTAGTCACACAATGGCTGCATATATGTCTTGTCCCGTTACATAACCATAATACATGAATATACTGTGCCGATAGTCAGAATGTACTTTTACTGGGATTTAACACCGATTTCAAAACAAACCTAGAAGAAATCTCAGTACAGCCACCGTCATTCTGCAAGTAAAATACTTGTTTTCTCAGAAAATATTTTTAGACTGCCGCAGCGAGGAATGAACCGACAACTTTGGCAGGGGGTGTAAGTGGTGATTTGACAATACCTTTGACAACTCTGCCAATGTATATAAAAAAATAATGTAAGGCAGTCAGAAAGAGTAAAGCATAAGACCCTGGTGCCTCATAAAATTTAAAATATTAAAAGTTAAATTGAAAATATGAGCAACCTTGCTAAAATTTCTTAAACAAAATATTGCACTAGCATTTTGTCAAAGCAGAAAATAAAAAATATACATTTTTAAAAGAGATTAATTTCATTAAAAAAAAACAAAGATTTCTTTTTTCACAATATTTAAGTCATCTTTTTTCATGTTGTTCGCAACAGCCGGGATTCGAACCCAAAATTTCTACAAAAGTGTAGATGTGTTGGCCAGTTACACCACAGAAGCATATCATGTTGTGCTAAGATAATGGTCTTAAATATTTACCAAATAAAATTATGTATATTAATATTAATTAATATAAATTAATTTTTTAAATAGCCAATTTTTTATTTATGAAATACACTCTTGTAACACATACTTGTAACACACATTCACAGCACTACATGTTTTCTAATACTACATGTATATAGTATAATATCTAATTTTGTGAAATTAAAAAGCAGGTGGACCCTCTTTGTAAAATGAATTACACCTTGGAAGTTTATTCGGGGTATAAATTCAGACAGTAAAATAAATGTGTCTGACTGTCAATTCAAGGGTTCAGTTCAAATTCCCATCTAGCCATATCCTCTGTGGTGGTAAGTATTGAGCTTTGAACAGCCATAAGTCCCCCAAGGTGCGTTTACAACTGTTTACAAGCGAACCCTAGTACGATGGTTAGGTCTACTAACCGATGTTAAGTAACTGATATACTGTTAATAAACCATAAAACTTATTCATACAAACATAAACAGAACGAGAGCTGTCAGTAAGACAGGGCGCCAGTCTTTTTTAATTTATGTTACAAGAGTACACATTTGATTGCGACTGATAAGAAATCCAAACAAACGAGAGTTATTTAACTTACTAAATTGAGTAAGTCTTACAACTGCAATACCTTGTATGAAGTTTCAATCAAATACATTAAATGGTTGGTGAGATATGGACGAGATGGTAATTGCATGAAAAACTTTTACCAGAATTTTTAAGTCAAACAAGGGCAATACTTTGCATAAAATTCATGCAAAAGTTATGTAACTTATTTATTGTAGGTTTGGTGACTGGGGAGTCTTGTGTAAAGTTTCAAGGTAATACATGCGATGGTTACTGAGATAGGGACTTGGTGTAATGCTGATGCCTGGGTGCGTAGGAAAGCTCTCTTTATTTCTCCGAATAGTATAGTCGAGATAAAATAAATGTATGTTATAAATACTGTTTTCTGACTGAAATAATTACATCATGGCATGAACAGGGAGGTAACTGACTTATATTTATATAAATATTATATATATATTAGTACAAATATAGTTGGAAACCGTAATTTAAGTGTTTTTTTAACAAGAGGCCCATGGAAATTAACAGTCACCTCAGATTATCAATACAGCATTCACACAAGTCTATTCAGTCATAAGAAATAACGTTTTGTGTTTAATGCTCTTATATAGATTTAGTAAAATAGGCCCCAACCCCAGGGTCAAACCGTGATACCCAGGGCCATACAATTCACAATTTTTATAAAGGATCCATATACGTCCATATTCATGCTTACCATTTGCATTCTAGTGCTTCTTATGTTGAGAAGATTTTCAGTGTTTACCTTGAATTCGCTGTTTTTGCCCTGTCCTCGAGGCCCCCGTCCCCCTGGGTGTGTGAACCATGCAATTCTATTATTCACAATTTTAATTCACCCTAATGTGCCAAAGTTGCGTACAACATTTCATTAAGATTGAGCTTTTTTGAAAAGAAGTTGAAAATGTCAATTATTTATGGACGCACGACAGACAAAAGGTGATCGCAATTGGTCTTTTGAGACAAAGTCTCAGGTGACATAAAAAGACTGAATGAAATTGTAGTCAAAAGCATTATAGTAGATTGAATGCATTTAAATCACGTCTCTCATTAGTTTTATAAGTATTTTTTAACTATTATATCAACCACTATAAGCCTCACCATGTGTAGCAATATAATTCAAGATTGACCAAGCTATGTGCCATACTTTGCCAGCCTATCGGGCTTTTTATAAAAAAATGTATCGGCATGTGCCTATTTAGATGTGAAGCCTGAGTAAACGTCTTAGTACACACCTGACACTCAAATGGTTTATCACCAGTATGTATCCGCATGTGTCTATTAAGATGTGAAGACTGAGTAAACGTCTTAGTACACACCTTACACTCAAATAGTTTATCACCAGTATGTATCCGTGTGTGAACAAATAGACTTGGCGACTGAGTAAACTTCTTATTACACACTTGACACTCAAATTGTCGATCACCACTATGTATCCGCATGTGTCTATTTAGATGTGACGATCGAGTAAGTTTTTTATTACACACCTGACACTCAAATGGTTTATCACTGTGTATTAGCATGTGACTGTTTATATGTAACGATCGAGTAAATTTCTTATTACACACCTGACACTTAAATGGTTTATCACCAGTATGTACATCCATGTGTATGTTTAGATCTGACACTTAAATGGTTTATCACCAGTATGTATCCGCATATGTGTGTTAAGAGATGACAAATAAGTAAACTTCTTATTACAAATCTGACACTCAAATGGTGTGTATCCGCATGTGTTTGTTTAGATTTGACGACTTGGTAAACTTCTTATTACAGACCAGACATTCAAATAATGTATCACCAGTTTGTGTCGCCATGTGATAATTAATTTTGAATACTTTTTTATCACTTACTTGCTACTCAAATTGTATATCCCTAGTATGCATCCACATGTGACAGGTTAAACGTGACGATTGGATAAGTTTAAATATACTTCTGGAATTCAAAGTTTTTTTATCTTCAGTATTCGTCATATTTGAAAGTTTCAGATTCGATGACTCGACATGTCGACTTCACTTTTCAATACACATTATCAAGAACCTAATGAAAGTTTTTTAAAACACGTCAACACACCAATACTGGGTTTCCTTCAAGATATTTCACTTTAAACAATTTTATCTGATCTAGTTAACCATCCGAAATAGAAAGTAAATATAAACTTACTCTATTGGAATGCAGAAAATTAATGTTTTTAATATATGCAGATATCGCTGTACCATTCACTTATCTTTGTCATTTTTTTTATTTGTTGCGAAAGCACAGTCGGTAGAGACGCCGTCATTATTAATGTGCTAGAAGATGACGTCACAGTAGCCGTGAGTTCGACAAAAATAAACTGTTCAAGTTCTTGGACAGCTTTATCATCAACATGTTATTACGCTCAACAACGTCAATAAATAATGTTTATTGTATCTAAAAGTAACATATGTCATGTATTTCCAGTTCAACAATATATGTACAGCGCTAACTCAACTCTACGCAAGTTAGATCAGTTTTGACACTTTTTAACACTTTCAAATCATGCGCGAATTTAACATTTTCACAGACTGTAAATCCATTTTGATCATACATTACAAAACGGTGATTTATGTAAAAAATAAATAAAGAAAAAAAAATTGTCAGAACTCAGAACAATAACGATAGGTAGTTGATTTACAATACAAATTTAAAAAATAAAGTATGTCTGATTGTAAAAAAAACAACACACCTACTACAGACAGTGATTTGACAGAAAATGGCGCGAAAGCGATACAAGTGCGAGTAATTTCGGTCTATCGTTTTTTTGGATTTCCATTCATTTACCATCTTCTAAATCAAATTATGATTGTATCAGAAGTTGTATAAACATTCGTGGAAATGGAAATGGAGTAATTTTTGTAAAAAAAAATTAATTGGATACTTATTATGGTAAATAGATATTGGACATTTATCATGTAGAGTGGCTTGCACGAGATTTATGTGTTGTGTATAGTGATATCGATATCCGCCATTGTGACTGTGTTAATAGTGTTGATGTAAATTGGATATTAACTATGTCTATGTTGAACTTATTTGTAACGGATGACACAGAAACTATGGAGGTTAGTAAAACAAAACCTACTCCTAAAAGAAAATGTAAAAATCCAAAAGGTTCGCTGAGCAGCGACGATGACGGTCCAGTGTTGAAGAGACAAAATTCTCTACCTGATATAAGCGCGTTGTCTTCAAAGAAAGGTATGCCGTTCAATGAAATGGTAGCAAAAACGTTAAACGATCAATCTTTTATTTCAATGATATCACCTGCTTTAACTGCCATGATAGCGCCACTCATTAACAAAGCCATGATATCGGCCATTGAAAAACTGACAACGTCCTTGCTGCAGCCTCTGATTGAATCTCAACAAAAACTTATGGACACAGTAAAAGCTAAAGATGATACCATTAAAAGCCATTTGATTGGATAACCTTTGTTTTGTCCGTTTTCATTGGATGACCTTACTTACGCTTCAACAGTCTGTTAAACTAGTTTTCATACTAGAAATTGTCATCTCATATAAATAAACGCACGAGATTCAGTAATTTTCAAATCGGTGGATTCTTTCACTCGCATTTATTTAAAACTTTTACCTGTTTACAATAACGAACTGGTTTGTACACGTTGTGTTTTTTCAATGTCAATTGGACATTTCGGTTTTGTTTTAGATATGTACTGGTTTGGAAAATGTATATACACACACTGTTCACGTGCCCAATGCACAATTGGGCGAGACGGGTGTTGAATGAAATTGTATTTGTTATTTTCATAAGCGTGCTTTGTTATATCAATTTTCTTTTCACTGAATGATAATGTTTCGGGCGTGTGTGCGAGCGAGCTTGTGAATTGGGATATTTGTAAAATACCAAGTATGCCTGTACGGTATACGGATTTTGTTGCCTCTTTCATAAACACTAACGTCATAAAACCACTTGAAACGGGTTTTAAACATGTAACCAGTGATGATATTGAGCGTTGCCATCCTGTTGGTAAGGGTACCAACAGACAGATACTGGTGAAATTTTCGAGATACCACACGAAACGTGCTGTATTTATATCCAAAAAGAACTTGAAGACCTACCCTGGAAAAATCTTCATTACAGAAGATCTGACAAAATTTAATCATGAACTCATGAAAGTTTGCCTTACTGCGCGCTTTCAAAAACGTGTCAGCAGCGTCTGGACCAAGGATGGCAAAGATTTCTTACGTGTCAGTGATTCTTCAACTCCTGTGCTAATCAGATCTAAAGTTGATGTTGACAACATCTTGAAATGAACTGTCAGTAAACTACCAACAAATTTACTTTCGTGAACTGTGTTCAATTGATGCTACACACAAATTTGTGGAACTTTACCTGAGGACTTCGCTTATAGTATTGTGTGCTTTATTTTTTATAAATTTGACATATAATCATATTTCTATCACATGCATAATTCAAATAACTCTTATAAAAAGTTGTTGATAAAGCTTGTATCGTCTCTCATAAACGTAAATGGACAATTAGCCTACTAGCTGATCTAAACTATTGCTTAAGTTATTTACAAAGTAGATGTGTACTTATTTGTTAACTATCGTGTAGAGGATTTCACTTTTCATCTTATTTCCCTTCTATGTTTATGCAGTAATAATAATCTATTCACGATAACGTTTAAAGCAATAGCAACATTGGGATTATATTTACAAATTATTAGCTAATTGTTTTCTGATCTGATTAATATAAAAATCATATAAACTTTTGTAGTCCTAATTTTCAGTATAAACCGTGTTCATAATACTATAGTATTTACTTTATCTGATCATTTATCACAACGAGTTGTAGTTTCGTGTTGTTACTATAAACTCCCGATGTTATATCCAATTTGATTGGATAACCTTTGTTTTGTCCGTTTTCATTGGATGACCTTACTTACGCTTCAACAGTCTGTTAAACTAGTTTTCATACTAGAAATTGTCATCTCATATAAATAAACGCACGAGATTCAGTAATTTTCAAATCGGTGGATTCTTTCACTCGCATTTATTTATAACTTTTACCTGTTTACAATAACGAACTGGTTTGTACACGTTGTGTTTTTTCAATGTCAATTGGACATTTCGGTTTTGTTTTAGATATGTACTGGTTTGGAAAATGTATATACACACACTGTTCACGTGCCCAATGCACAATTGGGCGAGACGGGTGTTGAATGAAATTGTATTTGTTATTTTCATAAGCGTGCTTTGTTATATCAATTTTCTTTTCACTGAATGATAATGTTTCGGGCGTGTGTGCGAGCGAGCTTGTGAATTGGAGTATTTGTAAAATACCAAGTATGCCTGTACGGTATACGGATTGACATAAATAGACGAATTTTACTCTTTAACCTAGCTTTATATATGTTAAAAAGAGTTTTGTTAGAAAACATCAATACACAAATAAATATATAAATATATAAATAAAGAAATAAAATGAAATGTGATTGCTTGAATGATTGATTGATTGATTGGTTGATTGATTGATTGATGATTGATGACTTGATGATTGATTATTTGATTGATTGCTTTATGGATAAATGAATGAATTAATTGATCGGTTGATTATTTGATTGATTGATTAATTGATTTGTTAATTGATTGGTAAATAAATAAATAAATGAAATTGAGTAGTTAAATGGTTTATTGATTGATTGGTTGACTGATTGATAGAATGATTGGTTGATTGGTTAATTGATGATTGAAAGGTAAAATGGTTAATTAGTATATGAAGTATAGATGAATAGACATCAATGAATCATTCATTTGGAACGTTATTTTTTAATTTTATTTAAACATTTGCCTTTTTGCTCAAAATTCTATTTCAATATATTTACTCTGCACCCAATATTATTTTTAACATTTGATAATTCAATTTGATTATTTTGCTTTATGGATAAATGAATGAATTAATTGATCGGTTGATTGTTTGACTGACTGATGAATTAATTTGTTAATTGGTTGGTAAATAAATAAATAAATGAAATTGAGTAGTTAAATGGTTTATTGATTGATTGGTTGACTGATTGATAGAATGATTGGTTGATTGGTTAATTGATGATTGAAAGGTAAAATGGTTATTAGTATATGAATTATAGATGAATAGACATCAATGAATTATTCATTTGGAACGTTATTTTTAATTTTATTTAAACATTTGCCTTTTTGCTCACAATTGTATTTCAATATATTTATTCTGCACCCAATATTATTTTTAACATTTGATAATTCAATTTGATTATTTTGTGAATGAAAGGAATCCGAAATAGCGTGAATGTCGAAATGTATTCATTAGGTGATATGTATACATGTTCTTGTTTTCGAAGTTGTGTTTTTCCTTCCTTTATTTCTTCTCTCCTTCAACTATCCTATCTTGCAATGTTTACATGTCAGTCTAGCGGAGCTTTGTTAAAAAGCATGCAATTAGTGGCCGGTCACTTACTGTGTATTTAGATTTTAAGTCATATTTAATCCCAAATGGGTAATGACTTACTGTGTTGGCGAGTGGCCATTGGCTGCTTTCACTGTAAATGCTGTTGTGATATATATAGAAAATTATTCTCGTTTAGCATTGCAGTTAAAGACGTTACTTCGAGTAAGTTCTAGCGCGGCGATTTTTTTATATTTTGCACACAAGTACTTTGAAGTAAGACAAGTTTAAAACACTAAAAAAAATATAGGTCCCCATGCTTGTTTTTTTTGCTATGACTATTTTTAAACTACACCGTTTTACATTTTTTAAAGAAAAAACAGCAAATTGGTGTAAGTTAATTTACTAACAAAGTGATATATTTCAACAAAATATTGTTATCACTCATGTAACAAAAGATAAAGTATCTAAAACAGAAAAAGTCATGATGCTCTTTTGAGTTTCACATTTCATACAGTAATTTTCATAGATTTCTACGATTATAGAATTGGCCGTTAACGATGTATTTTTATACTAATTTAAAAATAAAAAAAGTTCTAACGCGGAGAATTGTTTCATTCTTTCTATAAAGAGGCAGCATAACAAACTATATCAGAAAATAAAATAAAAAATATATGTCCCCATGCTTGTTACTAAGTTACAGTGCTTAATGTTACCTCCCTTTTCATAAAATGGCCGTAAACGATGCATTTTGACACTAATTAAATAATAAAAAAAAGTTCTAATGCAGAGAATTGTTTCATTCTTTCTACAAAGAGGCACTTTAACAAACTTTATCAGAAAACAAAATAAAAAAACATATGTTACCTTACTTGTTACAAAGTTACATTGCTAAATGTTACCTCCCTTTTTCATAAAATGGCCGCAAACGATGCATTTTTACACTAATTCAATAATAAAAAAAGTTGTAACGCGGAGAATTGTTTCATTCTTTCTACAAAGAGGCACTTAACCAAACTATAGCAGAAAATAAAACAAAAAATAGATGTCCCCATGCTTGTTACTAAGTGACAGAGCTAAATGTTACTCCCTTTTCATAAAATGGCCGTAAATGATGCATTTTGACACTAATTCAATAATAAAAAAAGTTCTAATGCGGAGAATTGTTTCATTCTTTCTACAAAGAGGCATTATTACAAACTATATCAGAAAATAAAATAAAAAATACAGGTCACCATGCTTGTTACAAAGTTACAGTGCTAAATGTTACCTCCCCTTTTCATAAAATGGCCGCAATCGATGCATTTTCACACCAATTCAATAAAAAAAAAGTTTTATGTGGAGAATTGTTTCATTCTTTCTACAAAGAAGCACAACAACAAACAATTTCATGAAATAAAATAAAAAATACATGTCACCTTGCTTGTTACCAAGCTACAGTGCTAAATGTTAACTCCCCTTTTCATAAAATGGCCTAAAATTGTCAAAATTGTGAAAATTATCTGTTGTAAATGTTAATAAATGAAGTTTCATTGCAGAAGTAACTTTCATATTTCTAAATGATGCACTAAATAGCAAATATAATATTTGTAATTTATAATGTAATTACTGTTAAATTGCTTTTATACATTTCATATATACTGGGTAATTGATGAACATCAATAGTTGTAAAAGTTTGAAATGTTAGAGGCCTAGTGGTAAAACCATGTACTGTCAATCAAGGTTGGATCACCAGTGACCTGCTACTCAACATAATATCTTCAGAGTTTTATCTACGAGTCCATTCAAGTCATTTTTTCTGGTATTTATCTTGGCTATAGTAGTCGCACTGTCATTCATTATTATTACATTAACTTGAAATTTTTATTCCTGTACTGGGCTACTTCCAACATTAATCTTTGAATTGTCATTAAAATTTTAGAACACTGCCTGGTGAACTGGTAGTGATTGTTCTTAATTTTTCATAATATGTGCATTTCCTAGTCTTCTGGAAAAACATCATATGTTTTTCGAATACTTTTTGTAAACATGGTCCCAGTATCTGATTTACTGTCACAATCCATTCTTCTGGCAACACATATTGTAATAAATTGGCCTGGTCCTGGTGTACTACTTGACCGACTTCATCACTGAAAATTAAAGGAAGCTTATATGAGATAAAGAAATAAATGACAATGTTTCCCATTTGGGTGATGCATCCAGAAGAGTGAACAGTTTAGACTTTTTAGGTTTCTGGGGGATAGCGCAGGAAACAAATATCATAGAAACCTAATCATATGTTTCACCTGATTCTTTTGCTTGGTGTATAGCACCATCATAAAAGTCCTCAGTTTAAAGTCCCATCTGAATGACAGTTAGCACTGTACGTTAGCCAGCCTCAGGTATCAAACTCTCAACCCTGAGCTAGAAGTATCGTGCTCTACTGACTGAGCTCATCGGTCTGGCTTAAAAAAAGACAATGTATTTTAATAAAACAGCACAATATATGGGTATAGTTTGACAACTCAAGGGCTATAACTGAGCAGCAAGTCCTGTTATGATATCTATGTTCAAACAATTGAACAAAATCTTATGGTTATAAATTTGCATACATGTATGTGGACATATTTTTACTGAATGAAACTGTTATGTTATGTAACAAGCAGGCAAGGGGTTGCAAGCTCAAATCCCCACTTGGCCAGTCTCTGTGATGATTTAAAAATATGCAAATTCCAACATTGTATCTCATGTTCTTTCATCTTTAATCACTGATTCAAGTGGGAAAGTTGTCAGTTATTTGCACGGATATTGGGTGTGCCAAACAAGTAGTCACAGGTTTGACCCCCCTCAGATCATCTGTTGTGCTCATGATTATTTTGTTGTAATCCATAGTAGAAATAAGCTGAAACGGTTAAATTACATTAATAATTACCATTGGCCCCTTTTGATGATTGTCACTCTTTCATTTAGTGTTTCTGTACACGTTGTCTATGTCACAATATTGATTGTCTCTTCATAGTTAATGAAACCACTACAGGTATTTAAAGCACCGACATCTCAATCCATCTGTAACCTGAGCCTCTGTTTAGCATTCCTGAAAAGTGTTGAATAGTTTCTTATTTTCATAATTCATGTAATAATTTTCTGTTTAACAGGAAACACAGAACATGACGGTGTATAAATTTATTTTTAACATTTACTCGATGTAAGACTACTGTTCGAATCCCCGCCTGGCAACAGTCTCCAGGATGATAGATATACAGCATTATGTCTCTTTATCAATTGTCTCTCATCACTGATTCAAGTGGGAAAGCTATCATTACTTGCGGAGATGGGGTGTGCTCAAATACTGGTTAATTCCAGGAAACATTGGTTAGGTGATCGTCTGTTAGCCCTCAATGGCATGAAAATGATGTAAATATTCAACCAATGAATCACTTTTTATAGTTGTTCATCTCTTGAAATCATAAAGTAAGTTATCATTTTATGTTATACATTAATATTGATCAGTGAGTTATGATAAAGCATCAACTAACCTTATACTCAACTGCTTTGTGTTGATGTTAAATGACATTGGACTTTTCCTGTTTAATCGATGTGTCTTGTTTGTTTCCACTGTTCTTATACTTCCAAATATACAGTTTATGTATAACGTTGACACATATAAGTGTCTTCCATAGTGTCCTTCAATACCAAACTTTTACATGCATCAGGTCAGCTAAATGTCAAAATTCAAGATTTATTCTTCCTTGTCTCCATCCCGGTATGAATAATATTGTTTCAGGTAAATTCATTATGTATTCAACGCTTTGGAACAAATTCACAAATGATCCATATCCGAAAAATGAGTTATCCGAAATGTTACCACTACGAGTATTGATTATATTTTCGTAGTTGTTTCTTCGACTTCGTTATGTACAAGCACTTCTGGTGGTTTAGAACGAAAAACAATATACTCTTCGGTGCTTTTCGATCGCTTCCTTGACAAAATTTACATTTCTGACATCTCGAAATGAAAATACCTCGCTTTGTAAATATCCTAATGCGACTCGACTTTTAATTAACCAAACTGCGACATTAGACCCCGAAACTGAAAGTAACAGAAAGGAATTATGCGCGTAGCGATGCGCAGTAACAACCCGCAGATACGTCTTTAACAACATTATATCTCAGTCGAGCATTTTAAATTACGAATTCTCAGTCATCATATTACTACTTACTATAATGTCCGGTAACGTGGAATTAAATCCCGGTCCTTCTTCTATGGAGCATTCGAATGGCTTATCTTTATTCCATCTTAATATTTGTAGCATACGAAACAAATTAGAATTTATTAAAGATAATTTTCAAGACTTTGGTATATTGTGTTTTACCGAAACACATCTTACTGAAATGGTATCTGATGATATATTATACATTGATACACATTTTGATGTATATAGAAAGGATAGCACTGCGCATTCCGGAGGGCTCCTCGTTTATGTTTCAAATAATTTAATTGCAAAGAGAGTTGAAAAACTAAAAAATCCTCTTTCAGACTCGATTTGGATTGAAATAAAAAATCAAAATAAAACTATTCTTATCTGTACCCTATACCGACAACCGAATGGCCCTGTACAGTTTTGGGATGACTTAAATATTAGTATCGAAAAGGCCTTTGAAATTTCAACCAGTGTAATTATTTTTGGTGATATAAACGAAGATCAATTGGCCGCAAATAATCATCGTTTGAAAGACGTTTTGTTACTTAATAATTTGACCAATGTTATAAATGAGCCAACACGTGTAACAGACAGAACGTCGACATTAATAGACCGCATCGTTATTTCGAGTTCTATAGAAACTCACGATTCTGGTATTATAGAAACGCCCCGTGACGTCACTGACCATTATGGTACTTACATACATGTACAGTTTTATTTATTAATTCGACATTCACCAGACGTGTTTGGATTTACAAAAGGGCAGATTTCCCCAGATTAAAGGATCTTATTTCGAATACCGACTGGTCAATTCTTTACAATTATAATGTTGATATTGCCTGTCAACATTTTACTTCCAAATTTATGGAGCTAGTTGAATTATGCATGCCTTCCAAATATGTGACTATACGACCAAATGATAAACCTTGGTATGATTCAGACATAAGACTTACGTCAAGACAACGTGACCGTAATAAACGTCAAGCACTAAAAACAATTCGGCGTCAGATTATTTAAGTTATAAAAAGTTAAGAAACAAAGTTAATAATATGAAAAAACACGCGAAAGAACGATTTTTTAATAATATCGAATTCACTTTAATCGAAGAAAAATATAATAATCCCAGAAAATACTGGAAACTTTTAAAGAATTTTATCAAAACTAATATAATTTTAGAAATAATACCTCCATTGAAAACAACCTTACCAAATGGTGAAATTGTATATTCCATTTCGGATAAAGACAAAGCCAATTGTTTAAATGATTTTTTTGCATCAATTTTCTCCGTTGATGATTCACGTGCAACTTTACCACAATACATTCCCCAAACAGATGTTTCATTAGAAACTATGACTATAGCTGAGCAGGAAATAAAATATATTTTGAAAATACTAGATATAAATAAAGCCAGTGGCAGTGATATTATAAGCCACAAGATGCTAAAGGAATCAGCTACAGTTATATCAAAGCCTCTATGTATTATTTTTAATAGATCCCTAAGTGAGTGTTGTTTTCCAGAATGCTGGAAATTTGCAAATATCATGCCATTGTTCCTCAGGGGTCTGTCTTAGGACCATTGTTTTTTTTAATATATATTAATGACATTGCTGATAATATGCTAAGTATCGTTCGATTATTTGCGGATGGTAGTTCACTTACAGTATCAACGTCTATTATAGATGATATGGAAGGCATTCTTAACCATGATTTATCCCTTAACGTCTCACACCACAATTAAATTTCCCATAGGGCTCCATTGTAACATTATTGTCAACAACACTGTGAAAAATCCAAATCTGCAGCATGTGTCTGGGCTCAAATTCTTGACTGGTTCAATATCTGCAAATATAAACAAAAAAATACATATGTTGACCAGGTTGGTTTTTTTTAAATTCAAAGTTTTTGAAGGACCTGTCAATTTCCAGAGAAATAGTACGCCAACAATGCATCACCAATACCGTTCGACCCACCAAATCTAAAATGTCACAGAATTGTCTAGAAACCTGGTATCAGCATCAAATTTTCAGTGGTGATTTCTAAAATATTGACCATTTAACACATCATAAGAATAAATAAATCAAAACAATGTAAAGTCCTGAAAATAGAAGAAAAAGGCAACTATAGTTTTAATACTACCTCCTTCATCTGTAGGTCCGGAGTATTCAAGGGAGATAATAGTGGCGTGAGTCCTTATTTCAGAATGGTCTAAACGGTTGTTAGTTCAATTGAATGCCAATAAAACAGAAGTGTTGTTTTTATCTTTAAATAACCAAATCCGGCGACCAAGAATATATCTTGATAATATTCAGTTAACATTCATTGAGCATCATAAGCACTTGGGTTTAACCCTAAATCAAAACGGAAAATGGCACACTCACGTAGATACAATAACTGCGTCAGCCTCAAAAGTTTAAGATTCAATGAAATTTTTAAAATTTAAATTAAATAGAAAAACACTTAATCAAATTTATATTTCTTACATGCGTCCAATTTTAGAGTATGCTGCTGTTGTTTGGGATGGTTGTGCTAATTATGAAAAAAAAAAATTAGAAAAACTACAATATGAAGCCGCCCGCATTGCAACAGGGTTAACTCGTTCAGTTTCAATTGTTAATCTCATGAAAGAAATAGGCTGGATTTCATTGTCAGATCGAAAGAAACTACAAAAAATAGTACTTATTTATAAAATGAAAAACGGTTTAGTTCCAGATTTTTATACTGGCCTTCTTCCTCCAACTGTAGAAAATATAAATCCATATAATCTCAGAAACTGGGACAATTTTGAAATGTTTCAAACAAGAACAGTTTTGTTCTCCAATTCTTTTTTTACCATCGTCTATTAAACTATGGAACGAATTATCATCCGAAATACGCAATTCCGAATCACTTAATATATTCAAAAATAAACTTACAAACTCGTTATTTCAAAGAACAGAGGTTCCAATATATTATTATTTTGGTACCCGATCATTGTCTGTCTTACTTGCACGTTTGCGTAACATGTGTAGCGACTTAAATAGCGACTTATTTTTAAATAATTTACGAAATTCCTCTCTGTGTGATTGTGGAATTGAGACTGAAAATGCAACTTACTATTTCTTTAAATGCAGTAGATTTACAACTCAAAGAGTCCAACTTTTTCAATCTATAAGGAACTTTTACCCGCTTAATATAAACATTATCTTGTATGGAAACACCGAATTAAAGCAAGAACATAATGAACATTTAATTAGATGCGTCCATAAGTTTATTAAAGAGAGTGGATGCTTTCGACCACATATACCGCCTAATGATTAATGTTAAATTACAGAGCAATGATGTTTGGTTGGCATGTACATGTATATATTTTATCTTCTATCTTTCCACTATTATCTTTTCAAATTACTGTTTATCCTCTGCTTGATCAATGTACAAAGCATTTCGCACTTTACTTATTCTTCCCATTGTTTACATGTATATTGTATACTATTCAGAGAATATGTTTGTTTTCGCTTAAGCATTGTATTTGTTTATAAAAGTATAACTTTCTAACAACATTTTAGCCATGCATTAATTTATGTAACATTGTATTTAGGGAAGGGTCGTAACTAACGTTGTAAGAACTTGTGACCCGACCCAATTGTATATTTATGGCAACAAAATATGTTTAAACTATTGAAACTTTTTTTTTATTTGTGGTCGTTTCGGTCTTACTGAAGTTCGTTTAATATATTACATTGGTTTTACTAAAACACAAGAACTTAAAGCAGATTTTAACGAACATTTTAAAAAGCAATACAAAAATTAATATATTTTATTCGACATATACCATTTAAAATGTCATTAATACTCGTACATACATGTGGACAGAGCGACTTAATCATTGTTGATATGTCTGGTTAGTGGCTTGTATACGCCGAACACGGTCTTAAACCAGTTTCTTGCTATTCACGTTAACACTCTCACAACACTATCGGAGCTTAATCAAAGCATAAACATAATTTCATGATTAAATTGTTGGAGCTATTATGCATACAATACATATGGGCATAGCTGTTGCTTGTTCCCGGGCTGCAAGTCAAAGGTTACTTCCCCTTATATTGGAAGCTTGAGGATCGTGGCTGTAGGACAAAGTTCTAGAAAGACAGTGGCCGTGGGTATTTGAACTAAGGACTCTTACTTGACATTTAAATGCTTTACCGACTGATACACACACAGGACTATGACGTTAATTCTACAAAACTTTACACTATATGTTTGAATATTTATTTTGTTAACATACATGCTCTAAAACGTGTTTTACATGGCTGTCGGGATTAAACTTACGGATAATAATTATACATCATTTCCTCCAAAGTTTCCAAAGTATTCATGCCACCGAGCACAAAAAAAAACGTTTGCATTACTATACACGGGCGTAACTACAGTATGTCAATACTACCGGATATGTCAGAGATCGTGTCAGACCCGGTCGCGTATTGGCAAAAACGTAATGTACTCATCGCGCTATTACGTTGACCCACCAACATAACGGTTTTATTACCTGCAACCAATACTCATTTGCGGTACGGTGTCCATGCACAGACGATTATAAACTGTTTGAGACAAAACAGTTTTCACATTCGTGTTCATCGACCAATCACTGGTCCGATTGCATGCCACGTGACGTCATTAGCAATACACGCGAAACCAGTGGCAATGTCTCTGTATCCCCCCAGCCAGAAACCTATAGAACACGTATGGAATGAATGGGGTCAAGTCATCAAATTGATACTATAAACGACCTCCGAGATGCACTTCTGTTGGAATTGCAACGTATTCCAAACACGCTCATTCAACGTTACGTAAATTCATAGACTCAGGGACGTGAAATTCACATTTTATTGTATAAAAGATCAATATATTCTATTTCATGCCAGAATTTTATGTACATTGAAGCAGAAAATAAAAAATCATACAATTCAATTTGTTTTTATTTGTAAAACATTGATGCAATAGTTTTGTAAAAAAGCATGAAATAAAGTTTTTCTCTTGTTTCTGTGCTATTCAATGTTTGTTTGGCTAAAATATTACTACCGTTATTCACATTATGAAAGATGTAACGTGATTATACTCGGAAACAAACATGCATATTCATAAAATAATACATCAATATTTTCACATTTTGCATTGAGGCTTTAGTGGTGGTATAGTTTCCAGTACCCAAAGATAGGAGGTAAGTCACACATGCTCAACTGATAGCAACAATTTCGTTAACACGATGTTTGATTCTATAAATATATTACAAATCATTATGAGAAATTCAGCTGTGTTGTAAAAATGTTTAACGGACCTGTACATTTCTCTAATAAATCATTTGTATTTTTTATAATATTTTTTGTCTCATGGCTATAAACTGAGCAAGGGCACCGCAAACCATTTTCAAGATAAAAAAGTGCATGTTAATGGAGTTTCATTTTAATACATATAAATACATCAATCCAAACTTTTGTAGTATCTTCATCAAAATAACAAAACAAAAAGAATATATTTACTTTACTACTAGAAAAATTGTAAAAGTTTGGTTGTGGAAACAATCAATTTTAGCACTTTTGACTTATTAAAGGGCAATAACTCTGAAGATAATGGTCAGAATTGGCTGGTTATCGAACTTGGCTCAGATTTTATAGAGATACATACTTTGTGTAAGTTGGCTTGATTGAGTTCAGATAAAGAATACTCTAGTTATTGAGTTGAAACGGTAGATTTTAGAATTTTTGACTTATTAAAGGGTCATAACTCTAAAGATAATAGTCTGAATTGGCTGGTTATTATTATTGGCCTAGATTTTATAGAGATTCACACTTTGTGTAAGTTTGCTTTAGTTCTGATAAAGAATACTCTAGTTATTGAGCGAAAACAGGCAATGTAAGCATTTTTGAATAATTAAAGGGCCATAATTCTAAAGATAATGGTCCGTATTAGCTGATTATCGAACTTGACTCAGATTTTATAGAGATGCAAACTTTGTGTAAGTTTGCTTGAGTTCTGATAAAAAAACTCTAGTTATTAAGCAGAAATGGTATTTTTTAGCATTTTTGAATAATTAAAGGGCCATAACTCTGAAGATAATGGTCCCTATTGGCTGATTATCATACTTAGCCTAGATGTTATAGAGATGCACACTTTGTGTAAGTTTTGATTAGTTCTGATAAAGAATACTCTAGTTATTGAGCGGAAACAGGCAATTTAACTCTAAAGATAATGGTCCGTATTAGCTGGTTATCGAACTTGGCTTAGATTTCATAGAGGTTCAAGCTTTGTGTAAGTTTGGTTCAGTTCCAATGAAAAATACTCTAGCTATTGAACGGAAACGGGCAATTTTAGCATTTTGACTAATTAAAGGGCCATAACTCTGAAAATAATGGTCCGTATTGGCTGGTTATCGAACTTGGCCTAGATTTTTAATAGAGGTACATACTTTATGCAAGTTTGGTTCAGTTCTGATAAAAAATACTCTAATTATTGAACGGAAACGAAACACTTGACACCGCCCGCCCGCCGACTTCGCCAATCTAATAACTAGGTATTCAAATTTGAAAAACCTGGTTAATAATGCACACCAATTGTATCCTAGTTTTTCTCATTACAATGAGAAGATTTTTAAAAATGCCTTGAATCTGACTGTTTTGGTCCCGCCCATAAGATCTCATGGGGGTGGGGACCATAACATTCACATACTAGGTTCGATACCATGCCGGCTCATACCAAATACTTTAAATAGTACTAGAAGCTGCCTCGCTTTGCACTCAACTTCAGAGTATAGTTCTAGGTCTGCTCGACCCGGTGTCAGTATAATGGGAATCGGACGGGTATCATACTGTTTGTCTGCGGCATGATACTCCTAGTGTGCTAGCGCTTACAATACTGTATCAAGTAGAACCCGCCGCCATGTAACTGAATAATTGTTGAAACAACTCTGAACACCATACAACAACATCTTATTTAACTTGTTACTGACTAAAAAGAAAACTAAAAGAGAAATTTATATTCACCCATATACAGCAGTTGGTAAAAATGGCGGTAGAAAGTCTGACTTACCAATTACCTTCCCTTAGTGACGGTAGCAAGATTAATTGCGTCCAAGAAATTAAAAGCTGTAAATCGGTTAGGCATTTTATTGTTGAAAATGCTTAAAATGGTCACATTATTTTGTACGTAAAACAACATTGGAACATTTTCATGAGTTCTGCCAAGTTTGGATACATTGGGTACTGTCGGGTGAGGATATAACAGTTTAAAGATGCGAAGTGATACACTGCAACAAATGGGCAGCATGTCAAAAAAAATGAAGGGGTGTCATCAAAACATTAAAATTGAGAAAATGTAATTTGGTCGGCCCCATATATTTTCCTGCATATTTAGATCAACAGAGGTCAATCTATGGAAACAAGACACTTTTACGTCTCACACAACAATTAATTTGCACTTTTTTCTACATATAGAAAAATGCACTTCTGGAACACTGTATACATTACCAATGGTTATAAAAGTGCCTAGTTTCCCTAGATAGTCCTCTGTTGGTGCTCTTATGCAGAGAAAAAAACAACATTGGGTTGACCAGATTACATTTTCACAATTTTGATGTTTTGATGGCACCCCTTTATTTTTGACAATTCTGTCCAATTATGTAGAAAAAACATGGGATTGACCAGGCTGCTTTTTGCACAATTTCGATGGTTTGATGGCACCCTTTCATTATTGACAATTCTGCCAGTCTGTTGCATATGTAAGAACGTACACACTTTATTGGTGTGTGGGACGTTCAAGAGCCAATCAGATATGATCGACATAGCAGAAGAAGAACCATGATGCCATCTCAGCATAACCTTAAAACTAATGATCATCACTTACCCTAGTGGAAGACTGAATAAAAGACAATTAACATTTAAGCCCTTATACATATTCTTTATATATCTCACACTTATCTTTAAATTTAAATACTTTTTTGTAATATCTTTGTGACATAACGCAATGTAGAAGTCCACAGATCCGACTAATGTAAAACGGTATATGTATTTATTTATTTACGTGACATGATTACAATAGAATACAAACATAGACAAACAAACATAAAAGTTGTGATAAAAAGTTGTACTCAGCCTAAACTGCCTTATCTGTCACTTTTTTTAATAATGTATTATATAAATTCATTTTATAAGTTATTAAAACATACTAATGATGTTTCAAAGTGAGAATACAGTCAATCGTAAAATTGAGACTAAAATCATTATATCGGTTAATATGCAATATTTTATATATACTATGGAAAACAAATTAAGTAGTATTTGACAAATATTAAACAAAACTAGTATAACATCAAGTTATTCAATTTTTCAAAGCGTTTATTATGAATTTTCCTCCTTTAGAAATAAATGTTGGGTCGGTTAATAATACTTTCATTTTTTCTGTGTTGCTAGCATCAAATGGACACAGTGTTGTTAATGTTTGAAGCATGTCAAAACGATATACATTGTTTTTCTCACAGTAAAGTAAGAAGTGTATTTCTGTTTCGACACACTGAGTCTGGTATTGCTTACACATTCTTTCATCTCTGCCGTTGATACCTCCCAACTCTATTTCGATGGGTAATGAAACTGCCCTGAATTGAGATATAACTGAACAGATATATATTTTAAAGTTCAATTTTACATAGTTTTAACATTCAAAGTTAAATAGACTTTTGTCTCACCAAAAATGCTAGCTTTTGTGGCGACACATGTTCGCTTAGCATGCGGCAGGTGTGGGTTCCAAACCATGCCGCGGTCACCGATATAAAATTGTCTTTGTTCAAATACAGTAGACTCAACATGAATATCTTGATTCTTTTAATTAAGGTTGAACTTACTGATTTTACTTCGACTGCGTCACTTTCTTACAACTTATACAAACCACGCTCAAAGTATTTCTGTGTAGAACCATTTCTAACCACATACGGAAAAGATGCCTTGCTGAAGGACACCACACATAGCCGTGGAAGGGGATCGGACCCACGACCCTCCGGTCCCGGGTTCGATGCTCTACTACTGGTCTGGTTCATGCGCTCCAAATGTCTTGATTCGTATGGTAATCTCACATCCCACTAAAGCACGGGTGTTAAACAGAACACATGTGCACAAAATGGAAAGAAGAAATGAACTGATAAAGACGAAAGAAGGCAAATATTGTAATTTAAATCTATTAAGAACAAAAATCCATATTCAAAGTTAACCGTTTGTGAAATCCGTACATACAACAGTGTGCATATAAACATTCATAACCCGTTGTGAATATACCCATGATAATTGACCAACACAAAGACTGCAGCAGCTGTGGGTGGGGTAATTTGAATATGGAATGATTCGCTGTTGCTTTGTTTATTTCGTATGTCGACATATAGATATGATTAGCTATGCAAATGGTAATAAAACAATAGAAAGGACATTATCTACTTAAAACATCAGTTCTCACTTCATTATCACGTTTTTCTTTTTGTTTAAATCTCCAGCAATTTAAGTAATCCATTCACAGCGACACGGTGTCTGGGTCCTAAACATAGGCTATCACGGTGTCTATCACGTGGTGTTTTCATATGTGATTATAGAAACAGAAAGTCAATCAAGAGCTAAGGTTTTAAAACTGTGGTGTTGATCGAATCGACACCGAGACTGGTTCTCTTTTCATGTCGGTTCACATCCATAGGCCATGAAACGCAGATAATACATACAATTACTGAAGTATACTAGTATGTCCCTTATTCATATCAAATCATTTTTTATCATGTAATTAGACGTGAAAATACAGTGTATCCAACGCATAACTAAATGAAACCATAGGCTGATCATTAACAAAAGAACAAAAACCTCAAACTGGGTATCTAACCTTTGGACACCTCTTATATAGACGCCTTTGGACACCTAATATAGAAGGCTATTGATTTATTGGGTGAATTATGTTTATATTAAATGACAGAGTGGAAAACAGCAATCTGAACTCTTCCTGCACTGTTTTCAAAGGCCTTCTGTGATTGGTGCAGGAAAACGGGTATCTATGGAGTAAATGGTTAAACAAAAATTCAAATCAAAAACACCAATTTAACGTAGAAATACCTTTTGTCATAAAGAAATGCATGTACACATTATAAGCAATACGGGGGATAAGATTACACATATGCCAGGCATTGGTAGAAGTGACCATGAAATACTTCTGATTGACTTCAATTGTTTTTCCAAGAGAGTACCTAACAACAAACTGGGGATATTATTTTTAAAGGCAATTACAAAGATATGAAGTAAGAACTGACATCAATAAACTGGGACAATATGCTAGATAACAAAAACACTGACGAATCACGGAAGTCCTTTGTCGATAAACTTAATCACATTTTAGATAAACATATACCAGTGTGCAAGGCGTGCCAGATTCAACAGCAAGATTCCATATCTAAATAATGAAATCAAACGAAAGGTAAGGAGAAAACGCAGCACTTGGAAAAACACATCTACTGTAAAAGTACCCACAACTTGGAAAAGTAAAAAAAAAAAAAGAGAAACGAGGCAACATATTCCATCAAAGTAGCAAAATACAACTATGAAGTAGACCTTGCCCAAAATCAAATACTAACAGAAAACTGTTCTAGAAATATGTCCGAACAAACAGCAAAACCAATACAAAAATGATGGAGTTAAATAGATGAAGCATATCCTGAGATCATTTCAATAATTTGATCATAGGGACGCCGTTCGCAAAGATCGTTAAATATTTTTATTCCGCACTATTTATGGAGATTTCACCATAAATTATGACGCATAGTGTTATTGAATGTGCTAAACAGAATTAAATGTTCAACTGCCGATTCTGTAGTTAATTTACGTTTCGGACAACTAGTTATGTATTTACGTGTAGCTTATATATTCACAACAAACATTACCGTTCTGCAGTAACAGTAACCAGTCACGATATAACCGACAAAAGCGCCATACACTGCTTGGGGTGATTTCACAATTTATGTACAGAAAGGTACTAAGATTCGTCTAAAATAAGCATATTTTATAATCAAATTCTGCGTTTTTATGTATAGCTTGTTTTAATTGTTTTTATCATAGTCTTAAACCAGTAACATATACAAATTTAAAACTTCGGTCAGATTATATTTTCTTAAAATACTGTAAATTTCTGGGATATAACCGTTTGTTTTACTTGGATTTGACATGTATTGTAGAAGCATATTGACTAAAGCGACCACTAATACTGCATAATTGACCAAAACAAAAAGTTATAGCTTTCGCTTGACTATTTCACATTCTATTGGCATAACGCCAATACATATTAACGCAACATCGGTTCTTGTCAGTTTTGGTAGTGACTGTATATATTTTACACATTTTACGCGAACACTTTCAAGAGATCGGATTTGTGTGTCTGTTATTGAGTTCACAGCCATACAGTACTCTGGAGATAACAACACTTTTATATAAATGATTTTGCAGTAATAGGTTGTAGATTAAAGATTTAAAAACTCTGTAAATATCTTATCACATAGACACGCAAATGGTTTATCATCAGTATGTATCTGCATGTTACTGTTTAGACTTGACGACTGGATAAACTTCTCATTCACACCTTGCAAACAAACGGCTTATCACCATTATGTAGCCGTATGAGAACGTTTAGTTTTGGAGACTCTGTTAATGTCTTATTACACATAGGACACTCAAATTACTTACCACCAGTATGTATCCGCATGTGCCTTTTTAGATTTGACAACTGAGTACACTTCTTATTACACACCAGACACTTAAATGGCTTTTCACCAGTATGTATTCGCATGTGAACATTTAGTTGTGAAGACTCTATGAACGTCTTATTACACACCTGGCACTTAAATGGTTTATAACCAGTGTGTAGCCCCATGTGCATATTTAGATATGAAAATTGTGAAAATATCTTATTACATTCGTGACACTCAAATTGATTATCACCAGTATGTATCCGCATGTGACTATTTAGATTTGCCGATTGAGTAAACTTCTTATTACATACCTGACACTCAAATGGCTTATCACCAGTATGTATTCGCATGTGAACATTTAGTTTTGATGATTCTGTAAATGTCTTATTACACACCAGACATTCAAATGGTTTATACCCAATATGTGTCCATATGTGTCTTTTTAGATGAGAAAATTGTGTAAATGATTTGTTACATTCTTGACATATAAATTGTTCCCCACCAATATGTATCCGCATGTGCCTATTTCGATTTGATGACTGAGTAAACTTCTTATTACATACCTGACACTCATATGGTTTATCGCCAGTATGTATCCGCCTGTGAACGTTTAGTTTTGAAGACTCTGCAAATGTCTTATTACACACCAGGACACTCAAATGGTTTATCACCAGTATGTATCCGCATGTGCATTTTTAAATGAGAAAATTGTGTAAATATCTTATTACACACTTGACACTCAAATGGTGTATCACCAAAATGGATCCGCATGTGGCTGTTTAGATTTGATGACTGTATAAACTTCTTATTACATACTTGACACTCAAAAGGCTTAACACCAGCATGTATCAGCATGTGACTGTTTAGACTTGACGACTGTGTAAACCGTTTATTACACAATTGGTACTCAAACCAGTATGTATCCGCATATGAACATTTGGAGTTGAGGACTGTTTAAACTTCCTATTACACAAGTGACACTGAAATGGTTTATCACCAGTATGTATCACCGTGTGCTTGTTGAGCGTTAGATAATCTGCATCTGTCTTTTAACACACCTGACATTCAAATGGTTTATCACCAGTATGTATTCGCATATGACTGTTTAGAATGGACGATTCATTAAATGTCTTATAACATACCGGACATCCAAATGGCTTATCAGTGGCATGTACCATCATATGACGTTTTAAACTGTTGCATTTTCAAATTGTTCATGACACATCTGACACGCAGGCAATTTAAAATCAGTATGCATGTGAACATTTAGAGTCGAATATTCTTCAAATCTCTTTTTACACACCTCACTCTTAAATGGCTCTTCACCAGTATGTTCCTGTATGTCTAATGTAAAGATTGGATAAACTTCTTATAACATACATGACATTCAAATAATTTATCATCATTATGTGTTGCCATGTGATATTTCAGTCTTGAAGATTGTGTAACTTTGTATCTGTCTCTTGTTACAGACATGACATTCAACTAGTTTATCATCATTATGTGTTGCCATATGATATTCCAGTCTTGAAGATTGTGTAACTGTGTATCGGTCTCTTGTTACATATGTGGCATACAAATAGTTTATCATCAGTATAGGTTGCCATGTGATATTTAAATCCCGAGGTCTTCTTATTACACACCTGGCAACACGTGAATACTGTAACTATTGAATTACACAGCTGATACTCAAATTATCTTTCTTCAGTGTTTATCATATTTGAACGTTTCAGATTTGATGACGCGGATCTGTTGACTTCATTTTCCAATATATCATGCTCAAGTACCAAATGACCAAACAGTTAATTTCAATCATATATTTGCTTAAGAAAGATTTTGAAACAGATGTTTATTAATAAGCCGATACCGTGTTGTCTTTAAGATATTCTGCTTTGAAGGCAAACTTCAATCTGACACTGGGTCACTCTTGTTAACTGTCTGAAGTAGAAATTGAATATAAAACGTATTGCAGCTTAAGAATATGAATGCGGAAATTTAATGGTTTTGATATATCTTAGATATATAAAACCTAAAGTCCTGTATTCACGCTCTACCATTCACTTAGCTAGGTCATTTTTATTTACAAAACGCCATTTTCAACATATTGCATGTTATATATGGCATATCCAGATTTATTGGTGGAGAAGACCTCAGATTGAATCTGAGTAGAACCATCGTTCTTCCGAAAGTAACTTGCAAACTTTATCACATAAAATTTAGGAGTGAGAAGGACTCGAATCTACGACATTAACGATGAGAGTTAAGTGATCTTGAGACAGCACTTTACAACACTTGCCCGCAGAGAATCCCTTTATGAATTAATTGACGTTTTATTTTCACAGTTTTGTAACTATTTCAAATTAAGGACTCCTCCAGTGAATCAACACGTGTCGAATCTTACTACAAGCATGAGCTTCAGCGGACCTGTTCTGGCCAGCTCTCAGTTAGCTGCCCGGACTAACACGGGGTGATAGTTTGAACACAATAATAACAAGAGTTGTCAAAAGACAACAAAGCTCGCCTATGGGATAAAACTCACCACCCATTCAAAGATTGAGATTAAAGACAAACACCAAAACTTAAACCCAATTAAACGCAAAGGTTAACCTGAGTGTCTACAGACGACGCCGACGCCAGAGTCATTGCAAGAGCTCTCCTGGACATCTGTCCCGGCGCGCTAATAATGACAAAATTAATAACATTGGCATGGCCTCATGTGGAAGTGCCATACCCCACTGTAGAGATCGACAGCGATTATATACTTATCCGAAACAACACGGATTTAGTCAGTTAACATTATATGACATTATATTGTTTTATTACACACTTCGGTTACAGTCCCATTAAACTTCCCAAAAGCACAATTTTTGATAATAACAAAAAAATTTGAAGTTAAATGTGCTTGTAATATTGCTTGAACCATACCTTTAAATCCCTTATTGGTTGCTATTTCAAAACATACAAAATAAATAACATCGATCGAAATGTGTATTTCTTAAAAAGAGCGGTCCGCTCGTTTACAAGGTTATTGTTTACAAATATATCCGATTGTTTTCCGACAATCTGCGCCAGTACACAAAAAGAGTACACAAGTGTTTGTAGAAGAAATGTCATTACACAGTTGAGGCATAATGAAGTGTTAAATATTTAGGTTTCTTAATTGTTAAACTTTTACTTTATGAACACTAATTATTACATAGATTATGGTAATAAAATGTTTCATTGAGAGTTTTACATTTAATATTTATTTACGCTCGAAGGTATATAAAAGTTATTGCGTTTAAACGTAACATATGCTATCTATTTCCATTCAACAACATTCTCTACAAGGCTAATTCGACTATGTGCAGGTTGAATCAGCTACTGTGAAAACTGGTAATTTCTAATCATATACCAGGTTTTGAGGTCATTTAGTAACCATTTTGTTGGTCATTTCGTAACTGGTTTAAAATGTTAGTCGTTTCATAACCATATTTCTGGTCA
Organism: Panopea generosa; assembly: GCA_029582155.1. Taxonomy (NCBI): domain Eukaryota; kingdom Metazoa; phylum Mollusca; class Bivalvia; order Adapedonta; family Hiatellidae; genus Panopea; species Panopea generosa. The sequence goes on along the minus strand of CM055904.1, from coordinate 60,050,925 downwards.
TTTCGTTACTAGTTAAAAAATTATGTCAATGGTTTAATAAAATGAATAAAACAATATTATTTGCTTTTTTTATGTTAAAATCAATATTAAAATGAAAAATGACATACATGGAGAAAAACTCTTCAGTAAATGATTTTGATTTGAAATATGCTTTGGTAATTTACGTTTGCTAAACTTTTATGTGGTAAAATTTTTTCGTGAATAACTTGCTTTGAAATGTGGTCCGTTAGTTTACTTTTGATTGACAAATTTTATGTGTATATACATTAATGTGCATTGAATTTAGCTTAGAAAATTGATAAAAAAATGTAATAACAAACGTATTGTATGTCCACGCAACTCTTTGATTCGACAATAATGTAATAAGATTTAACATGCTTGCATGTTATATTTTTTTTACTTCACCAGATATATATTTTATTTTCTTCACAGTAATCCTTAAGTGAAGTAATTATCAATCTGACTATCTATATACATCGGCACGTGTATTTAATGTCACCAATCAACTTACTGCATCAATTATTTAAATGTGCAAATAACACCAATATTATAGTTAACGAGTAACACGTGGATCACATAATAAGACGCAGTAGCACCTCTTTAAGGCCTCTCTCAAATTATATGCATGCCAGACATTCCATTATTCAAGCGAGGTTAGGAACTCATCACACTACCAGCTGATTAGCAGACGACTATAACTACACAGGAAAATGGCTACACCCCTATCAACTTGGGGTGATATTTTGAGACCTGGACAAAATTGTTTTGTTCCATTTTGGATATCAGATAGCAGATCAGATTCTCCCCTTGATTTTCATAACATTATTAAGTGACCTGTGTAATAAACAAATTGTATAAAGCAAAATAAGGCGAGATGGAGGACTACATTGCAATGTAAGTTATCATGTTTACATATCAATCTATTATTGTTATGAATTTAAATATCTTATTATTGGGGTTTTTTTTATTTGAAATAAATACAAACTTTAAAAACATCTATTTTTTCTTTAGTATATGCATAAACCGCAGCATCTAACAACACATTATGTTATATAAAGAAAGAGAAGTGAAACAATTTGTGTTACCGTATTACCGTATAATAAACATAATTTTATCGACATGTGAATATAGTTTTATATATAAAAATTTATTGTCAATATTTTAGAATATTGAATAATATTTGTATCTTTCATTATAGGTAGGGAAATGGACTGTATGAATAAATCCAGCACTGTAAACCAGAAGATAAAATCAGCACTGTAAACCAGAAGAATCCAATCCAATCAAAAGTATATTGATATGCTGGAGAACATAGAGAAAACATGGAAAACATGATAAGAGACACAAAAAAGTCAGAAATATAGTCCCGTTAAATTGGTACACCTGTATAGTATATATTTGCAGGACTGCACTTGACAATCTGGAAAATGAATTACTCCCACTAAATGACTACATACACTAACAATCAGCTTCCGAAATAGTTGGGGCTACTCTGCTTCTGTCTGTACAACTGATATGTAAAGTAAATCATAAGCTTTATTTAAATGTAGACATTGTTTTGAGACATACTTGTAATAAGATGAGTTCGAACATGTATAATGAGTAAATAAAACGTTAATTGCCTTTATTTTATATGTTTTTTCATTATTTCTCTGTGATCTGTTACACCCCCTATTATGTCATATCCCCTCCCCCCATATTATTTTTGTTTTATAAAAAAAAAGAATAGAAGACTTTGAACAAAAATAAAATGGTTAACTGTTCTGTTGTGTTCTAGACAATGGACACTTATATGAGTAAACATGGTAAGGCACAAGTATTCATGGAACCTGACATTATACAGACGGTTTGTATCCCTTCTAAATCACTTTCAAAGAGAGTTGTTAATTAGCCTTAATCTTCAGGAATGTTTACACAGGTCAGATATGAATTAATTTATTTACAGCAGACCCTTTCCTCCATCCCCCACACCCCTGTGAATTTGTAAATACATTCAGTTATCAGATCATAAAACATGGTTTAACCAGTATAGAAATACATATGCTGAATGATATAAAAACTTAAATTTAAAATTATGAACTACTTAAATCAATAATTAACTATTGTATTTTGACCTTACATTTATTAAACTGTCAACAAATTTAAATTAACAGATGTAGTCAAACTTCTATCTCAATTATTATCCGAGATAGCCATGTAATCTCTATGTACGCTAGTGTTGCTGTAATATAGGACATATTCCTATCCTCGTTTTGGTGTAGATATGCATATTCATGAGGTAATATTAAGAATGGTCTATACTCTAACAAAGGTAGGTTACGAAATGGCCAATACAGTTGTTACAAAATAGTCAAGTCACACTATGTACGTCATTTTTCATTTTTAATATGAAGAGTTTATAACAGAATTATCACAAAATTACCATAACATTTTGTTTTATTCATCTTTATAAACCATTTACACACTATTTTCGATCGGTTACGAAATGACCAAAAATATGGTTACGAAACGACCCAAAAAATGGTTACGAAATGACTCGGCGACGAAATGACCAGATCCCTTTTCCAGTATATGGTTCGTACACATAAACTAAATTAATTTTGACACTTTTTTTACACTTCAAACCATGCACACCTTTTAATTTTCAGAGACAGTAATTCTATTTTGATCGTACATTATAAAACCTTTTTATTTTCGTTAGAAATAAATGAAAGAAAAACCTTCGCAGATCAGAAAAAAAAAACAGAATAAGAATGGTAGGTATTTGGTATAAAATTCACTTATATATTACACTCCAGTATGTCACATTGTAAAAAAAAACACTTACTGTAGGCAGTGATAACTTTTGAGTAAGGCTTCTAGCATAATACAGTACTAACAATCAAATTAGCCGATAGTTAAATGAAATCGTTGACATCACTGTTTTCCAACTTTTTATAAAGTAAATGGTGATATTTTATATAGGGGAAGTAAATGTTTACCATTACATTACTTGTAATTGTGGCCGTTTCGGTCTTAATTCCATTCGTCATTAAGATCATTTTTAAATGATTGCAATGGTTTTACTACAACCTCATTATACATTGATATTAATGAAGATTTTTAAAAGCATTATACAGATCATATTTTTATTTGACATATACCATTTTAAAGCCATTAATACACGTATATACATGTGGACACAGTGACTTTATCATCGTTGAAATGTCTGGTTAGTGTCCTGTATACGCTGGATACGATCTTTAACCAGTTTCTTTTGCTACTCACGTTAGCACTCTGAAGCTCAATCAGAGTTTAATCAAAACACAAAAATTATTTCATAGTTTAGTTGTTTTAACTTCTATACATACAATACATATTGTCACAACTAATGTTCGTTCCCGAGCTACGACACACGCCATATATCTGCAAGCCAAAGGATACTTCACCTTAAATTCTTGAGAAATCGGGGTATCATGGTTGTAGGAAAAAGTTCTTAAGAGGATGTAACCGGAAGGTATTCGAACTAAGGACCCCTCAATTGAAAACGCGTTACCGACTTAACTAGCTGGGATCAGACCTCGAACATACGCTCAGAATGTCTTCAGTCGTACACAGTATTCTGTATAAACCATTGACAAGATATATTAAGAGCTGTAGGATGGACAGCGCGCTCGATTATTTGATGCTGTATTAAAACAACGGCTTTTTCAGGAAATAAGCACAGGTGCTAGACGCGTTGATTGGACTCCCATTGGACCCCCGCCAGACCCCCACCCTCAATCTACAACCCTGAAAACCCACAAAATGGCACAAAAATATCTTAAACACTTACAAATAACAACAATTCAAACAGAAAATAACTTTTTTTGAGTCCAGCAATTTTTCATTTTTCCTTCCTTTATAAAGGTATTGAACATATATATACCTTTTTCTCTCAAAACACGACATCACCTGCATTTGCAATCGTAGCACATTCAATTTCGGCTCGATCTTGGCCATATTGGTCTCAATTGTTAAGGGATAGTTCACAGAAATACAGACAAACATCGGTTTCAACCTTTTTTCAACGGCTTTGACAAAACAGGCAGACAAAGTCGAAGAAACTCAGGTCGGACACGATCGCGTTAGATCTGGTTGTAAATACGCATACAAAAACATGTAACAAATGCATTCGTTACAGCTTTTAGCGCCGAATAAACTATTGCAAATAATGAAATCAACCATTCTTTTAAACTTACCACCAGAGATTTTCTCTCGTTCGACGTAGAACTATCCCGTAACAATTGAGACCGATATGGCCTAGATCGAGCCAAAACCATCGAAAAAATCTCTAATAATATTTTATATAATTTTATATAATAAGTTCGAAAGGGCAATAACTCTGTAAAAATGCAACCCAGCGTTATGGTTCTTGTCTCTGTGCGTTTCAATGATGATACTGAATACACATGTGAAGTTTCATTCATATTGTATGAGTGGTTGCATAGATATCTTTCCTGATAAAAGGGCCATAACTCTGCCAAAATGCAACCCAGCGTTATGGTTATTGTGTCTGTGAGTTCCATTGATGATGCTGAACACTCGTGACAAGTTTCATTCATTTTGAATGATTGGTTGCATAGATATCTTAGTTGATATAAAAAAAAACCTTTAACCTGAAGAATCAACGCAGACGCCGACGCCGGGGCGAATTCATTAGCTCCCCTATTCTACGAATAGTCGAGCTAAAAATCTTCTAAAATACATTTAGACTAGTCTTTAAGTTATTTGATCGTTATTACAATATTTAAGAAATACACAGGGAATACTACAATGTAAAGTCCCCATTAACAGACAGTATTTATGTGATATTTGCCAATGTATCCTTATCAAGTCATTTTTGCTGACACGAATAAATCCCGATACGGACAACCCGGAAGTTCAAATTCAAAATTAGACGCCATATTATGTCCTTAGAGTACAAACTTATTTTCACACGGAAAATCAGAAATACTCCAGAAGTGATAAACTGACTTACATAATAAAACATTATGCAATTATATCAAACAAAATAGTATCTTTCACTTGCAAACAGTTAATTCACATAACAAGAGGCCCATGGACCTTAACGGTCACCTGCTTATCCAAAAAACAGGGCCAAACCGTGAGACCCATGGACATGACATTCACAAATTTTATAAAGGACCCATAGTCGTCAATAATTATGCTCACAATTTATTTCTTAGTGCTTCCTGTAATAATAAGAACATTCTTAAAGTTTACCTTGAATTTGACTGTTTTAACCCCGCCCCGCCCCTAAGACCTCATGGGGGTGGGGACCATGAAATTCACATCGGTATTAACCGTCATATCAGCAACAACAAATAACACCAACATTTTTTTATATAAGTCTATTTAGTCATAAGATTTAACGGATTTTGTCATTTTCTCTTATAAAAATTTAGTGAAATAAGCCCCACCCCAGGGCCATACCGTAAGACCCAGGGGCATGAAATTCACAAATTTTATAAAGGATCCATAGGCGTCAATAATCCTGCTCACAATTTGTTTCTAAGTGCTTCCTATGATTAAAAGAAGATTTTTTAATGAGAACTAGGGACATGCAAATCAAATCTTTATAGTGACGGCTATGTGTTCATAATCACGCTCACCATGTGTGTCCCAGTGCTTCCGATAGTAAGAAGAAGATTGTTAAAGGTTACCTTTTACCTTAAATTTGACTGTTAAAGCCCCGCCCCAAGGCCCCAGGTAGGGGGTGGGGACCATGCAATTCACAATTTTGATTTAATCCTTGGGTACCAAAGCTGCATAACAACATTTCGTTACAATTGAGCTTACAGTTTTTCAGAAGTAGTCAAAAATGTGAAATGATTATGGATGCACTAAAAATATTTAGCCCCCACCCCGTGGCAAACCCGGTTCCAAACCTAGAAACCCAGGGACATGAAGTTCGCATTTATTATAAGGGACCCATATGTGTTCATAATCATGCTCATCATTTGTTTCCCAGTGCTTCCGATAGTAAGAAGAAGATTTTTAAAGTTTACCTTAAATATGACTATTTAAGCCCGCCCCTAAGACCCCAGTGGGGACCATGCAATTCACAATTTTGAATCATCTTTAGGTACCAAAGCTGCATATAACATTTCGTTACAATTGAGCTTACAGTTTTTCAGAAGTAGTCGAAAATGTCAGTTGTTTACGGACGGACGACGCACGACGCACGACGACAGACAAAAGGCGATCGCAAAAGGTCCCTTGAGACAAAGTCTCAGGTGACCTAAAATGGTTAATTGCGATGAATGTCCTGTATCATATGGAGACGGTAGCGATGCCACAGTTTCAAAAGTGATATAATCATATAGTCAAACGTTTTCTATAGTATACCATAGTCAGTAGTTGTATGGTCTATAAAAAACAACATATTTAAATTCTGATCGCTGATGGAATATTTCTGAACATGGTACACGTTTCCGAAAACAACTTATTTAAATTCTGATCGCTTATACCATATAACAGAGCATGACAAATGTTTCTGAACAAAATTTAAATGTTTTGAAATTATGACGTACGTGTATTAACAAAAACATATATATGTGATTAGGTCACTAGTATTGATAATCATTAGTTTACATTTTTTCTTTAGACATATCTTACTTATAGACGATGCCTCTTTAAACGTAGGATGGCGTCTATAGAACCAAAACGCCGTATGAAGTATATGAATTTATTATGGGTTTTAAGCAAATGAATACATATACATGTAGTGTTCAGTCAAGGGTATAGAGCTCGAGCCAACTCGTGCGATACAGTCGGTATATAAGTGAAACAAGTGTAGGCCCTCTCCATTCGAGGTAATTGCGTTTGCCGAATAGTTACGTTGTTTACACATATTTTTATAAGATCCCCTACCCCATCCAAAAGAGGTCACAAAGTAAAATATAAAAAGAAAACAAGGTGTTTATGTCGTATTTAAAACTGTAACATTATATAGAACTAAATGAGATCGATATTGTGTTATGAAGTAATTATTTTTGAAAGTTGGTCATCTTTTTGTCAGATGTTGGACATTATAAATCGTATAAGGCTGTAATTTATTTGAGTTTGTATATTGACAGATAGCCATTGCAAGACAAGGGTGCTTCATGCGAATAAAACCTCCATGGTATCAGCTGTTGCAGATCCTCCTATTATGACAGGATGTTTGACAGATCGTTTTGTGCATCTTTATTGTAAAAAAAATGTTATAACGGCAATGCAAGTGACAGTTCCTATACAATGTATTGTTCTCTTTAATTACCACAGATTGCTTTGAAAATAAAATAAATGATTTGTTTTCGTTTGAGCAAATCGAATTAGAAAATAAACATACATAGTCCTTTCATGTCTTTTGTTGGACAAGAAGAGCACTTTGACCATAATATTTTTAATGAACAAGATATGTCACTGGTAAGTGTCACATGCCCCAATATTGTCTGTGAAAATAACGATATATTTTATAATAGGTAGGGATTCATATATATCCATGAATATCAAGAGTAATAGACTGACGTTTCAGACTAGACAGGCAATTTCATGTTTTTTACATTTAAGTGTGACCTTAACCTTTCTTTGACCTTAACATCTGATGTAAAGGTCTGTGTATTTCTACAAGTAAATGCAGGTGACACACCACCATATTATGTTGATCATTTGTGTCAAACTATTTTAAAATTCCTCCACAAGGACTCAAAATATTGCAAGATTTACGTTCAACTTGTAATATCAAACAAATTGAATGTGTGACCTTGACCTTTGAGGTAATGTTCTAGGTCTTATACGCAACATGTCTTCATGTCATGTTGATCAATTGATAAATTGAGCCAAGTGTTTTTGAAATTCATCCATGTATGAAAAAGTTACAGACTTGAAATCTTAAACAGACTCAAAGTGTTTTCAAACAAAACTTAAAGTGTGACCTTGACCTTTGCTACGAAATCTCAAACAGACTGAATATGTCTTCAAAGTTAAATTGTGACCTTGACCTTCGAAGATGGAGTCTGGGTGTAATGTGCGACACGTCGTCATGTTAATATGTTGATCAGTTGTAGCAAGTATTAACAAAATTCATCTATGCTTGACAAAGTTACAGACCGGACACGAAATATCACACAAACTCAAAGTTTTGTCAAACAAACTCAATGTATGACCTTGACCTTTGAGGCAAAGGTGTGGGTCTTACTCGCGACACGTCGTCGTGTTATGGTGATCTTTTTAGCAAGTATTTATTAAATCCATCTATGCATGACAAAGTTACAGGCCGGAAACGAGATCTCACACAGACTCAAAGTGTTATCAAACAAACCCAAAGTGTGACCTTGACCTTTGAGGTATGGGTGTGGGTTTTACTCGCGACACGTCGTCATGTTATGTTAATGTTACGTTACCTCCCTTGACAAATATGGCGGACGTGTTTTTTTAGCTCCGAGAAAAATCAACAAAATATTGCCAAAACAAATGTAGTTTGTGTTAATCATAACGTTTTGTCAGCTTAAAATAATACATAAGATGGACTTGTACAATACTGTGACAACAGTGGATATATTGCTCAGATGGGAAGATATTTTAATTGTGCACTTGTGAAAAAATCTTGATGACAAAGAAAAAAACGGCGGGAAAAAACGTACGAAATCGGAGGCGTCGCCGAATACAATTGACACTCAACCGGAGAAGCGTGTTATGACGGCAGAAAGCATGGCTCAATCACCAGTTTTATCATCGCCACCGGCTGGATCGTTGAACTTGGCTCAACACACACCTCCTTATACAGGCCAGTACTACCCACCCCACCTTCAGTTCTTAACTCCTCAGACGTCCCAAAATTTTCCACAATTGAACTCTAAGAACTCATTCAATCAAAATATACTAGACAAACTTGATTCCATCGATAAACGACTGTGTAAACTTGACACAATTGAAACACAGGTAACACAGATGTCACAAAAACTGACCCATATAGATACTAGAGTCTCATCGCTCGAGTCCGAACTACACGTGCAAAATAAGAAGATCATTGATATTGAAGCAAGTAGACACTACGACACACAGAAATCCAAGGACATTAAAAAGAAACAAACAGAAATTGAAAATATGTTAAAAACTGAAACAGCTAAAAATGCAGAAATTCAAAAGGAATACAATAAGCTGCAATCTGATAATACCCGTCTTTCGGAAGACATGATAGATATGCAGTCGCGATCCATGAGGGACAATCTTTTATTTTTCAATTTTGATGAAATATCCAACCATCAGGAACGTGCAAACGAGAACTGTACTCGGAAAATCACCGACTTCATAAAATCAACTCTCGATATACCGGATGCTGATACCATCAAGATCGACCGTGCTCACCGTATCGGCCATTTCCAAGCGGGGAAAAAACGCCCAATCGTGGTCAAATTCAACTACCATCAGGACAAGCTACGTATCAAACAAACGTCATTTGACAAACTGAAGGACTCAATCATCAGAATTAGCGATCAGTACCCAAAAGCAATCCAGGAACGCAGAAAAAAACTTATTCCAATCATGATTAAGGCAAAATCTGAAAACAAAAAGGCTGTATTAGCCTATGACAAACTTTACATTAACAGTTCTTTGTACAGAGCGGACAATTTTACAGATGCCTAGGACAGACCCAAAGAACAGTTGAAATTCCTACTCTGGAATGTACAGGGGATTAAACAAAAACTGTCAGACTGTGATTTCTTAAACTTCGTAAATCAGTATGATATTTTGCTTTTAACTGAAACTTGGAACTCAAATATTTCTTGTGTGAATATTGATGGTTATAACGAATTTTCATGTTTTAGACCGAAATCTAATCGGAAAGCTAAACGTCATAGTGGGGGTATAATTATATATTACAAGGAAAAATATGAAAATATGATTGAGCTTGTTAATGTAAACAATAACGGTATTATATGGTTTAAATTAAAAAAGCAGTTTTTTTGGTAGCGCTAATGATCTGTACTTTTGCACATGTTATATCCCCCCTGAGAGCTCAACTATTTATAAAAATGCAAACTCAGATCTTTTTGAATACGACTTCTTTAACCAATTAAACACCGATATTGTTAAATATCAATACTATGGCGATATTTATGTCACAGGTGACTTCAACTCCAGAGTAGGTCAACGGTCAGATTTAGTCGATAGTATTAATCTTGACCGATATGTTGACATGCCGTTAAGTGATTTCCCCGTGCAAGGCATACCTGTACGGTATTCCCTGGACAATACAGTGAACACGTTTGGCAACAAGCTGTTAAATCTCTTTAAAGAGAATAACCTAGCTATTGTGAACGGTCGCCTTGAGCAAGGTAAATTTACCTGCTTTAATTTGATCAGAAATCGAACCGCATCGAGTGTTGTGGATTATTTAATTACTGAGTTGAATAATTTTACAAGTTTATCGGATATGAATGTACTGGATCTAAATGCATTTTCTGATCATTGTCCGATAGAGTTTTCGATTGACTGCGATAAAATAATATTATATAAAACTGATAATTTAACATATGATAAAATCATTTGGAACGATTCAGATTTAAATGATTTTAACAATTCATTGTATGAAAATAAACATGTATTTGATGATATTTGTGATAAATTATTACAAAACGAAATTGATATTAACACATGTGTAAATAATTTATCTAGTATTATATATGATATTTCTTTTAAAACAAATAGGAGAACATTTAAAATAAATTCAAAACATAAAATAAAAAAATCTCCATGGTTTAATGAAACTTGTCGAAATGCCAAAAAACAATTTCTAAATGATAAAAGGGTTTTTAAATCTAACAATAATGAAGAAAATAGATTATTATTTTTGAATAGTAGAAGAGTATTCTGCAATGCAAAAAGAGTAGCAAAATTTGATTTCCATAAAATCGAAAAAAGTAAATTATCGTCTCTAAGCAAGAAAAACCCCAGGAAATTCTGGAAACATATAAATAAATACAAGAAAAAGAATAGTCATAATTCAAGCGATATTAATATGCAAGATTTCGTGGACCATTTTAAAAATATTTCAAATACACCGCATGGGCAGTTCGATCCTGATGAGCATATTCCGGATATGCAACCGGAAGCACTGTCTATTGATGCTCTTGACTGTCCAATAAGTATTGAGGAAATTTCAAAAACCATTTCCAGTCTAAAAAGACATAAAAGCTGTGACTTTGAAAATAATGTTGCTGACTTTTTTATTGATTCTAAAGATTTTATTAGTCCATATTTAAAGCATGTTTTTAATCATATATTTGACTCTGGTATATACCCTGATGCGTGGTGTAGGGGAGTTATAGTTCCTATTCATAAAAAAGGAGATAAAACTGACCCTAGTAAGTTTCGAGGAATTACTCTTGTAAATATAATCTCGAAAATATTTTCATTGGTTTTACGGAATAGAATTAATCGCTAGTGCGAATCTGAAAATGTATTTAACGCTTCACAATTTGGCTTCAGGGATAAACGAAGTACAGCTGATAGTATATTTATTCTTCATTCAATTATTCAAAAGATTTTAGCTAATAAATCCAAACTATATTGTGCATTCATTGATTACGAAAAAGCTTTTGACACCGTTATTAGGGATGCCCTCTGGGTTAAACTTATACAATCAGGATTAAGCTGTAAAATGGTTAAAATCATTAAATGTATTTATGAAAATGTTAAATCTTGTGTAAAAATTCCGTCTAACAGTAATTTATCGGAATTCTTCGATGTTACGCTCGGTTTAAAGCAAGGGGAGCCACTCTCGCCTCTTTTATTTATACTTTTTATTAATGATATTCAGTACAGTATTGACTTTCAAGGTTTGTCTGAGAATGATCTAAATCAACTGTCTATATACATGATTTTATTTGCCGATGACATAGCGCTATTCACTACTGACTCAAAAAGTTTACAGACTCAGCTTAATGAAATATCAAACTATTCGCGTAAATGGGGTCTCAAAATAAATGTTAATAAAACAAAAATATGTATCTTCGAGAAAAGAAAACAAATTAATAACTTTGATTTTTTTGTTAACGGGGAACCTATTGAAGTTGTTGACACGTTTTGTTATTTAGGTATAAAATTCACTCACACGGGTAATATGACACACGCTGTGAACGCGTTATCTGAACAAGCATTGAAGGCTTATAACAACTTACTATCTGTTTGTGATAGACTTAATCTCGACATTAAAACCAAGTTATTCCTTTTTGACTCGATGGTGGTACCTATTATCTTATATGGGGCGGAAGTCTGGGGTATCTATGATTTCAAGGAAGTGGATAAAATTCATATCAAATTCTGCAAACGTATTTTAGGTGTTCGTCAGCAAACCTCAAATCTAGCTGTATTAGGGGAACTAGGAAGATATCCACTGTCAATTATAGCTAAAGAGAGAGCAGTAAAATTCTGGACTAAGATTTTGAAAAGCCCAAATTCTATTATATATAGATCTTTTATTGATCAATGTGAATCTATCACTGGTAAATGTTGGGCAAGTAATGTGAAGGAATATTTGGATAGACTAGGATTTGGTGAACTATGGTTAAACTTTAATACAGACGTAAATTATCTACCCATGTTTAGACAAAGAATACGTGATCAGTATATCCAGAGTTGGAATACTGGCATTGAAGAATTGCCTAAATTGGAATATTTTAGGAAATTCAAGAAACAGTTTATTTTTGAAGATTATTTAGATGTTATAAAAAATAATGCCATTAGAAAACAGTTAACATGCCTTAGATTAAGCTCCCACGATTTAGAAATTGAGTTTGGAAGATTTAATAATATAGATAGAGAAAATAGGCTATGTAAATTATGTTCCATGAAAGTTGTTGAAACTGAATATCATTTCTTACTATGTTGCCCAAAATACCATAGCATCAGAATATTATATTTAAATAGTTCATCTTGGCCTACAGTTCAGAAATTTTCAAGTATTATGTCAAATAAAAACAAGAAAAATATTTTAAAAATAGGAAAATATGTATCTGAAGCTTTTAAGATAAGAAAACTAGCACTAGAACAAGTAAATAATATTTGATAATGAAATTTCTTTACAATCCCTATATAATGTAACTGTTTCTTATACTCAATATGTTTATAGCTTAGTACATAACTTGTATGTGAATGATATTTATGATTTTGTTGTGTATTGTGTCTTGGCCATATTTATTTAAAAACTTTGTAAATGGCCAAAGGCAAATGTTTGCCGAAATTGCCAATAAAATTTGAATTTGAATTTGAATTTGTTAATCATTTGTAGCAAATATTTATAAGATCCATCTATGCATGATAAAGTTACAGGGCAAACACGAAATACCGGACGGTATGAAAAATAAAAATGTTTTGAGGAAAATCTCAACTTGAGAAGTGTAGTGAAATTTGGGCCAGATAACGTAAATATAGCCTACAACCATTGGATATACAACTTGTACATATATCATGAGTTAATACATGCGATCATTTTATATGAGCAAATATATTTTACTGACGTTCTGGTGGTGTTATATACAGTACGCAGCGCTAGTGGTAAAAAATACATGTCATGGACTTTGTAGTGGTGTTATATACAGTAAGCAGCACTTGTAGCAAGAAAACATATATGCCCCAGATTTTGTAATGATGTTATGCACAGTAAGCAGCGTTTGTGGTAAAAAAAACATATATTGCGGATATGAAAATGTTTTAAAGTGGACGCTAAACACTAAAGAATAATACCAACAACATCAACAGTATAACAACGTATTTATATCAAAACTATTGAACTTTTTGTATAGTAACATGTTTGCACTTAAAGTAAAAGGAGTCAGAAAACTTATTGCTACATACCTAAAATTGAACAGAATTATCACCAGTGTGTATCTGAATGGAACTACTAGACCCGAAAACTGTGCAAACTCATTATTACGCTCTTTGCATTCAAATGGTTTGTCTCCAGTATGGATCCGCATATTTCGGTTTAAATATACGGTATCAGCAAACGTCTTATACACACATGAAAGCTTTCTATCTCAGGTAAGCATCTGCCTTTTAAATAGGAATACGCAAAAGTTTGTATGTATCCTCACATGACGTTTTAAATATGAAGACAGTATGAACTTATTATTACACACGAACATGGTTTATCGCAAGTTTGTATCCTCATGAGGTTTTAAATTCGATGAATCAATAAACTTTTAATTACATATCTGACACGCAAACGGGTAATCGCCAGTATGCATCCGCATGTGACTGCTTAAATGTGAAGAATCAATACAGTGCATATGATAAAAACCTGATATGCAAATGGTTTATCTCAAGTATGTAACCGTATATGACGTTTAAAATGTGGAGACTGCACCAACTCCTTATTTCACTCGTGACATTTAAATGGTTTATCTCAAGTGTGAATATGCCTTTTTAAACAAAAAATCTGCAAACCGCTTATTACACAGACGACAAGCAGTCTTTTTTATCTCCAGTATGTATCTGAATATGGCTTTCTAAATTCGAATAAACAGCAAACTTGTTATCACACACCTGAGAGGCAAGTTGTTCATCTCCAGTATGTATCCGCATATGAAGTTTTAAACTGTAGGAAACTACAAACATCTTATTACACACCTGACACGCAAATGGTTTTTCTCCAGTATGCGTCTGTCTATGACGCTTTAAATGGTAGGAATCAGAAAACTCCCTATTACACACCAGACACGCAAATGGTTAATCTCAAATATGTGTCTGTCCATGACGCTTTAAATGGAAGGAATGAGCAAATTTCTTATTACACACCAGACACGCAAATGGTTTATCTCCAATATGTGTCTGTCCATGACGCTTTAAATGGAATGAACGGGCAAACTTCTTATCACACACCTGACACTCAAACGGTTTATCTCCAGTATGTATCCGCATATGAAGTTTTAAACTGGAGCGATCAGTAAACTTTTTGCTGCACACAACGCACTCAAATGGTTTATCTCCAGTATGTGTCCGCATATGTCGTTTTAAACTGGAGGAATGAGCAAATTTCTTATTACACACCAGACACGCAAATGGTTTATCTCCAATATGTGTCTGTTCATGACGCTTTAAATGGAAGGAATGAGCAAATTTCTTATTACACACAAGACACGCAAATGGTTTATCTCCGATATGTGTCTGTCCATGACGCTTTAAATGGAAGGAATGAGCAAACTTCTTATTACACACCTGACACGCAAATGGTTTATCTCCAGTATGTATCCGCATATGAAGTTTTAAAGTGTAGGAAAATGCAAACATCTTATTACACACCTGACACGCAAATGGTTTATCTCCAGTATGTATCTGTCTATGACGCTTTAAAGAGAATAAATCAGAAAACTTTCTATTACACATCTGACATCCAAATGACTTATCTACAGTATGTATATGCATATGATATTTCAACCTGGAGGAATCAGTTAACTTTTTGTTGCACACATAGCACTCAAATAGTTTATCTCCAGTATGTGTCCACATATGTCGTTTTAAACTGGAAGAATGAGCAAATTTCTTTTTACACACCAGACACGCAAATGGTTTATCTCCAATATGTGTCTGTCTATGACGCTTTAAATGGGAGGAATGAGCAAAATTCTTATTACACACCTGACACTCAAATGGTTTATCTCCAGTATGTATCCGCATATGGTATTTTAAACTGGAGGAATAAGTAAACTTTTTACTGCACACCTGGCACTCAAATTGTTTTTCTCTATTATGTATTCGCATATGTCGTTTTAAACTGGACAAATGAGCAAATATCTTATTACACACCTGACACTCAAATGGTTTATCTCCAATATGTATACGCATGACTTCTAATCAGCAAACTCCTTATCCTACAGCTGGCATGAAACTCGTTTATCTCCAGTCTGTATCTGTATATGCCGTTTTAATATGAAGACTTATTTAATTTTATATTACTCATCTGAAACTCAAATAGTTTATCTCCAGTATATATCCGCATATGACATTTTCAATATAAAGAATCCATAAACCGCTTATTACACACATGACACTTAGTTGGTGCATCCGTATATTACAAAAGAATTGAAAACCATGTTCCTGAACTATGCGTTGTAACACTCTGAAATAGAAATTAATTAATTTATTATAGTTTATTCAAAATACATACTTTCGAAAATTGAACACAACATACCCTAAAAACATTTTTGCAGGAGAAACATAAAAAACATATTTTGAATCCAAATACTTTTGGTGTTGACTGTTAAATTTTATGTTTAGATGTGAAGATCACTAAACATTGACGGAACTTTATTCATTAAAGGATATCTAAAGGCGTTGCCTTTGTATCATTTTGGACGTTTTTACCGTACATTTAGAAAATATTTCAACACGGTTTTTTACTTGACTTACTACTGTTTTGCAGTCAAAGTAAATAGAAAATCCAATATAAATTTGAATGCAATATAGTAGTATTAATTAAGAAAAGGAATAGAAATAGGTGATTTCTATGTCTTCTTTTAATAATTATAGATAAGTAGGCAAGAAAGTCAAACATACACTATCCCATAGCAACCTTTAACTTCATTTTCAAACTAATATTTTTTATCAAACATTTCAATATGTTTAACATGGTTTAATACAAATATGTATTGTAATTCATTATTTTATAATTCCAATTTTATGAAATACAGTGCATCAATACAGTGCAACAGTTGATAATATTTCACAATATTGTAAAGTCTTGGTACATACGAGAATCATAAAATAAGTAAAATGTCATGGAAATCATGAATCATAATTACAAAACTAAATCATTTTAAACTTTTTTCGAGAGTATTTACAGTTGTAGTATAAATATATTAACATCAATAAATGAATGAATGAATGAAGAAATTTCACTGATAAGTGTGACATGAGTGTTTCTACAGGTAAATGCAGATGACACATTATCATGACATGTTAAACACTTATGTCAAGCTATTTAAAAATCCCTCCATGTAAGACAAAGTTACAGACCAGACATGAAATATCAAACAAACTGAAAGTGTTACCTTGACCTTTGAGGTAAGGTTCTGGGTTTTACACGCGACACGTCGTCATGTCATGTTGATCAATCGATCAATTGAGCCAAGCGTTTTTGAAATCCATCCATGTATGACAAAGTTAAGGACCAAACACGAAATGTCACGCAGACTGAAAGTGTCATCAAACAAAGTTACATTTTGACCTTGACCGTTGAGGTACGGGTGTGGGTATTATGCACGACAAAACATCATGTCATGCTGATCAACTGAGCCAGATTTTTTTAAAAATTTATAGACAAATAGGGTTACCAAACAAACTTAAAGTATGACCTTTACCTTTAAAGTGGGAATCTGGGTGTTATGCTTGGCACGTAATATTATGTTGAACATTTGTAGTGAGTATATATAAAATCCATCTATGCATGACAAAGTTACAGAACGTACACGAAAACTCACACAGACTTGAAGTGTTGTCAAACAAACTCAACATGTGACCATGACCTTTGCGGTACAGGTGCGGGTCTAACACGCAACAGGTCGTCATGTCATGCTGATGAATTGAGCTAAATGTTTTTGAAATGTATCCATAGGTGACCAAGTTACAGGCCGGACATAAATTCTCAAACAGACTGAAAGAGTCATCAAACAAAGTTAAATTGTGACCTTGACCTTTGAGGTACATGTGTGGTTGCCCGACACATCGTCATGTTATGTTAATCATATGAAGCAAGTATTTATAAAATCTAAATATACATGACAAAGATACATATCGGACACGAAATCTCAAACAGACTGCAAGTGCCACCACACAGAGACTTTGACCTTTGAAATGGGAGTATGGGTGTTCCACACGACAGGTTGTCATGTTATGTTGATCATTTATAGCAAGTATTTATATAATCCATCTATACATGACATAGTTATAGATCTGACACGATATCTCAAACAGACTGGAAGTGCTGTCAAACAAAGTTAAATTGTGACCTTGACCTTTGAGGTATGGGTGTGGGTTACGCCCGACACGTCGCCGTGATATTTGTAGCAAGTTTTGATGAAGTCCATCCATGTATGACAAAGTCGGATGGACGGACGGACGCTGCGATTACTATATGCCACCCCAAAGATTTTTTTTTGTGGAAGGGTGGGGGGAGAGAGAGAGACATAAAATAAAAATTAAAAAAATAAAAGAGTTCTTGGTATAACATATACTGTATATTTATGAAGGTTTGGGTGAGATCTTGCTATATCATATTTATGAAGGTTTGTTGGGGGTCTTTGTACTACATATTTATGAAGGTTTTGTGGAGGTCTTGGTATTATATATTTATGAAGGTTTTGTGGAGGTCTTGGTAGTATATATTTCTGAAGGAAGTCTTTTTATGACATATTAATGAAGGTTTGCAGGAGGTTTTGGTTTTACATATTTATGAACGTTTTGTGGAGGTCTTGGTATTACATATTTATGAAGGTTTGGTGGAGGTCTTGGTATTACATATTTATGAAGGTTTGGTGGAGGTCTTAGTATAACATATTTAAAAAGGTTTGGTGAAGGTCTTGGTATTATAAATTTATGAAGGTGGTTTGGTGGAAGTCTTTTTATGACATATTTATGAAGGTTTGCAGGAGGTTTTGGTTTTACATATATATGAACGTTTTGTGGAGGTCTTGGTATTACATATTTATGAACGTTTGGTGGAGGTCTTGGTATTACATATTTATGAACGTTTGGTGAAGGTCTTGTTATTACATATTTATGAAAGTTTGGTGGAGGTCTTGGAATTTAATATTGATGAAGGTTTGCAGGAGGTCTTTCTATTACATATGAAGCTTTGATGGAGGTCTTGTTATTACATTATTCTGAAGTTTTTGTGGTGGTCTTGGGTTTACATATCTATGAAAGTTTGGTGAAGGTCATGTTATTACATATGAAGGTTTGGTGAAGGTCTTGGAATTACATATTTATGAAGGTTTGGTGGAGGTCTTAGTATAACATATTTTTAAAGGTTTAATGAAGGTCTTGGTATTACATATTTATGAACGTTTTATGGAGGTCTTGTTATTACATATTTATGAAAATTTGGTGGATGTCTTGGTATTACATATTTATGAAGGTTTTGTTGAGGTCTTGGTATTACATATTTATGAAGGTTTGGTGGAGTTCTTGGTATTACATATTTATGAAGGTTTGGTGGTGGTCTTAGTATAACATATTTATAAAGGTTTGGTGAAGGTCTTGGTATTACATATTTATGAAGGTGGTTTGGTGGAAGTCTTTTTATGACATATTTATGAAGGTTTGCAGGAGGATTTGGTTTTACATATTTATGAACGTTTTGTGGAGGTCTTGGTATTACATATTTATGAACGTTTTGTGGAGGTCTTGGTATTACATATTGATGAATGTTTGGTGGAGGTCTTGTTATTACATATGAAGGTTTGGTGAAGGTCTTGGTATTACATATTTATAAAAGTTTGGTGGAGGTCTTAGTATAACATATTTATAAAGGTTTTGGTGAAGGTCTTGGTATTACATATTTATGAAGGTTTGCAGGACGATTTGGTATTACATATGAAGGGTTGGTGGAGGTATTACATATTGATGAGATTTGGACAATTTGGCACACATCTCTCTGGCTTCATTTCAACTCATGGTGTAAGAGAAAGAAAACGGATGGTGAACACTGGGAATGATCTTCAACACTGATTGAACAGCTCCACGCTAATAGCTTCACTGTCATGTGTTGTTTTTTTAAAGTTTCCTATTTGATATTATTTGAAAATGGAATGTCTTGTGACCTAAACCTGAACACAAACCAGTTACTTTATTACATTATTACAGAAACTGTCATGCTTATTTCAATATTATAGTTATACACGACTGAAACTTCTGGTGGCACCGTTACATTTCTTTTGTTACTCTTTAAATCTTTGTCTGAATTTGACAATTTTGGTACCAAAGTAAAGCTGATAACAATGAAGACTATTTCCAATTATCAACTATATTATTCTTTTCCTCTGAATTTAAGTTAATACAGACTGAAAACAAAATATATTGGAAGAAAACTAAATCTTTTTTGTAGAAAGCTGAAGACGGACGTTTTTCAACGCTGGCGAAAATTTCATATCAATATTTAAATCAGTTTTTCTTATTTTTTACTTTAAAATTGGATTAAAAATGAGAAAACGATCACACAAAAATAACAGTTGACGTAACAATTATGTGTTTCTTCAATCTTAAAAAAAAAGATAAGTTCATCATCCAAAGTTCCAATCAAGCCCTTTCTTTTGATACAAAAATCACAAAATATGTTGAGTGGTTCAGGAGGAGTTGTGTATTTAAGATTTAAAAAACGCCAAATGTGTCACCAGAAATTTAGACAAGTGCCTGTAGAAAACAAAACATTGATATCTGAAGTACTTAAATTTAGGCAAGTGCCTGTAGAAAACAAAACATTGATATCTGAAGTACTTGATTTTAGACAAGTGCCTGTAGAAAACAAAACATTGATATCTGAAATACTTGATTTTAGACAAGTGCTTGTAGAAAACAAAACATTGATATCTGAAGTACTTGATTTTAGACAAGTGCCTGTAGAAAACAAAACATTGATATCTGAAGTACTTGATTTTAGACAAGTGCCTGTAGAAAACAAAACATTGATATCTGAAGTACTTGATTATACTGATAGGAATGAAATGCCTGGAATATGTCGTATTATTCTGATTTTGAAAATAATTCTGACATTGATAATGACTTTTTATCCATATTTACGGTTTTAAAGCATTAATTTTGGAACTGACATCATTGTTTGATAAAGAATATTCTAGAAAGATGCAAAAAATGTGACAAATGATGAATACATCTCGAAAATGTTTTTAGTAAAAAGGGACGTCCGTTGTCCCCATACATATTCTCTGTTAAGGAAAATGAATATTATTTATACGCACCTCTGTATATTTGAAATAACGACGCAGAGACAGCTAAACGCAATTTTAAACTATTATTAATTAGATGAATAACTCATATAATCGTAATATTAAGCATAAATGTTGCTATCTGGGTCATCTCTGGTGCAAAATACGGTTGTTTATCATCAACACATATATCTAAACTCGCTATTATCGCTGATACTTGAATTAGACTTGATCTTTGAAAAAAAAGTGAATGAATAAGCATATCTTAGATATCCGTAAACGTTTGGAAATTTACGGGCATCATCGATTAACTCTTTACTCCATATGCATTTTAACTGGACTCTTCCAAACTAAAGAAACACACAGTCAATTTCCATGAACAGATACATTTACCTATTTATTCTGATGGAACAGAAAACAGTGCAGAACCTGTTGGAGCAATCAGAACTGGTTCTACACTGTTTTCAAAAGCCTTCTATATAAGAGGTGTTAAAAGGTGTCCATATGAAATAAAGGGTTAAACTCGAGTAAGTGGTTATGTTTAAACTTGGGATTTATACGACCGTTTTTGAGATATTCCTACGTGGTGCAATTGCCATGTCTGAACTCAATAATCACACTATGTAACGTGCTGGCCGTTCGAAGTCTCGCGACAGTAGACGTCCATTATTATCCACACAAAAAAGTAACACTCATTTTTCTCAAAAACATAAAATATATACCTTAAAATTGATAGTTAACAGTCACTACGAGTAACAACAAAATTAATGGAAACACATACAATTGAAAACACTCATAACTAGTTATGACTATATCCTAACTGAATATATCAAAACAACAAAAAACTTTGTTCCCAAAACATGTTCCTTACTTTATAAAATACTTGACACTGGTATTTAGAAGGAATAGTTCTACCAATAAAATCACAAATTTACCACTTAATTCGAAAAATATCGTCCGATAATCAAACTTCAGGTAAGTTTTTCATGTTAGTACGTGATAATTGATTGAACCTTTTTTTATAAAAGAATAGCAGAAAACCAAGCTGGTTTTAGGATATGTACTCTGTGCAATATGTACAATAATATTGAACCATGTGTATTCATAAAAGGGCAACAATCACAATTCTTCTTCAGCAACACTGGGGTAGGACAAGGCGACAATCTGACACCTGTATTCTTATTACTGTTGCTTAGTGATTTTGAAGTTATTTGCGATCTGAAGATAACAACGGTGTCACATTTGACTAAAACGATGTACATATTTCGTACTTCCTGAAAATTGTTATTCAATTTTATGCTGATGACACGCCATCATTAAAATCAAATCAACTTTAGCTTCAATACTTTACGCACAATAGATCTGACGGCCACGCATAGTGGGTTACCTCAGATTGACCTTTCCGTCAACCAATCAGAGCATTGCTTTCAAGATTTTCATACGGAAAGTGGAAGTCTTTTACCGAAGAAAAATCTATATTTAGTTATATAATATGAATTATCACGCTTTGATATTTTTTACGACGAAAACCGCATGGCTGCGCCCATGATAAATGTAAATGATTTTCAAAATTTAGAAATCAGGGACGTTATCGGTACATTTTTTATTTATTCAAACTCAGTATTTAGATGATGATGATGGAAATCGTTTAACTTGTCCTAATCAAACCGCAAATGTTTTAACAATTTTTGTTCAACGGTTTATGAAACGTCACATCGAGAAAACCCAACGATCACATCCTATGACAATCCCCATCTGATAAATATTAATTCTGAGCAATTCCAAATTCCAGCGATCTCCCTTATTTGTTTAAAACTACAACTTCTCGACATAGCAAAATCTTCAGGATCAGACGGTCTGAGTGCCAAGTTTCTTAAAATGTCAGCCTCGGTTATAGCCTCAATTCTAACAAATATATTTAATAGTAGTTTAGACACCAATACATTTCCTAAATTATTTAAACGAGCAGTACTTATATATAAATGTAAATCATTGACCAGGCTCTTGCATATCTTAAAGATTTATTTACTCTAACAGAAAATGTTCAAACACGCACACTACGGTCATCCTTTAATCTACAGTTGTATTGTCCTAAGCCTAATTCTAAATTGTTTCGTAAGTTAACCACGATTAACACATGAAAAGAGAGGCCCAAGACGGCCTGAATCGCTCTAATGGCAACTAATGGACAGATGAACATTTCATCGGAAATATTTTTGTAAATTCTTCTTCAAAAAATCTTTTAGGAGATCACCATGCAATGCTACATATAAAATATATACTCAAACGCAAAAGAAAGTGTGCACATTTATAGTTTTGATTTTCTGAAAAACCAATGATGGAATACTATCATGTGTGGTATCAATTTTTAGCTTATTCAATTACCTTTCTAACCAATATGTTTATTTTATTGTTTTGAATCTGGATAGAACGTACGAAGCGTCTACGTGGATTAGGGGACAAAATAAAAATAAAAAAACAAATATCCAAAGGGATGTGTTTTGCGTAGATTCACTGTAATTTGTTGCAAAAATGTGTAAATGTTGCATTAATATTTGTTATGACCGCCATTCTGTCTAATAACTTCTAAAATACGTCGCCGCATGGAATGCACGTTACGTTGTACCTCTGCCCAGCATCTTTAAGGCGTCAATACGCTGACGTTCTGAAAGTCGTGGCATATTCGCTGAATATAAATGATTCAAAATCTACAGTGATATTCGCACTATACATGTGTGAAAGAATGTAGAGAAAACAAGTATGGCCACTTGTACTTATGCATATATATTCCACGTGGAAATCCTATTATTCGCATTTCGGGCTATTACGTAATGACAAGCAATAGTTTGACTGATTTTTCGTTGTCGCTATAAACCGTAACGGTCGATATTTTTATGTTTCAATTTTGTCAACTTTATACTTAAAGTACACACTTTCTTTTAGCGTTTGAGTATACATGGTCTAGGTCTGGAACTTTCAGAGAAAATGTGTTTTTTTAAAGTTTCAATTCAATTGTGGTTATAAGCCATGTGGCGGGGGCATTTGTGATCGAATCACACTGGTTCAATATCGTGATAACGAGATATCGTGGTTATATAACTGCTGTGCAGGATTGGTTAAGATTTAATAAAAAATGAAGGTGCTATTGTGTCTACAATATTTCCATATATAACTCTATGCAAAACAGTGACCCCTGTGGCGGCCCCAAATTTGACCCCATGAACCTGACTTCAACAAACCTTTTAGGTGACCTCCATGTAATACTACCTGTAAAATACCTAAGACCTAGGCCTTAAACTTTTAGTGAACATGTTTTTTTAAAGTTTTGCTAAAATGTGCTTACAAGCCCTGTGGCGGAGGCATTTGTCAAATCACGCTGGTTCAAGAACTCATCCGAGATTTTGTGGTTATATAACTGGTGTGCAAGTTTGGTAAAGATTCAATAAAAATAAAAGGTGCTATCGCGTCTACAATGTTAACGGACGGATGGACGGACGACGGACAAATTACCATTACATAAGCCCTGCTTGCCTTTAGCCAGTAGAGGTTAAACAAGAGCACCTCAAGCGGGTGCAGACGCTCGTATTTTTTCCAAATCTATTACGTAGGTCAAAGTCAGTGAAGTAATCTTTTTAAACATGGTGGTGATTAGTTAAAAAATCAATACAATTACTGAAATAATAAGATAAGATTTAAAAAAAAAATCACAAAAAATAGAGATCTCGTTGAAGGGTCGTCTCGACTATTTTAGTCTTGTCACAGAACAGTATATTATAATGTACCATTAGCAAAACAGATATATCTGTATGAATGAAACCATCTTTCATATTAGCAAAATAAGAGATACATGTATGTGCAAGTAGGACTATTAGGGCAGAATATACACTATGTCTATGTCTGGCTAAGGCTAGCTAGCCAGTACTTAAGCTGAAATGTATTAAATTTAATTTTAAAATCTGGTTGTGGATGTGGGAGTGTATGTGCCAAAGTTTAATTAACAGGGCTGTGCAATTTCAATACAATGAAAAAAGTTTGAGGGGGGAAGGTGCCTTGGGGTTGGTAACAAAGCTGAAAAGGGACAGTACATCTAATTCAATACAGAACAAAATTTAAAAAAAAAAAAAAAAAGAAACAATTTGAGGAGAGGGGGGGGTGTAGGTCTTGAGGTTGGTAACAAAGGGGCTGAATAGTATTAAATATAAAACAAAACAAATTTTAAAAAAAAAAGAAAAGGGTGAGGTCGTGTTAGGGGTAGTCCTTGGGGTCAATAACAAAGTTGAAGGGGAAGGGGGGTATTTAATTTAAAACAAATACGGAGATAGGGAGCGGGGCAGGTAGGGTGGGGTGGGGGAGGGGTTAGTGTCTTGGGGTTGGTAACAAAGTTGAAATGGGGCAGTGTATTTGAATTAATACAAAACAAAATTTTAAAAAAATGGGCGGGGATGGTGGTTGGGTAGGGGTGAGGGACTTTGAGTCGCTTACAAATTTGAAATGAGGCAGAGTATTTGATTGAATACAAAACAAAATTTAAAATAAAGTAAAATAAAAAATGGGCGGGGATAACAGGGGGGGGGGGTGTAGGGGTGAAGGTCTTGGGGTTGGTAACAAAGTTGAAATGGGACAGAGTATTTGATTTGATACAAAACAAATTTCAAAAAATAATTGAGTGAGGATGTGGGGGGGGGGTGGGGGGGGGTGAGGGTCTTGGGGTCGGTAACAAAGTTGAAATGGGGAAGAGTATTTGATTTAATACAAAACAAATTTTCAAAAGAAAAAAATGGACGGGGATGGGGATGGGTAGGGTGAGGGTCTTGGGGTCTGTAACAAAGTTGAAAATGGGCAAAGTATTTGATTTAATACAAAACAAATTAAAAAAGGGCAGCAGGGTGGGGGCCTTTGTCGGACTCGGGCAGGTAGCCAAGTAAATATGGGACAATGGACTTGGCAAATTCAAACAATGATACAAAGTTTTTCCAATCTGTGATCTATTTATCAATCTCGATACATTTACATGTACAACAATTCATATAAATACCCAGTAACAGATTTAAGCGCATAAAACTTTTAAAAGGGTAATGACAGTATTCACCTAAGTCCATTAAATAAGTCAAGGTTAGTGATGCAAACTTTTTTGAGTTTATAGTTATCAGCTTACAGAATTAATTATATTACTGAAAAATAAAAATGATTTTAAAATAAAAAAAAATTCAAACCCCGAGCTACACAAAAAACTTTAACCTAAGGTTTAACAGCTCAAATTATGGAAATGTGTAAGTTAGCTTTATGCATTGTTTCTATAACATAATATATATGTGTTTATGAACTTAGTCAAAAACAGAGAAAAGCTGAGCTAAACATAAACTTTGACCAGCGGACGACGACGACGCCAGGGTCATGACAATAGCTCTTCGTTTCTTTTCCAAAAAGACGAGCTAAAAATGATCAAATAAACATGACACCCATTCAGAGGATTCCTACCCCTCTGCAGAGGTCGACAGTGATTCTGTTCTTACCAGGAACCACACGTTACTGAAATACAAACCACTGCGAACAACAAACATAATATAATACACACTTCAAAAAGTAAGTCCATTGTCAAAGTTATACCCAAATCAATAAAGTAAATATGCACACAAAAAGTGTCATTCACCAAATATATAAAACATTACTCACCTTACCATTCATTAATCACAAATAATAAAGAACAGCTGTAATGACCGACACTCTGGATTGAATGAAATATAAACTAATTCATGCACCAAACCAGCTGTTTTCCCCTTTTTTGCTTGTACTTTATATACAAAGCTCCCCTTCATCACGGGAACCAGTAACGGCCCTCAGGTTAATCGACTTTATTGAAATAAGCATGCAACTCATGATTAAGATATCTATTGATGGTCAATGAAAGGAAATATTCGCTACACGTGATACAAACTTTACGTCTACATGTATATAGTAGTATGCTTGATGGCACGTTTAACACAGAAAATCTATCCGAGTATCAACTATACCGTTTTTGTTTTTATGCACCCCCACCCACCCCTCCACCCCAAAATAGTTTTGAGGTGGCATATAATAATCGCAGCGTCCGTCCGTCCTTCCGCCCGTGAGTTCGTATCCGGCCTGTTACTTTGTCATGCATTGATGGATTTTGTTAATACTTGCTACAAATGATCAACATAACATGCCGACGTGTCGCAAGTAAGACCAATTCCCATACCTCAATGGTCAAGCTCTAACTTTGAGTTTGTTAGACAACACTTTGGGTATGTGTGAGATTTCGTGTCCGGCCTGTAACTTTGTCATGCATGGATGGAATTTGTAAATGCTTGCTACAAATTATCTACATAACATGACGATGTGTCGCGAGTAAGACCCACACCCGTACTTCAAAGGTCAAGGTCACACTTTGAGTTTGTTTGACATCACTTTAAGTCTGTGTGAGATTTCGTGTCCGGTCTGTAACTTTGTCATGGATTGATCGATTTTGTTAATACTTGATACAAATGATCAACATAACATGACGACATGTCGCGAGTAAGACCCACACCCATACCTCAAAGGTCAAGGTCACACTTTGAGTCTGTGTGAGATTTCTTGTCCGGCCTGTAACTTTGTCATGCATAGATGGATTTTATAAATACTTGCTACAAATGATCACCATAACATGACGATGTGTCGCGTGTAACACCCAGAATCCCACTTCAAGGTAGGTTGTTTGACGACACTTTAAGCCTGTGTGAGATTTCGTGTTCGGTCTGTAAATTTGTCACCTATGGATAAATTTCAAAAACACTTGGTTCAGTTGATCAACATGACATGATGAAGTGTTGCATGTAAGACCCAAAATATTTCCTCAAAGGTCAAGGTCACACTTTCAATTGTGTCTGGTCTGTAAGTTTGTCTTTAACTTGGCTCAATTGATCAAAATGACAGGACGATGTGTCACATGTGAGACCCAGACCCGTACCACAAAGGTCAAGGTCACACTTTGAATCTGTTTGAGATTTCAAGTGTAAGTTTATCATACATGGATGGATTTCAAAAACACTTGACTCAATTTATCAATTGATCAAGATGGCATTACAAAGTGTCGCTTTAAGACCCAGAACTTTACCTCAAAGGTCAAGGTCACACTTTCAGTTTGTTTCATGTCTCGTCTGTAATTTTGTTTTACATGGAGGGAGTTTTAAATAGCTTGACTCAAGTTATAAACATGTCATGATGATGTGTCACCTACATTTACCTGTAGAAATACCCAGACCTTTACATCATATGTCAAGGTCAATGTTACACAAAGATCAAGGTCACAATTTAATGCGAAAAAAACATGAAATTGCGTGTCTAGTCGGAAACGTCAGTCCATGGCTCTTGATATTCATGTATACATCGCTACCTATTATAAAATATATCGTTATTTTCCCAGACCATAACGGGTATGCGGTACATACCAGTGACATTTCTTGTTATACCGAGGTTTAACGCCATTTCAGGCTATATATGACATATCCAGTTATACTGTAGGGGGAAGACCTCAGACTAAGCCATGCTGAGTAGAACCACCGTCCTTCCGCAAGTAACTGGCACACTTTTTCATATAACGTTTTTGGAGTGAACGGGATTCGAACCTTTTCAACCTAAGCGGTGAGAGGTAAGTGATCTTAAGACGGCGCCCTAGCCCACCCGGCCACGGGGTCAACAATACCTAACATTATGTTATTTGTTATTTTGTTATTTTTAAATTAGTGTTTATTGCCACATATGTTCTTTATATTCTTATTGTCATATATTGCTCCTATTTTACCAACAGTTTTAAATATGTTCCACACAAACTTATATGTTCGCTGTTTAAACGTTCTCTCCCATCCCTAGCCGACTTGCAAACAATTGTTAACTACTACTACTACCATAACTGTAAATGTTTGATTAAATGTTTTATGCCTCATATTGTTTCACCATGTACAGAATACTGAATGCTGTTAAATATTAGTACTGTATTACAGAACATATTCAATGAATTTAAAAACACTTGTTTGGAATAAATACATAATATAAAAGTCATGGTTGACACCAAATTTATTGGTTTGGCAGATGCCTTGATATTGTGTCTAGCTGGGCGCGCTCGCGGTAGACTTGGCTGGTTATTCACAAAAATTATCTCCATGTATGTATGTATATGAATGGTGTTTAACGCCATTTTCAACACACTTCATGTATATGATGCAGCGAGCTGCATTAAAGTTACCGCGAATTACAATCAATCCGGTTTGTTTCCCTTCCATAATACCACCCATACCATCACACCATCCCCCTCCACACCTATCCCTGGCCCTGACATACGCTCTATAAAAGAGTTCACCTCTACGGTACGCTCAGATTAAACCGAGACTCGTCGGAGAATATGAGAATCTTACATGGGTTGGAAGTTCGGAAAGAAAATTCCGTCCCCAGGGATTACTGTTTTTGGAGGGAACGAGGCTCTGTCGAGTTCCCTGCGAAAACAGTTATCCCAAGGGACGCAATTTTTTTCTATCTCAAACCAAACAGCCATGTAAGATTATTGTTCTTGCATGCCAAACCATTGAATACTTATTTCAATTTAAAGTATTATCACATTTCACCACGTTGACTTTAAAGACGCCAAATCAAATATATCACGCCATGTTGTAATACGTCACATCAAAAATAGTTCCAACGTCACTGCAGGGTAGGATGAACGCGTGGAGAGGGTGTAGGATGAAAATTGCGTACCCGGTGAAAATACGCGGAAATCCTTTTCCGGTATGCAAGAAAAGTATTGTGTTCAAGTAACGACGAAGCCAGTGACGGTACTGCCTAGCTCATTGCATTCTGGCACGACGATGTCTGTTGGTCATGACATTAACAGTATAATGTCTATCGGTTGTTATATGACGATCATGTTGTCGTAAACGATTACGTATTGTCCGCGGTGAAATGTTATATTGACGTGCCGTTATGGTGGCCGGCTGAAACCGGTCTTATAAATAAGTCGGCCTTATCGCACGGTCATTCCGGTGTGTTGTTGATCGTGTTCGACCAGGCCTTATAACGCCAAATTAAACTGAATATTGTAGTGCGGATGCACTCGAACTTTCTGCTGACGTTAACACGAGTCTGCTGACGTTAACAAGAGAAACGCCAGCCGGCAAAAATGCTTAGTTTCGCTGAGCTTTCAATGAGCAAGTCATCGTTGTGAAATAATTTATGATGTGCTTTCAATTATTGGGTTATTAATGTGCCTGTTATACATGTACTACAAACTTTAACCTACTAAAATACTCTAACAAAATTTCTAAAAAAGTCTAAAAATGCAATCAATAGTTACGGTTCTTGTCTCTATAGGTTTCCTAGATGATGCTGAATACACATGCGAAGTTTCATTCATGTCCAATTATAGGTTGATGAAATATGTACCAACTCAAAAACGGTTAACCTGCTTAAAACTTTAACCTAATTGTCTAAGTCGAAAAGGGCAATAATTCTGTCAAAGGGTAATCAAGAGTTATGCTTCTTGTCTCTACGAGTTTCCAAAATGATGTGAAGTTTCATTCATATCCACTGATAGGTTGATAAAATAAGTACCCGCTCAAAAACTTTAACAACATTTTCTAAATGGTTAATAATTCTGCCAAAATGCAACCCAGATTTATGTTTCTTGTCTCATGTGCATTCCATTGATGATACTGAAAACACATGTGAAGTTGTATTCATAGGCAGTAAGTGTTTACATAGATATCTTACCTGATACAAAACTTTAACTTGAAAAAAACAACGCTGGGGCGAGTACAATAGCATAAATAGTATAGTAACTACTATATAAGCAAAAATATAGCAAAATCATTTATTTAATGTACAAATTGTGTTATATTTGTTTGATTTGACAATTTTATCATTAAAAATGTTTTTCATAATATGCTATCCAATTTATGTTTTACTGATTGGAAGAGCGTTGGTACAAAAGTCACATGTATTTAAAATAGTCTTCCATCATAGAAGTACATGGATATATCTCTAATAACTACCAGGGCGTAGCGTGACAACTTTGTAAATTACTCAAGGCAAGGTGTGCGAATGTAGTTCCACTTCCGCTGGTAGGAGTCCATGGGAACTTTTCCCGCAGAAATGTTTAGAAATAGAAGTAGAAATGGTGACTTTTTTGTTAAATGTTATGCTTTATTTGGCTTGAACACATTACTTAAAACAATAATTATCTACATCGGGGAATGTCAGCCCGGACTGTACACTCTAACTTAGGTCGATGTTTAACATGAAGAACACAGCTAGTCAACACTGTTGCTATATGCATGTAACAGTTCATGTCGAAACTTCTTTTAGTCTTAGCAGAATATCTGAGTATGCCACGCTACGCGCCTGACTACATGCACTTATGGACAGCCATATTTGTGAGAGTTGTAAGGATGTTGGTCAGAAGTAATGACGATCGCGGTAAATACCACCAATGATAATGAAAGTGGGGTTCAAATATACATTATTAAACAACCACTCGGTTTTGAGATTGTTTTTATTTCAATTAAGGCCCAGTCACAGCATATGACTACTAACGAAAAAACAAAAAAATGGAAAAATAACTGAAACAATGAATAAATCGCTCATATCATGAATATATATCTTAAACAACATCTGCAAGTGTACAAATTTTTATAATCAGTTTATTAAAGCAACAGACTTATTGATTTTTTAACTCTTGTGACACAATACAAACTTGCGCATTTGAGAAAAAATATAGTAAACAGTATATTTACACATCAAATTAATCAAAGACCATTATTATTTTACAAATATGAATAAAAAATTATTGGGTGCTATAATCTATTATAGGTTATATGATGCATTCCACATTCCCTCTACTTGGAGCATATGATTATTAACAAAGAACAACAGACGGACGCACAACACAAATTATAAATATCCAACATCACATAGCACGAAATATGAACAAGCAACACAAATTATGAACACATAACACAAATTATGAATATACAAAACAAGATCTGGATACAAACAATTCAAAAATTAAGAAAACATATCACAAATTATGAATATACAACAGGAAATATGAATAGCCAACACAAATTATGAATACACAACGCAAATTGTGAATAAACATCTAAAACAAAAAGAATAAAGAGGTAACGTGGGGAGCACAAAAACTAGTTTGTGTTGCTAATATGACTTGATATAAAATGTTTATTTTAAGGTTATTTTACAGTGGTTTGTAAAATATGAGAATATATATTGTACCTGTACGTATTGTATAGGCGCCGAGTCCAATAAGTTTTTCAACACAATACGTACGCGTACAATATGTTCCCATATTGTACAAAACACTGCAAAATTAGATTTTTATTCTATATCTCAGTTTGAAAGAAATTTATCAAAGGCATAAATAGAAAATTATGTTTCTTTTAATTAAATAAACCATGAATTCAAAGCGACAGACGAAGGAAGTTCAGTGACAGATATTCGGATTTTCTCAACGTCATCGCCATGCAGAACATTTTGTCGGATGTTTGTTTTTATCTTTAAAATTTGTACTAAATTCATTTCGCTTTTTCAGCCGCTATCTTGTATTTTGAACTGTACAATATATTTTTTTTTTTGGATCAAATAAACTTCTACATATTGTACAGTCACGTGATAACATCTGGGGTAGCTGACTGGCTATACACGTACAGGTACAGAATAAAAATATACATAATGTATCTCTTATTGTACATATACAGGAATTATTGAAATAACAATGGTTTTACAATATAACGGGAATTCTAACAATGTTTTTTTTATCAAAGCTTTTAATTAGACTGTCCCGCCCGGCAACAGTCTCCGTGATGATTGATATACAACATTGTGTCTCATTATCATTCATCTCTCACCACTGATTCAAGTGGGAAAGTTATCAGTTGCTTACGGAGATTGGGTGTGTTCGAGTATTGGTTAATCCCAACAGTGGTTAGGTTAACTGATAGTCTGTTAGCCCTCGATGGCATAAAAATGACTCTAAATATTCAATTAATTAGACTGCTAACTTTTGTTTATATGTATATCAACAACTTGAATACACAAGATATCAAATTTGAAAGTATTAAGAAAACATCATGTTATAAGAACTTTGTACTCGGCTTACAATCATGGATTTATGTTTTAATATGATCTTGTTTATTCAATTGCTCTATTTTCAGTAAGACAGATATAAAAGAGTTCAATATTTTATTTTTTCGCAAGACCCGGTTAAAGAATTTGACAATATAAAATGTGGAATGCTATAAAGCGAAACGAACATGCAGTCATAACAGAAGATTCGATCGATGTGATAATGTCTGGAATATGATTGCATTGTAAAAAATAAAAACAGTAGTTTCTCTTCAGTATGCAAGTGCACAAGAGTTTTCACTCCCAACTCGAAACTTGAAACGGTGTGTATAAATAAGTATCATGACGAAAAAGAAATTGCAGATATAAAAAGAACGGCTTGTTTTTAAAGCTACAAACCGGATGGTATGTATGTAAAAAGGAATATATTTCCAATTAATAAAATGCTAAAGGTTTTTCATCATTTTTCATTATTTTGATACATAATTATGCATTTGTTTATATTGTACTTCAAATCTGACCATCAAATCGATCATCTCGAGCAAAGATCTTCACATGACGGTTAGGACGTGACCAATGTGTAGTTTCTATCACACATCTGACACTCTTTTTATTTCTGACATTTGTCCTTATCATAACTTTCCGATTCCAGGACTCCAATATGTTAGCTGTATTGAAATGGCTCTTTAATTACACTCTTGTCCGTATGTGCTGATTTTAATCCAATTTAAATGCCATAATATATATCTGACAAGTGGCATTTCATCAGTTTGTGTTCACATATGCCTATTAAGATTTAAAGAATATGTAT
Organism: Panopea generosa; assembly: GCA_029582155.1. NCBI lineage: Eukaryota > Metazoa > Mollusca > Bivalvia > Adapedonta > Hiatellidae > Panopea > Panopea generosa. The sequence continues at coordinate 60,017,037 of CM055904.1, read as the reverse complement.
TTCATTATTAAACACGTGACACTCTACTTTTCTATTACCAGTATATATCCCAATTATGTTCTTTAAAGTTGCAGAATAGGAATATACAAATGACTTGTTACACACCCGACATTCATATGGTTTATCTCCGGCATGTATCTGCATGTGTCTCTTTAAAGGTGAAATCTCAGTAAACTGTTTGTTACACTCCCCGCATTCTCGTCAACATTACGTTCATAATGTTTATCATCTGCATGTAACTGCGTGTGTCTCGTCAGGGATGAAGACGTAATACATTTTTTATTGCAAACCTTATATTCAAATAGTTTCATCGGTCATCCAAATAGTTTATCACCAGTATGAATCCACATGTGACTCTTCAAAAGTGAAGACTGGGTAAATCGCTTGTTAAACTCAAATAGGTATGCCAGCATGAATCATCATGTGTATGATTATACTCGAGGCCAGGGAAAAGATCGCATCACAAACCTGACATGCAAATATATCATCGCATGTGTATCCGCATGTGCCTCTTTATATTTATAGACTGAGTAAATTGCTTATTACACACCTTACATTCAAATGGTTTATCACCAGTATGTGTCCGCATGTGTCTGTTTAATCTTGAAGGCAGAGCAAATTGTTTGTTACACACCTGACATTCAAAAGAATTATCGCCAGTATGTATCCGCATGTGAATATTTAGATGTGAAGACAGTCTAAATTGCTTATTACAAACATGACATTCATATGGTTCATTGTCGGCATGTATCTGCACGTGGTTCCGTAGATGATGAGCCTTAATAAACTGTTTATTACAAATCTGACACTCGAATAGGTTATCACCCGTATGTATCCGCATGTGACTCTTTAAATATGAAGAATGTGCATATCGCTTTTTACACACCCGACACTCAAATGGTTTATCTCCAGTATGCATCAACATATGACATTTTAGATTTGAAGACTGGATAAATGTCTTATTACACACCTGACATGCATATGGTTTATCACCAGTATGTATCCGCATGTGAACATTTAAAGTTGAAGTATTTGTAAATGTTTTATTGCAGCACATGACACTCACATGATTTTTCACCAGTATGAACCCACATGTGATAGTTTAGATGTGAAGTCTGAGTGAATTGCTTATGGCACACATGACACCCAAATAGATTGTCACCAGTATGGGTCCGCATGTGACAGTTTAGGGTTGAAGACTCTGTAAATGTCTTATCACATAAATGACACCCAAATGGCTTAACACCAGCATGTGTCCGTATATGGCAATTTAACAGACCTGAACTTGTAAATGTTTTATTACACACCCGACACTCAAAACATGACGAATGTGCAGACTCAGTATCAAAAGTCTGACACTCACCATGTTTATCCATGGTAATAATCCCCACCATTTTGTTCAGATTCGAAGAATCAGATAAGTTAGCCGTATTCACTGTATTTTTAGATTCTACATTATTCAAGGATTCCGTGTTATGCATTTCCATCGCATGTTCAATTCTCCATATTCCTTAAAAATATTAACTTATAAAACTGTGTTAAACACAGAAATTAACTCACTATCAAATGTATTGAATTAAGATTCAGCAGTTCAACAGATTTAGGAAAATTAAATTCCAGTATACTTTGTGTTGTGTATATCATTCGTTTCAAAACAACGTTCCACACATCAAACATGGACACATGTTGTCTTAGTATTTGTATTTTATAGTTATCTAACACAAGTAACTAGTGTGTGGTATTCAACTGTTAAATCATTTCGTACTGAAATAATTCTGAAGCATATACAGGACAACAATTCTGGTAAACTGCATCACGTGATTAGTCCGTGGCGTCAATATTGATAAGTCAAGACATGGCAGCGTTTTAGACCATTCCGGCTATCTGAAAGAAAAAAAATTAATTAATCAGAGCTCCAGATAAGATTTGAAGCAATTGTGTATTTTACTCCCTATTTTTTTTTTTAATTAGCTATTTTCAATTTCAATAAGTAAAAAAAATTGCTTACAACCTATTTTTTTTAATTGAGTATTTTCAACTGCATCATTTATTTTTGTATTGAGTAAAATTTTGTTAACTTTGACATGTTTGACATGTCATTCTTATTTCTTTCCCAGCATCTTCAACTCTCAGCCAAGGAAATTTAGCTCTCCAGTAGGTTAATGTTTTTTACGATACTTTATTACCGTCGTGGTTTATAGTTTTTGCTGTAGAAATAACGGTGGAAATGAGTCCATCTAAAATATCAGATACCCCCGTTTCGGGACAGACAACCGACTCCGATACAATGCCGTACAATATGCTCTTAGCAATAGTATGCCCTTCGTCTTTTTTATTTTGTTCAAAATACCCAAGTATCTTGTTTGTTTTGTGTTTTATTTTGAGCTTTCTTACGCCCGCGTTTCGACGTCATTTTTTGTAGTCACTGGCGCTAAAGCGCTTACAAATGGACAGGTCTATATCGCGGCGGAGACTGCCATTTCAGGAACACGCGGTGGTTACAAATCGCAGTAATGGATAACATTATGAGATTTTGTGGCAGAGTATGTCAACGATTTTATTTAAAAGCATATAAAATATACACAATTTAATTCACATTATTCCATTTTCAAAGAGATAAACTATACCGCTGCGTTATTCCATAAACCGCGGCCTGCCGCGATGTAAACATGTCCCTATGAACAGACTATGAAAGCGCTCCTATAACCCGGATGAATGAGGACTGGTTTAAAATACTATTCACGGGTATCGTATTTTAAACTGATAAACCTGACATAGATATTATCATTAACTGATGAGCTCCTAAAAGTGTTTTAGGATATATTTGCAGGAGGTAGGAACGGGTGGCCGTACTTGACAACATTATGTCGATCTCATAATACACTTACAAAAGATCACTAATGAAAACGGTAGCAGACGATACATCTTTTATGAAAATAACGGATAAAGTCGAAGCAATGCGGAGAAAGACAATGTCGTGTGTGTGAATGCAGCACTTGCTGCTGCATCATTTACCAATGGAAATGTTAGTGTACAGGCAGCATTTAGTTTAAAAACTATTTTGTTCACAGTAAACATGGTAGTCATACATTCACTTACAAGTGAAAAAGATCCATAAGAAAGCTATACTATCTTGTTATCCGTTTTCTACTTATAAAGTACAGGCAACATTTCTGCTACAGACATAATATTTATTAAACTTTAATAGTGATGAAACTTGTCATTTTTTGTCAAAACACAAACACAAGTATTGGTTTGCCTTATTTGAATACACACTGTGACAGGAAATATTACTTTCTCGGAAAATAATACGTATTTCCCTACCCTGATAAGTATTGCCTTTCCAATTTACCGCGTAGAGAGCTTCCATCATAGTGTTTCTATTCAAATCGCTATGACGCTTGAAAGGTGCGCGTCAAGTGGTAACTGTCGAACAAGATTTGAAAGTAGGATTGTATGTAAAAACTAAGTTATTTAAGTGTTAAATGTGCGGTGTTGTGGCTATTTTTACGTTATTGACATATATAAAGTGTTTTTAACAACAATATGATAGTTTTGGCTTCCGCACTGAAATCGGTACGGAAGATAAACTCATGAAAAAGCGGATCGGCTATGCGCGTAAAGGACGATTAACTAAAATGATCGGAGGGTCGTGGGTTCGATCCTTGGCAACGGCTATGTGTGGTGTCCTTGAGCATGATACTTGGTATACATAAATAAAATATATGTATACCTGATTTGTATTATTATTTTCTCAAATTATACTATGTCCTGATATACTACGAGTAATTATCAAGCTTGATAGATCCACTTATCTATGTAGCCTGATTAAACAAGGCGTGAATGGACAGCTTTTTTATTATTTTGATATCTGATCTGCTGTCCTTAACGCCTTATTACGCTAAACCAATTTATATTCTGGAAAAAAATTCACCTACACCGCTTCGCTGTGTATGAATTTATCAAACGGTGTTAATAAAATAAATCATTTTGTTGAGTTACAATGAAATTATTAACAATTTACTGGGCGAACCATCAAAATTATAATCGCGAACGAAATTTTGACGTCACGCGCACCTGTTACGGAAATGAATAATTGTAGACCGTGAACAATATATAACGGAGAAGATTTAATGTACACACGGTTGAAGCGAAATACACACAGAAGTTTATATTTTCTTGAAAGTTGGTGCATAATAATCATTATTTGTTGTTACGATTTAAATATTATGAAATGGTTTTGAATAAAGAAAATAAAATAAGTTACCATGTATTGCAATCTATATAGTCTAAGCAGTGACTTAATAATACTTAATGGATAGGTCACTGATATAAGTCCTTGGGAATTTGGTATTTGACATACATGATAATGGGTTAGGGTTAAGGTGATCAGTCTAACAAAATACATTTGACCTTTTTAAATAGAAAACAAGAATTCTGCGGAATGATATGTCTCGCTGTGTCCGCTTTGACCGTTAATATACACATGGAAGAGAAAAAAATTAAACTTTTATATTCATGCAAGAGTTATCTAACTTGGTTAATGTAGTAATGACAACGAAATATTGTAGGAAGTATTGTGGGAAGTTTCGATCAAATACATTAAGTGATTTTTGAGATATGAACTTGATGGTAGTTGCACACAAAACTTTAACCAGTATTACTAAGTAAAACATATTAAAAAAAAACAAAAAAACTTTAACTAGTATTTCTATGTTACACATTTTTATAAGAAAAAAAAATTAATAAAAAAAAAATAAAAAAAAACAAAAATAAAAAAAAGAATATTTTTTTTTAAATCAATTAAAAAAAGAAAAGTACTCAGCATCAACATTATATAATGCAGGGTGTTAGTTGTAACTATGATCCAAGCATGAGTGTCCTGGCACTAGTACTATTGCGAAAAAGTGTAAATATGAAAACTTAACGTTGGAGCTAAATACAAATTCAGCATCAAACAATGTCAATGGACCATGAAATATAGGTCACACTCAGCAAATGCAGGGTGTTAGTTGTACCTATGATCCAAATATGAGTGTCCTAGCACTTGTACTTGTTGAGAAATAGTGTAAAAACGAAAACTTAACGTTGGAGCGAAATGCAAAATTCAGCATCAAACAATGACAATGGACCATGAAATGTGGATCACACTCAGCATCTGCAGTATATAATGTGATGCAGGGTGTGAGCTGTAACTATGGTCCAAGTATGAGTGTCCTAGTACTTGTAAAACGAAATCTTAACGTTGGAGCTAAATATAAATGTTTGAAGCCACCGCCGTCAACGCCTCCGACGGAAAAGCAACACCTTAATCTCGTCTCTCATTCGTCGCGGCGAGACAGAAACAATACAGACCTAGTATATAATTACCCCAGACAACTTCCTCTTATTTTTATAGGCATGAAATATAGCTGAAATACGAATAAACGCGTGCTGAGAATGTATTACATCTTTTAAAATAATAATTTGAGGAGTGGGTGCTTTTACACTTTTATTATTTTATAATTATAATTTCTTTATGAAACATAAATTTAATTACCCATAGTATAATTACCATTTTCTCATGTTTAGTCCATTTTTAAATTAGGAAATAGCAAAAATAATTGAAATATCTATATAATCTTTTTGCCATCCATCGAAAACGTACTTCTTCATATTTCTGCAAAAAATCTCTGATTTGTTTTTGGTAAAACATCTACACAATACCGTTTTTGTTAAAATAAAAAAAAACGTAGAAAGCCAATTTTATTTTGTTTTCAACCCGTAATACTTTAAAAACAGATAAAAAAATAATTAGATATAAACAAAAACTTTATCATCTTCGGTACTTTAACTGTTAAATCCAGACAAAGGTTCAAAAGATTTTGAAGAAATACTAAAGGTGTCATCCGAAATTTCAGCCATGTTTGTTGCACTGATATTAGCCTATCAGTCTCTGCCTACATATTGCATTTTTCTATTGTTTTTCCTTATAAAATTTAAAGATATTAAACACAGAACTTATCATATCATATATAACTTATACTAACAAGTATTACAAAAATAAAAAATAAAATTAATGTCAACTGTTCGATTAAGACTAAACAAAAATAGACCGGCACCGTGCATTCTTCGATGTCTTAATAGAAAGGCATCTGTTGTTATACATGGTGATGATTCATTCGGAACACTCAATGTCAGATGATAATGGCGGACAATACATATTCACCTGAAATGGGTCCCCTCTCGTGTTTGCGATCGGTTTATCGGTATACTTATCGTGCACTGCATATAGTTTTATCACGGAACGATGTTATTTTTTTAATTCTCATTCATAATATGTCAATTGGTTGAATTTTAAAGTCGTGAAACCTTCCCAACAGATTCCGTTGGGAACTTCCAGTTAGTCAAATCGGTTTCCGCGGTTGTACGTCTCGGGAGACGCAAAATAAAAATCTTTAAAAGGCTCCATACAGACGTGCGATATGTCGCACTACTTATCAATGTAGATGTAGATGTAGAAAATAAATAAGTTTAAACCAAACTATAATTTATAAATGCCGACATTAAATCAAAAATGTTGAATGCATACAATGATGATATACATTGAAAATAAAATAAACACATATGTTCAATTATAATTTGAACACGAAAGCATTTCTACAAACAAGTTATCAATCCAAATATAAAAATAATGAGGCGTGTTTGTGACCTCAAGGCATAGTTTTACTTAAATCTAACAAAAAAAGGAATCATTTCTTATAAAATTAAACACTTACCCCTCGCAAAGATAAGTAGATGTTATTTACAATAAATACTGCAAATCAGTCTTATCGATATAAAATCGTTGACAATCTTGTTGACCCACATTTGCATTAACTCTACAGTGGTAAATGGCGATATTTTACTCAGGGGAAGTAACCGTTCTTACAAAGATGTTCCGATCAGAGGGGAGTAAACAATAACTGTGTTGAGCTGTTTTAAAGATGATCATTTTCAAGACATCAAATCTTTATATTAATTAAATAAAATAGACAATCTCATCGGTTCTCTTATGCGTACATGTGTAGTGCATTCATACGTTTTCTAATAGCTAAGAAAGATAACTTAGAATAATGTTAATATCGATTAAGAAACATCTTTGCAATGTTAGCAGGTCACGCTCGGAGTTAATTTACGTAGATCGTGTCAGTCATCATTATTAAAAATATGGCGATACCATGCCTTGAAAAGATAGAACCCACGACCGTTCGATATAAGGCCCAACTCTCTGAAATATTAATAACAACAAAACAGCCTGAGGAGTATTTTATTTGATAAGATGAGATCAAGTGATTATTGCATAATAGACAAAGATTTCCTATACGTCTCACACACCAATTAATTTTGTACTGTTCTACATATAGAGACATGCACTTCTGGAACACCGGATACATTACCAATGGTTCTAAAAGTGCCTTATTCCCATAGATAGTCCTCTGTTGGTCCAAATATGCAGAAAAAAACATGGGGTTGACCAGGTTGCTTTTTCACAATTTTGATGGTTTGATGGCACCCCTTCATTTTTGACAATTCTGCCCATTTGTTGCAGTGTATCACTACGCATCTTTAAACTGTTATAGCATCATCAAACAGTTCCCAGGGTCACCCAAACTTTGCAGAAATCATTAAAATGTTCTAATGTCCCCATATGCACAAAGAAATATGACATTTTATGCATTTTTAACAAAAAAATGCCCAACCACTGGGGCGGTGTCTGTAGATCCTCTGCTTATATATTTAAAGAATGTAATTGGCCAATAGTGCATTCTAGGGGATTTTGGGTGTATTTTTTTCTATGTAAAACAAACCAATTACTTTGACGCATTTTTAACATTTTATTTTTTGAAAGAAAAAAGGCCCGTGCCTATAGTACACGTGTAGTTACGCCGGTAATTCCCATCTATTGATTTAAGCAGTAACCCAACTCAAATTATGATATTTTATTGATTTATGCATATATCTTCCTGGGGATATAGACTCTGATGAGCGTCAACCTACAAAAACAAAAATGAAATACATGAAAGCTTAAAAGAAGAAATATACTAGCGAGACACATGATCTACCTGGTAAACTGCTTGGTTGAACTTGGTAGTGGGCTGGGGCATTAGTGTCTAAATCTAAACACATAAAATATATAAAAAAAAAAATGACAAACAGAATTAATCGTATTTGGCATGAAGAGTTTATCATTTAGAAATTAAGAATAAAACACTAGCTACACATTGTATATAAATGATAATCAAGCATTAAGAATGAGGCATTTCGCATTAAGGATTTTGAACTAATTATTTAGAATTAAGAAATAGAAATACCAGACGATTATGTTACAGTTTTTTATACAATATGGTAGCTCTCACAAATGTGAATATATTGTACGTATTGCGGTGAAAACCATATTGGGACTCGGGGCCTACGGCTTCTCGTCCAATATGGTTTAACACCGCAATACGTACCGTGAGTTCAAAGCGGCAGACAAAAAAGTTGCAGTGACAATTATTTGGATTTTCTCAACGTCATCGTAATGCGGAACATTTTGTCGGTTGTTTGTTTTATCGTGGAAACTTCTACTAAATTTATTTCCTTTTTGTTTTAAGTCGTCATCTTAAATTTTGAACTGTACAATAAAAAAAATTATGGATCCAATAAACTTCTGTATAATATAAGGTCACGTGGTAACATCTGGGGTAACTGATTGGCTATACATGTACAGGTATAGAATATAAAGATTTATATTAAAAACATATTCAATTGAACATTCGCAATTTAGCATTAAGAATTTAACCAGAAATTCGACCTCGTTAGCTTTCCATGAATTTGAGGAATCCGATCTTTCCCCACCGAGTGCTCTCTTTTTCGGAGGTATTGATCATGCGCAGTGAGTTTGACCATTTTGATATTTAGCGTCCAATGTATAGCTCCGTCTGTTTTTATTTAGCCTCTATCCGTAACGGACTCGTGTCCAAGTGGTGGGGGCTGCTTTTAGACTGCATATGCAATATTCGTTGAAGTAGCTCTCCGCTCTGTATATGCTATTGCAGTGACTAAATCACATGTATATATATATATAGATCATATAAACAAACATGTATTATCGGTATCATCAGAGATACATACACAGAAACTCGTACATCTTTAAAATATCATATTAAAATCACTTTTTTAAACCATTCAGAATACCTAGTTATTTAACCGCGAACAGGCGTTTATCATTACTGCAAGTTATTGATGCGATTTTATTTGGCAGATCATAATAATATCACTGTATTTAATCGTGCTCGGAATTTCATTAACGCCACCAAACGATTTGATAACTTAATAGCTTGTTATGTATAGACACTTGTCAGACTTTAGACCCTTCCGTTTGTCGTACCTATCTCCTTAATTTCTACACATTTTATACTTCAGATATAACAAATGTATTGAAATTTATCTTGATTAGTATTTGTATACACATATTTTGTCGGAAAGGGCCTTAATTAATGTTGTCAGAACTAATACCCTGATCCGTTTGCTAACTTGTGATATAATAAAATATGTTTTAACTAAAACTAAACCCATACTTGAAAATGCATCATTCATGAATACTTAACTTCAAACATTTTCAACACAAGAGTGGATACCCATTCTGCAACAACCAAATTTCAAATCTTGTAACGTTCTTTCAAAAACTCCTGGAAACAATCCCATAATGTATTTATGTTTTTTAATTGAATAAGCGGCGGTGATTTTCTATAAAGAAATGTTTATCATGGTCAATATGAGTATGTTATCTGTTTTTAAACATTGATGATACTCTACTATCATTTTCTCCTGTGCAAGGCTCAGTTAGCTAAGTCGGTAACGTGTTTGGCTACCAATCTCGGGGACTTCAGTTAAAATTCCCACCCGGTCACAGTGTCACTGATGACTGATATATGACATTTGTCATTTATCTCTCATCTGTTAGCCGTTGATGGCACAAACAAACCAATTGCCGATAATCAGGACCTTTTTTCTTTGATTTGATTTTGTTTTTATTATGTTTTTCATATATTTACTTTAAGAAACTATAGAACAATTGTAAAAATTAATAAATATAACCAAGGAATTAGAGACTTATTCTATAGTTCTTTGATATATCCATGCGATTTGCCAATTTTCTTGAATGACTAAAAGCACAACTGCCGACAGATGCATTCGTTTTGGGTTATTAGTCCAGGAGAAGCTGTGTGTTTAGACATACTTATAAATATGACTGTAAGTATTCCATACATGTAGCGTCTTTTATGCCATAAGCGATTTCAAAATATATGAATCGTTAAATTATTGAATTTATCCCCTTTTCAATAAAGTACGTACAGCTTAGCTTATTAACAAGGTTTTATTTAGAAGGAACGGAAACTCGCATCTTTCTACTAAATGTTGATAAATAGCACGCAATGAATTAATATCTTATCAAATTAGGAACTCAGATATCACCGGCAAATGATTTCTTGTACACAGAATGTAAGATTTTTGCAACTTTAAATGTTTTGAACACAAAATATGATCTTGAATTAAAATCATTGCAGTTTGAAGCAAAATTTCGAGTACTTTTCTTGATTTTTCAGTTGCAGTATAAAACAAATAATAAGAAGTATTTCAACATTTGTAAACACAATTCGTTAGGAACGGTCTCATTTTACAGACAATTTCATTGTGCAAAATTTGATTTGTATTTCTGAGATGAATGTATATTTGAAAACTAGATTTCGCGAGATTTTGCCTGAAAACGTGAGCGTTCATAACATCTCAATGAGTTGCTTTTTTTCTTCTTTATCAGACCATGTTATAAAGTATCACTCCGCCTGCACGACCAGATATACCTTATAAAGTAGTACTCTACCACAAGGCCTACATTTTAAACTATACGGCCAATGTCGATACACACTTCCTGAATAATGAATGAATGCATGCGTGCCTCCGTACAGCTTATAACCTCCTATACAGATTATCCACATCGATGTCTAGTCACGGTCACTTTGGTCCCACAAATAATGACAGGCATTATTCACACAGGCATCTCAGTATAAATATACCCGAGGAGACATGATTTAATCATTTATTAAAGGCACTCGCATCGCTAACAGATTGTATTTGACATGGCGGAGGTATTCTGTGGAAAATGGACGGCTTACAAGGACAGTGAAGAATTTGGAGCATACTTAGATAAAATTGGTAACTAAGGACTATACTTTAAATATATTTGTCTATATCAAGTGTGACGATGACCAACATATAGTTTAAGTAAAATGTAAATTTTATTTACAAAGTGTGTACAGGGTAATACAAACACATGTATTTTATTATTTTATATACTAGAAATCTTTCTTCATTACACATTTATTCTAGGTCGATTGCAAAGTGCGCTCAGAGTTTATGTAAGCAACGAGTATATTTCCTGTATAGAACTGTATTAAGTGTTGTTTTTAGAGGTCATCGGGTTAAGCTGTAGATTGAACCCATGACCTCTAGCGTGATCGGCAAACACTCCATCCACTACACCACCGTCACTGATTGTTTTTCTTTTGTCGATCATGTCGATAATACGTTTTTGTTATACACTGTTACTACTACCATTCCCGACTGATCATACCAAATACCTTTAAAATGGAATAAAACTTTCGTATTTTTAATACTTTCGTCAAAATATCGAGTTGCCATATTAAAATTTGCATACGACATAAACAAGACATCATATACATATTTTACATGGCGGTATTTTCTTATGCAAGCTCACATTTCAAGAAAATTGCTCCGATACCTTTTGAGAAAATACATAAAATGTCAGGTGACGGGTTAGCTGTTCCGCTCAGTATAGTTTCACACTTGGCTCGGGTGAACACGTGTATAACATGTCGGTTCCATGTCAGTAAATTATATTTTGGAGGGGTAGCATGTCATGTGTTGTGTTTGCGGCATGATGCCACAGCGTAACGGCGCTTTTTATCGCTGTCTCTGAAAACAGCGATAAAAATATCGGAAAATTTCAAAGTTGTCAAGATTAAGTTTATGTTCCATGTAACTTCATTATACGTGTAACATGTGTTACATTCAATATTTTAGATGTTGGACCTGCCAAGAAGAAGCTTGCCCTCAGTGCCTCACCTTCGATGGAAATAACAGTTGCAGGCGATACTATCAATATCAAAATGTCTTTTGGACCGAAGTCAAGCGAAATTTCGTTTAAACTTGGCGAAGAATATGAAATTGACGGACTAACAAAGGCAACGGTAAATCATATAAAGGATCTTACTTGAGTGCTTATTTATTATTGAATTTATTAAACGAGTTAAAATGTATAATGCGAGGATCTGCCGAACATTGTATTTATTTTTCACAAAGAGTTCGGTAAATTGAATAATAAATGAGCATGAATAAACGATTCGTTTTATCACATAACTCAGGAAAAGTTTACATTTACCATTTATTTAACAGATCAACTATATAAGAAACGAGAAAACATCGGGCAAATTTGTTTCCTTAAGTCCTCATATGAGGTAACGTCTCAATACAACGTCATTTAACCATGACCAATTGACATCATTTATATTATCCGACAAGCCGGAAAGTACGTCGGTAATTTACGTACGAGAGCCGAGTAATACGGAAAACACCAAGCGATGAATCGGAAGTGATATTACACAAGGTTAATATAAAAAATATGACATGGGTTTATTACACTACTGAACCGTTAATTATATGATAAATGCTTTTTAAGTATAGATGAACACATTATACCATACATTTCTACATACTGTAGAAGAGAAAATCGTGAGAAAACTTAAAGGAACTATATCAGGAGTTTTCAAAATTTTGTAATTGGCTTAAAACATTTATTACCATTATATCATGCCTATATATACTCACTGACCCCGTATTGCCAAACTAATATTATCTATTTAAACATGCCAAAATAACATATTAAAGGGCTCTCCTAACTTTGGCTTCGCGCCTAGGTCAGATTAAAATAGATTTCCCGCTTAAAATAACAACATATATTGGGACGTATTTGGTGAATTCACGTGATTTCATTTTAATTTCAATTTTAACTGTTATACAGGTTTACATGTAGCAAAAATTGTTCATTTTCGAAAAAGTTAGAATGACGATGCAAAGGTAGCCAAACAGTATTTAAGTGCCATCTATTTCTAGAATTTGTATTTTGGTTCAAGTTTACCATTCCTATTAACATATTGATTTTTCACGTTTTGGTGGATTTGACATACTTAACTATTCGGATTGTATTTATTAATGATAATGAGATGCTTTTTATCTATTTTGGTAACTATTCTATTTCATAAAACATTCATAGCGTTTTATTCTCCCACGTGCGTGATATTCTGCAATCCATGGTTCTTTTACTTTACTTCTTTTACTGGGATAAATCGAACCGAACTGGAAAACTACTGAAAAAGCTAGGCCGGTACGAACCGGAACTGAGACAATACGCCTGCTTCCGGGTTTTCTGTTCCTGACAATACGAAAGCATTGTGATGTTGAGATATTCACTATTGTCCGTAGCGACATCTATTTTGAAGGCTTAAGTATTTGAAAATAAATTATAGATTGCTACTCTAAGGCATTGTACATTTTGCAACAATAGTATTTATTCTTCTCCCAATTAGCAAATGGTGTAATCACAGACCTATCATTGATTTTGTAATTGTCGAAAATATATCTTTACGATTTTAAGTAATATTTTGTGTGATAAATTTAGCATCTTTTAGTTTTCCAATTAAAACACATATTTATTGAATCAAAATTAAGATCGATACTTACAAGTTACTAATCGATGGTAACGTAATGTAAGTCGTAAAAATGTTATATCTTTATGGTGAAAAAAGTAGTTTGCGAATAATTATTTATCAAGGAAAATAAATATATATCGGTTTGTTGTGTTTCGTTTTGAAAAAAAGAAATAACGTCAATGTAACGTCTGTAACGCCAGTCTAACGTATGTAACACCAATCTAACGTATGTAACACCAATCTAACGTCTATTACGTCAATGTAACATATGTTATGTCTGTAATGTCAATGGCACGTCTGTTACATCTGTTACGTCAATGTAACGTATGTAACGTCCGTAACGTCAATATAACGTCTGTTGTACCAATGTAAAATTTTTAAAGCATGTCACGTCAATGTAATATAATATTATAGCGTCCCCACTCCCCCTCGGCTCCTACGAACTATGTGATGAATTAAGTTCACTTTTATTTGATTTTATTTTTACAAAGGCAATTACGACGTTCACAGATGGCAAGCTATACACGACGCTGAAGCCAGAAGATACGACAAAAAAGTATCAGGTTTCTGTACGGGAAGTGGTTAACAACGAAATAGTTCAGGTCAGTAAATGTAGATTTAGAAATTGAAAGGAAATTATATTTTATCAGGATTACAGAGAAAAACTCCAAAAAATCTCATTTTTAATTCTTAACAAGTTTTACTCATGCTATCACTTTATTTTACTCATGCTTTCACTTTACAAGTTTTACTCGTGCTTTGACTTTTCTGTACTCATGCTTTCACTTTTCAAGTTTTTTCTAATGTTTCCAATTTATTTTACTCATGCTTTCACTTTACTTTACAAGTTTTACTCATGTTTTCACTTTATTTTACCAATGCTTCCACTTTACAATTTTACTTATGCTTTCACTTTATTTTACTAATGCTTCCACTTTATAATTTTACTTATGCTTTCACTTTATTTTACTAATGCTTCCACTTTATAATTTTACTTATGCTTTCACTTTATTTTACTCATCCTTTCATTTTACTACAAACATGCTTTCACTTTATTTATTTTACTTACGCTTTCACCTAATGTTTACAAGTGTACTCATGTTTTCACTTAACATGTTTTACTCATGCTTTCACTTTTTTACTCATGCTTTCATTTTACAAATTTTACTCATGCCTTCACTTTATTTTACTTACGCTTTCACCTAATGTTTACAAGATTACCCATGCCTTCGCTTTACATGTTTTACTCATGCTTTCACTCTATTGTATTTATGCTTTTACTTTGCAAACTTTAATCATGTTTTCGCTTTATTTCACTCATGCTTTCATTTTACAAGTTTAACTCAAATGTTCACTTAAATCTACTCATGCTTTCACTTCATTTTAGTCATGCTTTCATTTTACATGTTTTCTCATGCTTTCATTTTACAAGTTTTACTAATGTTATCACTTTACTTAACTCATGCTTTCACTTTACAAGTGTTACGCATGCTTTCAATTTAGTTTACTTATGCTTTCACTTT
Organism: Panopea generosa; assembly: GCA_029582155.1. Taxonomy (NCBI): domain Eukaryota; kingdom Metazoa; phylum Mollusca; class Bivalvia; order Adapedonta; family Hiatellidae; genus Panopea; species Panopea generosa. Next base: position 60,001,724 of record CM055904.1, on the reverse strand, counting down.
ACAAGTGTTACGCATGCTTTCAATTTAGTTTACTTATGCTTTCACTTTACAAGTGTTACGCATGCTTTCAATTTAGTTTACTCATGCTTTCACTTTACAAGTGTTACGCATGCTTTCAATTTAGTTTACTCATGCTTTCACTTTACAAGTGTTACGCATGCTTTTACTTTATTTTACTCATGCTTTCCCTTTACTTTACTCCTGCTCTCGCTGTACAAGTTTTACTCATGTTTTTACTTTATTTTACTCATGCTTTCCCTTTACTTTACTCCTGCTCTCGCTTTAAAAGTTTTACTCATGTTTTTACTTTACAAGGTTTACTAATGATTTCACTTTATTTTACTCTTGCTTTCACCTTATTTTTACAAAATTACTTATGCTTTCATTTTACATGTTTTACCCATGCTTTCACTTTACAAGTTATACCCATGCTTTCACTTTACAAGTTTATCTCACGATTTCAAAACTAGTGTGACGCCTAACAGGGAGATTTATAAGTTGGATAGTTGTACGTTTAAATATTAATTATATACGTGAACTTGATTTCAACATTGATGTGCGTCCCTGAAAAGTAATATAATACTTGTACATTTCAGACAATGACATGCGACGGTGTTGAAGCTAAAAGATACTTCAAGAAATCTGAATGAAAAGGAACAGTTTCTGTTTACGTGTTGATATATCAATGATTGACATTTTTAGTAATACTAATAAATACTTTCATTAACAAGAGAACTCATTTGAATTATTTAAATCTTCCTAGAGGCTCTCAACATATTTACAAAGAACAACATTAATTTAACACATAAACACAAGAATAAACAAACAAGAATAATGTGTGTAATATGTGTGTATATGTATATCAGTATTGATGAGAATTATCCCATTTATCAGAGTTGCTTTGAACTGATTAATAAAATTTGCATTTGTATATATATAAGATGGAATAGAGTTCCACAAACAAAAGCTAAAATAAGCAAACGAATTTCGAAACATTTCAAAAATTAATATGATACTTGGTTTAAACATATTTAATTTCGAATATCTGACAATATTAAATATTTACAAACAATGTTGTTAAAAGGACTGGAATGAAAGACAAGCTGATAGAATTCCACTCCTAAAATATAATACTTATTCCCATCGTTTTGACATGTCTTGCTATGTATTATCATATTTCTTGATACATCCATTTGTTTATAAAATTGATAAAAGCGAATTGTTTCATTTCGTCGTGTTTCTTGGCTACTGTGGCATAACCAACTACCCGCTACATATAGGATTACTCTCGGTTTATTCACCATAGTCCTTTATTCAACAAATAACACATCTAGATCAACACATTCTCCCAATCTTCTCAATACAATCCACACACAGCATCAAACAACTACATGCATCCACACAAAGCATCAAACAACTACATGAATCCACACACAGCATCAAACAACTACATGAATCCACACACAGCATCAAACAACTACATGAATCCACACACAGCATCAAACAACTACATGAATCCACACACAGCATCAAACAACTACATGAATCCACACACAGCATCAAACAATTACATGAATCCACACACAGCATCAAACAACTACATGAATCCACACACAGCACCAAACAACTACATGACCAACTGCCTCAATTTTTTTTCACAATAAAATAAAACCAATAAAATCATAAAATATAAATATGTTTGGTTAATATTGGTCATCAAGAGCTATCAAATTTCATTAATACTGTAAATATAAAGCCAAAAACGGATTTTGTAAAAAGTCAATTTAACTGCCGTCTTGGGTTTTCCTGCCATTTTGAAAGTATCGCAGTGGGTGTCGGTGTTAAATAAATCAATAAACATTGTTCGCTGTTTATGCCAAGTTTACCGTTTTTGTAAAAATGCACTTTTTTACCATATAACTCCACTACAGGTAACGGATGTTTGATATGTAATATCTCGTTTACATATTTTTTCCAATACTCAAATACATTCAGTTAAAGCTCAAGTACTCAAATACATTCAGCGAAATCTCTAGTACTCAAATACATTCAGAAAAATCTCAAGTACTTAAATACATTCAGCGAAATCTCTAGTACTCAAATACATTCAGCGAAATCTCTAGTACTCAAATACATTTAGAAAAATATCCAGTTCTGAAATATATTCAGCAAAATCTCGATTATTCAATCTCCAGTACTCAAGTGATAAGAGGATACTGTACTTCTCCTTTTTAAGACGAGTTTTAGTTTGAAGAATACTTTGCGATGCAGCAGAGTTAGCATGCATGGTTTGATCGTGATGATGGTTTTAAGTAGGAACAGTTATACAAAATGGGGAACATGTTTAGAAGCGTGCATATGTGTTAATATAATTTATCAAAGTTTAAATGACAGTTGTAATAATGTCAGTAATATATATATATAGAAAGTCCTGCTTTCTGTGATAGTTGTCTGTGATGCTGAAACAATTGGCTGTTATAAATGCCATGCCATGAGAATTCATAAAAATGTGTGTCATTCCTAAACAAATTGTTTCTTTCTTTATAAAAGAAATATCTTCAGATAATGGTTATGCAACTTTAAACATTTATGAACATTGAAATGAGCATGTATGACTTTGTAATTGTGTGTATTCCACCATCAATATAATTGACCTGATGTGTGCTGCTAATAAGACAAATTTATAATCCAACCAGCGGTCGATATTGTGTGTGTGTGTGTGTGTGTGTGTGTGTGTGTGTGTGTGTGTTAATAAGTGCGTGTGCGTGTGCGTGTGAGCATGTATACGAGCACCATGATATATAATTATTATGTGCATGAATGGATTTTGTTATGTAGACTTCTATATTCTTTGTAATAATTCCATACGCTGTTTAGAGTGACAGAAAAAAAAACAATCTGTGATAAAATACTGTCGACCTTGGCGGTGATTCCCTCAGGTTGACAATAATAATGTCACCCTCAATGATATTTTACACTTTTATACTATCTAAGTCCTTTTAACAGTGAAAATGTAAGTTACTCTATAACATTTTTTGCAAACGATATTGAAATATCTATTTATTTTGTACTTATAGTACGTGCGTACGTTTCGTATATGTGAAAATAAAAATAAACAGGCTAACGTGTGGTAAATGTATGTGTTATCGTTATATATTTCCTTACACGTAATATTCCTATTTAATTATGTTTCATTCATGTTTGATTAGCGATTGCGAATTTTATAAAAGAAAGATAAACTTATATTGTTTGGGAGTCAATTCAATTTCTATTAAAAAGCAGTTCATATTCATCTGCCTCCTGAACTCAGTTCCTGCGGATCCAGTGAAGTCTCATCTCTTTGTTTTTTCAAGACTTTTTTTCACGTCTGAAAAAAATCATGATCTCTTTTAACCATTTTGGAAAATATACCAAACGGAATAACACATTACTTTGTTTATACGTAATACCCATGACTTGAAAAGCGATCGAGTTATGAATGTCGAGTTATGAATGTGATTCCATCTATTAGTGTCTAATTTGTTGGTAATTTTATGGTGAGGCCTTTCCAGGGGGGGGGGGGGGGGGTCCCTGTTCCATGGATCCCCAAAATACCTAGGAGGGCCTCATTGATATATAGCTGATGTTTTCATCTGAAGATTTCTGTTCTGTATCACTGATGATTATAACCAGAGTATTAAACATGTTTACACGTTCAATATAAGAAGTTTTTCTTTAGGCATTTACATTGCTTGATTGAATACTTAGTGTTGTTTTTATGCCATCAAGGGCGAACAGACAATCAGTTAATCTGACTACTGTTTCTTGGGATCCTGAAAGGTTAACCAGAACTCAAGCACATCCCATCTCTGCAAGTAACTAACAACTTTCCCACTTGAATGAGCGGTGAGAGACGAATGATAATGAGACCCAACGTCATATAGCAATCATCACAGAAACTGATGCCGGGCGTGGATTCGAACTCACGATCCCTGTATTGATAGTCAGACGCGCTACCGGTTGAGCTAATCGGCCCGGCACGTACAGACCCTACTATGAAACAATGCATTTACACCTGACACATTTACACAATCCTTTAGATAGGTCTAATTAATAGGGGGGGGGGGGCGATAGCTAGCCTAAAAGTTATGTGCCCCAACCCCCACCTTACGCGGAAAAAAATGCATGTATATGTAAAAACGGAAAATTGTTTTTTAAAAAATTGCCTCTGAAAATTATATGCTGGCCTGGGCCTTTGGGCCTATTAGGTAGCTACGCTGCTGATAGTGTAAGGCCATCACATATATTAGCGTATTGCCATGGTTACCCAAATAAAAAAACAGTATCAAACGTTTGCAATCAAATTGAAAGTTTAAGCGAACTGAACGCAGTCTTAGTAGCCTTGAAGAGAGGTACACTTAAACTCTTTCATTGAACCGGAGACATATGTTATGAAGTCACTGATTGTATGTCGGTCATACGTACATGGCTATGATATCTGTAGCAAGTAAGTAATGTTTTTGTTTATTATAGTGTCACCCCTATTGAAAGGGCCAGCCACACTGGGCTTATGAGACACCTTTATGCTGTATACACTTACTTCCCGATCGCTATCATTGCCAGGCGTCAAGCTGTTAGACATTCGGTACCCCTCAATTTAACTAGCTGCTGGGTGAGCAACCGGCCGTATCAGAAAAAATCTAAGTGCTTCCACCGGGATTCGAACCTTCGAACTCCCGCTTCCGAGGCGGACGCCTTAACCAGTAGGCCACATAAGACGGTTATATGTAACTGTCTGTAAATTTGTATCTTGAAAAATAGTTTGGTTCATCTTGTTACTAGCAAAAGAGGTAATTGAAAATGCGCAGTTACACTATATTGAAATAAGTGTATTGAATTGAACAGAACTTAAAGACCCAACCTAGGTATAAAAGCGAGGTAATGGCGGTGGGAGTGTTTTCCCTTATTTTTCAAAACACATTCAGGTCTGGGAGAGTAATTTTCAAATCTAAAATAAACTCATGGATTGAAAAATTTGAGATTTGTCATGCAACATAGTCTTAATATTACTCACAGTTCCTGAAAATTTCAGAATAAAATCTGCAATAATTTATTACTTATTGCTTTCAACAGACAATCAGTTACAGAGAAATTTGAATTTTGTGGAAGGAGCAAACGGGTCAATATTTGTCATGTGACCAATGTTTGTAAACAAACTGGCATGCTGCAGCTCACATGGCTGTAAGTTAAATACAAATTACAAATCATGCAAGACTTACCAAACTTTTAAATGATTCCTTCTATTATCCTTTTTTTAATCACCAACAGTTGTATATCACCATATTTAATTGAATTATACAATTGTTCCTCTTCTTTATTAAAAAAAATTATGGTGCCGCACGAATAAGTCATTTTACATGTGTATTATATCACATGAAACAGAAATGATAGTTTTAGATTAAAACTAAAGATAGTGTTTTCACCAGGAATATCATGAATATATATAAACGGCTTTTGTCAAATGAAAGCTTTTGAAAGTGACTTAAAATTACCAAAATCAAAAAAAAAATTCTGGTCTTTTTCTAAATTAATTATCAGTAAATTCTTAATTACAACTGATTTATTCATCATGATTTCTGCTTTAATGAAGTTGAAGGGTTTTATCTCCCTCCGTGTATTACATTGTTATAACAGGAACCAATTTTTTAATGATTTTTCACTTTTTATTTTGTTTTTGATATGCGCGGCCTTGACATTGTTCATAATCACCACAATTTATAATTTACAGCTAATACACATGCATGATAAAACACCAACATTAATTAAAGTTTATTATTATCAATGTCTCTATCACTCAACTTTGTATCCAAGGTATGATTTGAGGTATTGTGTTGAAAAAAACACCTTTTGCAATTTTTAATCACATCAACAAAATCAAGTCTAATTCCTCATATATTCAACAAAGTGTTGATTATTACTTTTTTTTTTATCAATAACATCCCAGTATTAATATAATATCCAAGTATGAATATAATTGCAAGTTCTTATTTTCCGTCACTAAAAGTGACAAAAATATCAGCACATAACATGATCTATGTATTTTAATTTCCCTCCACATCGTACTAAATGATTCATAAAGGGCTATACCAACTTTAATATAGGGATTTTGGGCATATCTGTTAGACTGATTATAATGCTTGAATTGTGGTTTAAAATTGGTAGGCACATATGTTCATATACATAATTACTTTGATATCAATCAACAACATTATCACATCACTTACTAGTGTTGATAAAACAGTAATTACCTGATAATGATTAATTAAAGACCCTGTAGTCCCTAATACTAAAGTGGGATGTGATATTGACCCCAGAGTCAACATTCCTGTATCAGTTACAATGTAAACCTTCGGCATTATTTTATAAACATTTTGCTGTCTGCTATTATCGCTGTTCTATTGTTAGACCATATTATACACTCCCAGTTGATAAAACACGCCCTGTAGAGTAACTAATTTACATCCGATAGTCTGATCGGATGTTGGGTCTTTAATACAATAATAATCTCTCTATTCTTTGATAATGTTCACATTTTAGAAAGCGCATTAAAAAAATGTTTCTATTTAAGGCAAAAAGGTAAAAATCAATTAAAGTCAAGTTATAAACTTCCAAATGTGTTGAAAATGGGCCTTCCTTATTAAATAAACATTATTTATAATATTACAGTTTAATTTTATCATATTATTAACTATAACATTAACTTTAAGCTTCATTTCGGTAATGAAAAGTTCATTTCGGTAAATTTCGGTAAATTTACGAAATGAAGTTCATTTCGGTAAATTTCGGTAAATATACGCAGAATAAACGTAGAATACCTTATTGAAATAAGAAAAAAGCTTAACACATTATATGGTGGGACCTAATCCAAATCAATCAATGTTAACTAGCGCATTTGATAGTAGAACATAAGGTTAAAAGATATTGTGGAAGACCGCTTACTTTAATATACAATATTTTCGGTTATTTTCTATCTTTGTATAGTACTGGTACTTGTTGCTAATAAAAGTTAAGTCTGGAAACCAGTCTGAGGGTGCGATTTCCGGTTTTTGCGGAAAACAAAATTTGGCAAATGTAGATAATAATTTTCCCCTTTTCACGACTGTGCAATCATGCCGGAGCATATAAATGTTGCCGACTTTATTGAGCAAACATGGGATGATTACAACTCGCCGACTACGTCGACATTCGACAAGGAAATGATAAAATGTCGGAATGCTGTGTCGCAAATTGAGGAAGTATGAACTGCAACTATCATAATTGTCAATTTTGTCTTTATAATTGTTTTTTTGATAAACCTTAAAATTTTGCATGGTGATTTTGTTATTAAATCAAAATCATTTTTTGGCTAAAAAAGATGATTACATACTACTGCTAATTTTTTGCAGCATTTCATGCATAATTTATTAACATTTTGATAGATGTGACGTTAATTTGTAAACAGTAAATGTATACTGGTCATACCTAAAACCGCGAGTCTAAAAATTTTTCAACCATGTAAAGAATGGCTTCAATAATAAACAGTAATATGGTTCAAGTATGCTGAGTAATAAACAGTTGCCGATATGAAATGCAAACAAATGCCGACGAGAATGTAAGTTGGAGCTTTGCGCATGTCTTCCCAGATTGTTTTTATACGGGCATTCGCGGTAATAGGTATATCGCGGTATTAGGTATACTGTATATATTTCCTTTTTTAACACTAAAACTTTATATAAAATTAAACATTTAATACAGTTTTAAATATCAGAGGGAGTGGATGTAGATTGACCTTAAACTTAAAGTAAAAGCAACATAACCAGTTTTAATGCAATAAATAACTGGTATAATCGTAATATTTAAGCATAAATTGTGACTCTCGGGACCGTTTCTGGTTCAAAATACCTTTGTTTATCATCAAAAACATGTATTAATGCTCGCTAATTATAAATATTGCTGTTTTTTATTTAGACAGACCTGTGCAATAACGTCAAAGGTTTAGCACACCCATTCTTGCCTATACTCGTTAATGTTTTCTGCACATCATTGATTAAAAATGTGGAGCCTATGATTATACTAATGTTGTTGTATGGTGTTTAGCGTTGCTTTCAACAATTTTTCAGTCATATCGTGACGGTGTCTACTTGAGACAGTATTCTGAGTGCTGTCACACTGGAGTATCATGCCGCATATACATGGTATGATACCCCACCTAGTAACATTATACTGACACCAGGCAGACCAGACCTAGAGCTCTCCTCTAAATGCTGAGCATCAAGCGAGGAAGCTTCTAGTACCATTTTTAAAGTCTTTGGTATGACCTGGCCGGGGATTGAATCCACGACCTTCCACATGTGAGGTGGACGCTCTACCAGTAGACTACACTGCGGTCTCGTGATTATACTAAACACAATTTACATTGAGCTGCAGATTATTGCTCAGGAGACCCCAAGTTTGAATCCCACGTAAATGTAACAGTATGCGTCAAAATCTTTTCATAACTAGAGACTAGAGACATTCCAAAATAACAATCTGAATCCAATTTTTATAATCCTTGAAACTTGATGTAAATTTCAGGTCTTCTGTTATATAAGTTATATAACAGAAGACCTGAAATTTACATCAAGTTTCATTTTCTAAATTTTTACTATATAATCATATTTCTATCCAGTTTCAGCATTCAACTGTAAAGCTTGTTCCATTTTTTTTCGATATAAAGTCATAGAAATTTACAGACTCTAGGTTTGGAAAACTTTTGTAGTCCAGTTAAAATGTCATAGGCTGTGTCTTGGACTATATCTATTTTTTGCAGTCTGATGTAATTATTTTTGTTTTGTTTATTTCCATAACAATGCTATTTTTCCTACCATACTCCATAAACGACTTTTATCATCAACAAAAATTTGGTTTCAGCAAAATAAGAATATTGTCTATCTATGCATTGATATCTTTGCACAATGTCATTTCAAGAAACAGTTCTGTTTTATTTATAATTATTAATTTTTGTCACTTTAAAAAAAAAATTACCTTATTTCATACATCAAATTATTGAATGTGTTATGATGATGTACTTTGAGCAAAAACCCATAAACAAAGAAAATAAATCCTCTTTTGATTTATTCTTGGACTATAATTATGTGAGGCCTAATACTGTATGATGGTGACATTGACTAAGTATATACCAGGGTTTCCCCCAGAGTCATAATGCATGTCGCATGCGACATCCCTTCAAAAGATTTGGTTGATTAGCGACAGTTCTTAAGTGGCCCGACATGCCTTCTGAACCGTTGCGACTACCATTAGATAGTCCCATTACACAAACCAATCAGTAATTAAACAAGTGACCCGTGATCAATTGACCAATTTCACCGACTTGTCAATCACTCCCAAGTGTGATCTGGAAGTGTGTACAGGTAAACCAATCAGAACGAGTCATTGAAGGTTACTCTGCCTCATTATAGAAAGGGGTGTGCTGTGAAATTTCTTGATCTGATATTGTTTTTCACAAGATATAAAATTGACTACTGACCAAGGGTCGGCATAACTTTTCAATTGATTCATTTACCTCCAATCTCGTGAAGTCTATGTAGTATGTATGCAATCAATCAGAACAAAACACTTAATAAAGTGTGTCACGACCATTTCTCAGATCAAGACAACTGGAAATGGATCGCAGTGTGTAGTAAGGGCTTTATGCAAGTAAGCAAAACAATGAAATCGTAAAGGGTTTTCTCAGCATCTTATTTCAACAAAGCTAGAATAAAATCCCCACTTAAAATGGTTTATTTTGTACATAAATTGAAGAAAAAATACGAAAAAACACCTGGATGTTGCCTACCGGATGTTAACAAATTTGAAAAACCCGGTCTAAAAGTCAGCGCTTAACAAGTTTGATCCTAAAAAATAGATGCGTCAGTTATAGCAGTCCCGTTTATTAGGGATGTTTAAGACTGAACTATTAACGTTTCCTTTTATAAAATTTATATTTATTTGGAAATACACTGACACCTAATGAAAATTACCGAATCGAACATTAAAAATGCAAACTTCTCAATTGTATTAACTTTGGAATATGACAAGTTGTCCATTTATAAACACTCCTTTATTCTTTTTTTATGGCAATAATATTCTAAAATTGGGAAGAAAAATATATTTGAAATGCACATTAATTGATAGTTGGATACCCCTGGTTCCTCAGCATCTTATTTCAACAAATAAAATCTCCACGTAAAACGGTTTAAATTTTTAACATAGATTAAAGAATTTATGTCATTGGAAATACCCAGATGTGGTGACGGTAAAAATTTGGTTACTGTGGCCCCGTTTATGTAGGATATTTAAGGGATAGGGAAAAAAAGAATTTTTAAGGATAATCTTTTTGTGTTTACTTTTATAAAATTGGTATTCATTTAAAATACACAAATTCTATATTAAAAATATAATTTGCTTCTATATTGAATCAAACATTAAAACATATAAATTGTAACATTCAAATATGACTAATCATCAAGGACTTGAACAGAAAAGGATAGAAAACTTGTATTGGATAGGAAACTTGCATATCAACATTAAATGTTGACGAAATAGCACACAAAGGATTAATTAATTGGCTGATATTGAAGCTTGAAGGAAAATGAATCATAATTAACTTGTTATTTTAGCTGCAGTATAGATATTTTGTAATCGAAAGTGTTTCAGCAATTTTAAACACAAATTTCTGGAAATGGTATTGTTTTGATGTGAATATCTCTTTGCAATGCAAGAAATTTGAATTTGAATTTTGAATGGAAGTTAAGATAATGGAAAACGAGATATTGCGAGATTTTGTGTAAATACACAAACGTTCACAAAATCTCAATCAGTTGCCTTTCCTTCTCTATATAATTCCTTGCTAGTCATCCATTAAAAAAACTTAAAATTTCTTTGTATTAATTTTATTGCAGCAATGTTCTAAATAGAACCACATACTTAAAAATGCACCATTCATGAGTGCCAAACTTAAAAAAAATCAACACAGGAGGTGACACCCCTCCTGTACCCACCCCTCCCATTTTTAGCAACATTCCTTCATAAATTCCTGGGGGGGACCTGTATATGATTGAATGATTGAATGCTTGAAATATTGTTTGGAAATTCAAGATTGTTTCCATTGATCAGCAAAGTAGCCAATAAGGCTGTGTATTGCCAGGACACATCCGATATGATACATACAGCGATGTGGGTATGTCGTTACGATACACTGCATAACATTAGAAAACAATCTTACTTTTACTTTGGAGTTCTCACTGATGTGAAACTGATATGCATTGTTTTGAAAGATTGCAATATAATTGTATTGCAATTTGAGGCAACACTAACAGAAGGCATGGACTATTTTAATAGAAATATGTTCATAAATTGTCTCATATTTCACAAATCCTTGAAATATATGTTAATAAACTTCACATAAATATTAGAATAAAGATACAACTGTATTTCTAAATAGTTTTTAACAATCATAATATACCTTGAATCATTTCATACTGGTTATTTTGCTGACTATGGCAAGTTTTCTACATAATACTGCAGTATCTCATGTATTCATAAAACCACATAATTAGAACAAATTGAGTTCTTGAATTCTGTTGACTTGTTATGGGAAAACTTTGATATATAATAGTTCTAATGACAACAAATTCCAGAGTTCATGTGTTGGGACACAGATCAATGTTTAAACGCTACCTAGTGGGCATGCCACTGTAGTGCTGAATTGATGATTTTGCCAAATTTAATATGCATGGTTTTATATTCATATCGATAGCGGAGGATTTGTAAATGTATTCTATATGTTAAACATTGAGATATATAATTCGAGAAATTTACTTGAGGAGATAAACTGACTGACCTGTGCTGTGACATGGTACACATAAAAGTTACCCTGTATTTGTGTAATAAAGTAGGCAGGGAAACAGTCTGCTACGAGTGTAGTCTGACTTCTGATTAGCTCGTATTTTTCCATGTTAATAATTAATCATGACCCAGAGTATGGTTTTCATCACCTTTTGGGATGTCCACGGGTTACTTTGGTTTAAACAAACCAATTGAATGTTATGTCATTGTGGAGAGAAGCAATCATATTATGGCGGCCACTTAACAAGAAATATCAGTGAGTTTGGGCTGAAAAAGATAATCGAAAATAATCCCTACCATAAACAACAACAGTGTATGGACTGTCTAACTGCAGTCACATTTAACGTTACATTTACAGATGTCTGAATGTTGTGTATTACAATCTAGACAACATGCGTGTCAGTGGCAAACATGTAGGTCAAATCAAAATAAGTTAAAAAGATCTGCTCTTTCTACTGCGATGATGAGTCGTCGAAATCTAAGCACTGAGGAGTTTTGACTTTGGAAATCAAAGCATTAAAGTATCGTTTTGCTTATAGCACCTGGGGAAGGTTCTGGTAACCCAGTGCATATAGTTTTGTCATTAACCCAGAACAGTTTATTGTTTGCTTTTATTTGTTTCCAATTTCATTTTGGTCCTTTTAATTTTATATGCAAATTAAAATTAAAGTTTGAATGCCAATCAGAGTTTTATTAACGCAATTTAGTATTTGTATACGCATAAGCTCTTGATTGGATACTAGCTGTACCTGATGTTTACAAAAATATGAACGGAACAGTTTTTTCCCCAATTCCTTTCGTTGTTTTATTTTTTAATGCAAATTGACAACTAATGTTTGAATGTCAAACATTTGTTTGTTTACGCAAATTTAGTATTGGTATACATGTATTGGACATTTTAAACTCTAAGTCAGAGCTCTGGAACCGTTACTAGCTTTAGTTGATTTATAAATATAATAACTGGAAGTAAAGCTCTTTTGATAATTTGAATGGATTCTATGCTGGTTTTTTTTTCAGCTTTATTTTAATGATATTGAATTATGCATAACCTACGACTGTATCGCGGTACAGCTGATACAGTCCCTACCGATACAATTTGCATATTGCTCAGAAAGGAAATTAGGCAATAAACTTGTATACCGGTGTATCTGAACAGCCCTAGTAGCCAATTTGTTTATTGGAATTCTGGTCAGTAGATATATATTTCAAACATGATTGAATTATTATTGAATGATATAATTTTTTATTGACACAATCATGATAAACATTTTATTGTGATCATATGCCAGTTTTACATTTTCATCCTACCAGAAATAAGCTTGCTATTTAAATGTATGATCTGAACATCCGTATACTCTTTTCAGCCAATCAGAGTAGTGGTAGTCGACTAAGATAAATATTCTTGTTTTTACAACCTTCACGGTTAGTGGTTCAGTGGTTAAGGCCTTGGACTGAGAACCCAGGGGTTGCAGGTTTGATCCCCAGCTCCTCCAATTGAAAAAATAATTATTGGATGTGTCTTTAACATTAAATAGAAGTTCCATGTATCTGTGCCTTTACACCAGGAATCTAAATGTATCAGGTACGCTACGTATGGGTTTTCTATATCTCTGCACTATCCTCCAAAAATCTAAACCTACTTATACTTTTTTGACAGCGTCGACCATAAAGGAAATCATTGGCAACGATAAATAAAGTTCATCACTGTCGCAATCAAACTGAAAACTTGCTGAAAGCGATGCTAAACACCATGCAGTTTACATGTTTTTACCATTTTTGAAATATATAATCTGACAATACTTTAATTTAAATTCTACTGAGATTAGAGAACAAAATATAGTACATGTCCGGAGTCCCTGCTCCCGCTGATAGTAGAACAGAAATGATAGAAAGCAATTTAAAGTATAACACTAAGTATAATAATTGCAGTTTGACAAATGGTAAATCACATATCAGCAAAATGGGATACAGTGATACAGTCTAGGAGACATTTCTTTCGTAGCGCGTCTGACTCTTGATCCAAGGGTTGGGAGTTCAAATCCCTGTCTGGCCAGTCTTCGTGAAGGTTGATATACGACATTGCATCTCATTATCATTCGTCTCTCACTGCTTATTCAAGTGGGAAAGTTATCAGCTACTTGCGGTGATTGGGTGTGCTCACAGTCGTTAGGTTAATTGACCATCTGATAGCTCTCGATGGCATAAATATGACGCTAAATATTCAATCAATCAATATTCAATTCATTACATATTTTAAGAAATTGCTTTTTGCTAGAATTCATTCAAAACATTTGTTCACATCTTCTGCCAAAAGATCTTGACCAAAAGTAATCAATTTTAAAACACAATTCATTTTATTTTGCCTACCAACATTTCAGTTTTAACTCTTCCTATTTGAGGTCAGGGTTCACAATGTCATGTCTGTTCTTCTACAGACAACTCTTATACAGGTTTTTTGTATGGTCAATGTGAAAATGAACATTGTTCCCCCTATCTAAGGCCAACCTTAAAAAACTATATTTGCTGTGCTCCTTTAATGTGGGCAGGTAGTTAGCCATAGGAGCTGGGGGAGGGGTTGAGTGGGGGCCGGAAGTACATTCTCATAATGCTTTCTCCTCAGGTTGGGCCCCCGCAATAATTGAAACGCTTCTACGCCCATGTTAGTTAAAAAAATTGCCATAATTTTCATATTGCATAGTTATTTTAAAGAAAAAATGAACAGAAATCATGAAAAAAAATCAACCCTTTAAAAGTCAATTAAAAAGTTTGGGAAGCTGCAATTTTGAGTGATTAGGTAGGAGCACGGCAAACAATTTATTTTTTAAAGATGGCCTCACTTGAACATGTCAGATTTTTTTAATATTTTTTTCAGGAACTGGACACTGACAGAAGTGAGTTGACCAACTTGAAAAAGTCAGTTAGAGCTTTGTACAACTCCACTAACAGTAAGTCCTGTCATTTATTGGTATTAATTTACATTTCATTGTTTTTGGTTCAAAGACTGAAACACATAATCATAGCAACCTTAGATACATATTAAAGTAATTGAGTATTGTATATACAGTCAAGTCTGTGAAAGTGGTCACCTATATTATATATTATTGTTTTAACCCTTTACTTCATATAGACGCCTTTGGACACCTCTTGTTACGAGCAATCTGAACTCTTCCTGCACTGTTTTCAATGGCCTTCTGTGATTGGTGCGGGAAAACGTGTATCTATGGAGTGAAGGGTTAAATCTTAAAACAATATCTATCTCAACACTGGCGTAAGTTTACAATGTTTTGGGTCATGGAAGGTTGGGTCTTTTCCTAATTTCCAGGTTAACAATTCTGGGTTATTGTATAAAGGTTGTGTGTTTGGTCCTGCTGATCTGTTGTGTCTGATGTTCTGTCCAATAGTACCCTGTGTTCTATGCCAATCATGTTCTGTAATATTCTAACTTATCATTCCAGAGCATGCCCAGAATGAGAAAGATATATCGGAGAACTTGGAGAGAATCAGCAACAGCACAAGCAACTCCCACCAGCAAATAAGTGAGTGACAGCTGCATTATATATGTGATAAGTGCTAGGAATTTTTTCCTTTTTTTTTTGAATGTGTTTTATTACTTTTTTCATTCAACACATTATAATATTGTTGGATCTTCATTGGCTGAATGGTCTATGGCGCCATCTCAAGATCACTTGTGTGTTTTTTTGTGTATAAAATAAGGGGTCCTTTGTGGCCAAGTAACCTAAGCGGCTGGTGTTTAATGGCCACATAAGGTAATAGGTTCGCGTCTCACTTGTTCCAAAATCTTTATGTGAGAAAGTTTGCCAGTTACTTATGAAAGGACGGTGGTTCTGCACAGATTCATTCTTGGGCTTTCCTCCACCAATAGAAACTATATATGCCATAAATAACCTGAAATGTGTTGAAAATTGCATTTAACCTCATTAAAAAAATCAACAATGTACATTTGCAACCATTCTATTGGTGGAGAAAGACCTCCAATTGAAGCTGAGTAGAAACATGCGCAAGTAACTGGCAAATTTTCTATTTTGGTCCCCTTAATAGAAAACGTCTGAAAATCATGTATAATTATTTTTATATAAACAGACTTAAAAGTTTCTTTTTTCATATCAACAATATTCGACAGTTTTGTGGCAGTCTGATGTCGACCTTATTTTAATTTTTACAAAGTTATCCATAAATTTTTTTGATTTCACCTTACAGATTCAGCTCTTCATGAATTTGCACGGGTGACAAAAATCCTGGGTTCGCTGATTGAAGATCTGGTGAGTTGTGTTAACATTTAAATGATCATTTTTACTCCCGTATAATTTTTGTCCCCTGCTTTGCAAAGAGCGGGAGACACTAATTTCAGTCTGTCTGTCTTGGTTTCAATGCAATAACTTAAGAATGCCAAAATAAAACCTTTTGAAATTTTGATACAATTTTTAAACTGACAAAACACAGGCTAAATTCGAATTAAGGGTGTGGCATTTGTCGTTCTGGAGTTATTCCCCGTTGTTTTGTGAAAAATCACATAGATATATATTTGTGGGGGTTTCCATGTAATAACAAAAGAATGACTGATTCAAATCTTTTGAATTTAAATACAGACGAGATTAAGGTGTTGCTTTTCTGTCAATGGTGTCAAACATTTATAGTTAGCTCTAATGTAAGTTTTCCGTTTTTACACTATTTCTCAACAAGTACATTTGCTAGCACACTCGTACTTGGATCATAGTTACAACTAACACCCTGCATCACATTATATACTGCAGATGCTGAGTGTGACCTACATTTCATGGTCCATTGACATTGTTTGATGCTGAATTTTGCATTAACCTCCAACATTAAGTTTTCATTTTTACACTATTTCTCAAGTGCTAGGACACTCTTACTTGGATCATATTACAACTAACACCCTGCATTATATAATGCAGATGCTGAGTACTTTTCTTTGTTTAAATTTATATATTTTTTTTTTTTTTTTTTAATTTTTTTTTTTTAAATATGTTTTACTTAGAAACAATTTTTTTTTTATAAATAAGTTCTACTTACAAATACTGGTTAAAGTTTGTTTTTTTAAATATGTTTTACTTAGAAATACTGGTTAAAGTTTTTTGTGCAACTACCATCAAGTTCATATCTCAAAAATCACTTAATGTATTTGATCGAAACTTCAAACAATACTTTCTACAATATTTCTTAGTAATTAAACCTACTACATTAACAAAGTTAGATTACTCTTGCATGGATATAATATTTTAATTTTTTTCTCTCCCATGTGTGTATTAATGGTCAAAGCGGACATGGCGAGACATATCATTCTGAGGAATTCTTGTCTAATGACAAAACACAGGCTAAGTTCAATTTTAAGGGTTGTGGCATTTGTCATACTACAGCTACAGTATGCCCCTTTAATTTCTGAAAAATCGTATTTTTGGGGGTTTCCGTGCAAAAACTTAAGAATGACTGAATTAAAGAATTTGCTTGTTTTACATTTGTTTATACAGTCAAAATACAGACACTTCTGGTCACTTCTCAATGTTTACTCAGAGTTGTTAACACCTTCTGAAACTTCTCAATTAACTGGTAAGCTGGCAATTTTCTGGGAGAACACCCTTTCTGGTGCAAAATATATTTCTGGTGAAACATTTGTTTAATTAAACTTCACTTAAACACCTCTATAATTGATAAAAAAGGGTACATTTGTTTGGATTTCCCAGATGAACTAACATAGAGTTACCTCCCTTGGTATGTCATTAAAGGTTCTGGGTTTATTTTGCGGACTCAAATAGAGTACTGTCAATGGCACTGGGCAGTTTGTCGCCAATTTGCTATATTGACTGCAACAGAGTTAAGATGGCAAAAGCAAATTTCATTTAACTGAAAAGACAATGACTTGGAATTTATTACCTACATGTACACATGTTTGTAGATTGTTTTTTAAATTTGAGCCAACTTTAATTAAGACATTCCATGATTTACTATTGGTGGGTGAGTTGTAGTATGCTGATTGCAATTGTTAGAAACACAACTTATCTTAATTGGGACAGGCCATAACTTTTTATTTGTGAGAAAACAGTCATTTGTTATATTGATTGCTTTTTAGTAACAGTTCCTGAATTAAAAAAACATTCATAATGAACCGCCACCTATTTTATAGTCTATTTAAGGCCGTTATAAATTAATTTCTAACTTACCATCCAAATTTTCTTTAAAAAAGTGGACTTTTTTTTTTTATGAATATAAAAAGGGTCGGGGTGGCATGAAAATTAGGGGGTTGGCGAGGATGATGATAATGACAATTACTTTGTAATGGCCTTACAAACACAAAAACCTAAAACTAAAAAGAAATATGTATAATTAACAGTCTTAATTAAAATCCAAATTCAGTCCATGTTCTTTATAAAGCAGAAAAATTGAATAATAAATCAATATTCAATAAATTTTTTACTTTCATTTTCAATTGTAAACCAGAGAGAGACTAGACTATTCTATATTCTAAAAATAGCTTGAACAGGATTTAAAGATAGAAGGAAGCATATTGACAAGTGTGAAATAAATATAATGCTATCAATACTATTGTCATTCTTAACAAATTCCTGTATATATAATGAATATGGACTGAATCGGAATAAAAGGATTTGAGCTTTCACTGCACAGATGCACCACTTATTTGTCATGGTAACATGATTTTTGTGCTTTAAAACTCATACCGCGATACTCACTTAATAAACAACAGGTGTAGCACATACTTTTTTCTCACGGAACCTTTAATCATCTATAATTGATTTGCCACAAAGAAATTGTCCAGAAAGATTCTGATTTTCAAAGTGGCCATTTTGGTGGCCATCTTGGATTTTCCGCAATTTTGAAAGTGGGCGTCTGTGTTTAAATAATCAGTTAACCGTGAACTACATTTGTGCCAAATTTGGTGCTTTTCTCCAAAAAGACACAATTCTCCCAATATACAGCACCATATTGCCCCACAATTGGACAACTGTGTAATAGAGGACCCTAAAATTGATGCTTAGCAACATACAATACTATTATTGATCTTTTGATCTTAACTTTGTTTCAGTCAAAAAGTCTGCATAACAGCCTGCAGTTCCCGCTGGAATCATTGTTAAAGGGAGATATAAAAGGTGTTAAAGGGGACCTTCGTAAACCCTTCGACAAAGCTTGGAAAGACTACGACTCGAAATTGTAAGAAACGTAAAATAATTTCTCCCAAATATCATTCACATTATTGTTTTTATCTGGCTGGGCAGTGGCCTAAATAAAAATATTGTTTGTTTATCCTTAACCTACCTACCCGATGATATTGCTCCATCTCTAATAATTTAATTGCATTCTCCAAAAAATATTTTTTGTTATTGTTTGTCGTTGACAAAATATTGGATAATATCCAACGTTTCTGTTATATCTGTGGATTGTCGTTTTGGGGATCAAAGTTCGAATCCTGTGACAAAAAAATATACTTTTTTGTTCATTTCCCTGGCAACACTATTTTTGTGCTACAATTCTCTTTAAATTTTTCCTTTTATCACAAAAAATCATCTCAACATGGTGTTAATAAGTAATTAGTATAAATATTCTGTTTTTCAAGTGCCAGTTATTTATTTTTCACAGTATATTATTATATATGTTATTTTGAGATTCGTTTTTTTTCTAAGTATGGAAACTCTGCCTGAAAGGGTCAAGGGCACTGTTATAGGAAAAAAATTTTTGCAGTGTAAAGCTTGAAAAAGATGCCAAGAACAAGGCCAAGGAATTGGGTTACTACAGGACCGAGTTGACGGGAAGTGACGTGGCAGTCGACATGGAGAAAGAAAGAAAAATATTTCAGCTTCAGATGTGCATGGTATGATATTCTTCAGTGTTAATTCATATTTTGTGGTATTGTTATTCAAAACTAATGGTGATGGTTCATTCATTAAGTGTTCTGCCATTTGTTCGTCAGCCCGACGTAAAGACATTGTTTTCTGATCAATAATTTCTGACATGGTCTATGTATTAATTGATATTTAGTGTGGTGCTGTATTTACATTAAGTACAGGTCATCTTTGATATTTGTGAATGTCGGTCAAATTTTACACAAGTTATGGCCCTTTTCAACTTACGTTTAAGTAAAAAATTGTTTTCCTATCAAGTCTGGGCATTTGTGTCAACAGACACTTTTGTAGTTATTTTAAAATATTGTTTACTTAGATATTTTTGTGTCGGAAAAATAGTATATTGTTTGTCTTTCTTGTTTTGAAAACCTTTTAGAACAGAATGATAAGACATAGAAATTACATGTTTTCCATGTAAATGTTAACAGGTATATAATATTGCTTATTGATTGAAATAATTTGTGCAGAAAATAAATTGTGTTATCCAATCTGGCTGTGTCGAAGATGATAACAGTTGTTTATACCGACATCCATTGAGAGGAAAAAACGAATGTGATACCCATTCTGGAGTAATGTCGATAAAGGTAGTTGAAATGGAACATTGTTCTAGGGGTGTAAGGCCCTGCCACATGACCTCTTTTATCCTCTCACCCCTGATGTCAAGCTCAGTTCCAAAACTGTACTGTCAGTTACTTACGTAAGGACGGTGGTTCTATTGAAATTGGAACTAATGTTTTCCTCCGCCAATAAAACTGGAAATGCCATAATATAACCTGTCGTGTGTTGAAAACGGTGTCAAATGCCTTGAAAACTGGAATATCTACATTTGATGAATTGGCAGCAAGACTCTTTGGTTGAGTTTATTTGCAGAATGACAGAATATAGTTCTTCTTGAATGCACATCTGTTAAATCATACACTGAAGTCTTCTTCCACAAATATAAAAATGGCCTACAGGTTTTATTATTGATATTTTGCATAATTTTTGTGCCATCAAAGGCTAATATACAATTAGTTAACCTAACCGCTCTTTCCTGGGATCCTGAAATGTAACCAGTACTCAAGCACACCCCCATTTTCACAAGTAAATGATAACTTTCCCACTTAGATTGGCTTTAAATCAGTGGTGAGAGGTGAATGACAATGAGACACAATGCGGTATATACATATAATCATGGAGACTTTGGGTCCAGGCTGGAATTTAAACCCACAAATTACATACCGTATATTGTGAGACCACGGTGTGGTCTAGTGGTAGAGCATCCGCCTCGCATGCAGAAGGTCAAGGGTTCAATCCTCTGCCGGGTCATACCAAAGACTTTAAAAATGGTACTAGAAGTTTCTACGCTTGACGCTCAGCATTTAGAGGAGAGTTCTAGGTCTGGTCGGCCTGGTGTCAGTATAATGTGAATGGGTGGGGTATCATACCATGTGTCTGCGGCATGATATTCCAGTGTGACAGCGCTTAGAATACTGTCTCAAGTAGACACTGTCGCGATATGACTTAAAAGTTGTTGAAATCAACGCTAAACACCATACAACATCATCAACATATATTGTATATTGTGATATTTTGAGATTTGATGTATTCTCTCACATTGTTTTTTTGTATGTTTATTTTTCCAGTATCTAATTAAAGTTAATGAGATTAAAACCAAAAAAGGCGTCGACCTCCTGAACTCCTTGGTGGAATACTACAAAGCAGTCAAACTGTGAGTACATTACATAACAAAGTGAGGGAAAAAAATATATGTAATATATTATATTGAATAGGTTTGGTTCTGTTTGGACATACCGTATATCGTCGGCCATAAGTCGAATTTTTCAGACTCCAAAATCACTCTCTGAATCCCTACTCGACTTATGGCCCCGTCCTAGTCCCGAGTGATGATTTTTTTTACCAACGGTCAGCTCCTACTGAAGTTTTGAACGTCGAATTTCAGTTTCAGCAACAGTCTATATGATTAATGACACCAAAGTGCAGAATTGAATTAACACTCTTGTCAATCAACTATGCATCTCGCAAACACAAAGGATGATTACGTCATACGTGGAAAGTTACTTTGTTCATGGAAAACTCTGATTGACAGTTGAAAAAAATGATCGGTTTCAATTAGACGCTTGATGTTTTAACTCTATGCAAGGGAAACCTTGATCTTGGTCAGCCGAACGATTGCATTGCCTAGCAACCTATACGATGTTGGCACGGGGTGTAAACATATATGCCGAAAATTGCCTTGGGATATTTGGGTCAGAAGTAACCGATTATTGCAATTTGCATTCCCACATATGTGGTGACACTTATCCACGGATTACAGAATATACCAAATATTCAACAGAAGACTGCATTTGTTTGTCGGCATCATATTTGCCGTTGATTCGATAACGGTACATGAACGTATACTGGCGTAAGGTCAGTTGTGAGTGCAGGCAATCGCTACTGTAGGAATTTTAATATTTAGGTGACCCAAATCTCACCCACTTCCTTTTCGAAAATTCTGGGTAGACTTAAGGAAGGGTCAATGCAAAAAACTGAGATCTGAAGGTCAAAAAGTCTCCTCGACTTATGGCCCGACTCGCCTTATGGCCGACGATATACGGTAGTCACTATCCGGACACATAATCTATATCTCATCAATCTGTTGCTAGTTTTGCATCCAACTGCACATGGGTAAAACATTTTCTACCTAACATCATTTGAAAGCTTCCTACATTCAAAAGTAAACAATATCTTTAATTTGTTGAACAATAGTCTTGTTTTTTTATATTAACTTCCTTGGTATTCCATGTAATTCCGTGGGTAATGAATGGATAACCCGACTGAAAACATTTTTTACTACTTTGTCAGTGAAGATCAAATACCAAACAAAAATAGTAAACAGATAAAATTAGGTTTTTGGGTTATTCGAACACTTTATAAATATAAGTTATAATTGTACTCTATATATATATATATAACTAGACATAAATCTACTGACCAGTCTACAGCGAGCACGCCTCGCTACAATGCAAACCAAGGACACAAGACCATAGAATGAAACCACCCAATATAACCTACCTTGGCTTATTTACAATGGTTTTACATGCAACAGGTTCAATTCATTCTATTCATTGGCAGGTTCTATTCATTCTATTCATTGGCAGGTTCTATTCATTCTATTTATTGGCAGGTTCTATTCATTCTATTCATTGGCAGGTTCATTCATTCTATAATTTGGCAGGTTCTGTTTATTCTATTCATTGGCAGGGTCAATTCATTCTATTCATTGGCAGGTTCAATGCATTCTATTCATTGGCAGGTTCTGTTAATTCTATTCATTGGCAGGTTCTGTTAATTCTATTCATTGACAGGTTCTTTGAGAAAGGTAAGGTTGAGGTAGAGAAGCATGAGACTCTAGTGGCAAACCTGGGCCAGCAGCTGAAGGACATAAAACACTCGCAGAGTAATGAGAGAACTAAACTACAGGAGCTGCAGACATCACTGAAGAACTCCATGACGGGGTACAAGGAGGTATATTTGCATGTTGAATTATTTTGTTTATGATATAGATATTCATTTGTTTAGTTTATACTAATTTATTTTAGCTTAAATGTGAAAAAAGCTCAAAGCTGAATTGCTGTCATGTCCGCTTCCTGGGTGGAACCAGTATTGAGTGTGTTTTTATCGTGTCTAGCTGGCGATCAAAACTGCATCCTCAGTCTTGCCCAGTCAACACTATATCTACTGCACCACTGCCCCCACTTATATATGTTGAATTTCTTTGTATCTGATGAAATTGTCCATGTAGATAGCTAAAATGTCTGTTTTCTTGATATATTGCAGAAATATTGATGAACAGAGATAACATTAAAAAATTTATTCATTCACATTCATCCATTTATTCACATTCATTTATGCATTCATTTTCATTCATTCATTCATTTATTCATTAATTTATTCATTAATTTATTCATCTGTCAGTCTGTCTGTTCCTCAATCAAATTTTGTTTTTAATTAATATCTTCAGAAAAGGTGTGCTTATTTAATTGATATTTTGTGTACAGCTGTATAATTATAAACACTGAGTAACAAATTTATACATGTTTCTCTCAGCATGCACATTTCCGCTGGTCCGGAGGATTGTGGGTAATTGTACATGTTGTTCATAAATAAATGTATTGTCATGTCACCTCTACTGTAGTGTTATTTCCGTGGTTATTTTACATTCATCTACGAAACTTTATTTATTGGTGGATTTTTCTTTTCAACTCTTCAAAGCCACCTACAATGGTTTTTATGTTATTTGCAGTCCTATACAAATTATTGTAGATATAATAAATCAAAACTTGCTTGAAGCCTTTTGAATACTGTCGAAACTCATTATCTCGATATTGGACGGAGTGCCAAAAAACATTGAGATATAAGAATATCGACATAGATTTTGTCTCAAGATAAATATTTATTTTCATCACCAGATAATTGTCATCTTTTGTATGCCAGTTGTACTTTTGCTCTCATAATTATTGAGTTCCGTGCAGTAGAATTACACTGTTGTGATAATGCTCATATACAGGTCCTTCTTTAATTTGCTCGGCAGTATGAGATATATATTGAGGCTGATTGATTGAATGAAATAATATTTATACAATTGACATGCAATCATTTAATTCGATGACATGATGTTTGCAACATTCTGTCAGTCATTAAAACCAACACCGTAGACTGGTAATAAAAGTCGCAACGACATGGAAAAACAAACAATATTATGCCAAAAATTATTATATTGAAACAAACATTCAATTGAGGTGTGAAATGATCAATCGGTAACTAAAACTTGGATCGAGATATCCAAAATATTGACACAGGCAATATTGAGAAAAAAAGGAATATATTTACATACACAAAGATGGGGAAAAGTTGGGAATGGCAAAAAATATCAATACTACTGGAATAGCTACTTAAGCAATATCGAGATTACGAGTTTTGACTGTATATCATAAGTTTTGAAGACTATAGGAACAAATGCATGTGTAAGAGTGTGTATTTTCTTGAATATTAATGAGATAGTTAAAGAAAAAAGGTGTGACATTTTGTTCACTTATGAATATTAATAAGATAATACCAGATGAGATAGTTTAAGAATGTAAAGCATCTCACTTTTTATCCAAACCTTTCTTAAAAATAAAAAGGGTTGGGGACTGCATGAAATAATAAACAAGAAATTAATTTATTATGGCCTAAATCGATGGTAAATATGGCATAATATTTGGCAGAACCTACATATGTTATTATATTGAAACATATGTTATGTTATTACGTTTTTTTACTTACTTGTTTAATGAATTCAATATTAATAAATAAGCTTTCAAGTAAGATTTCTATAATTACAGTCAGGGCTTTTTTCCTTAAATTGGGAAGAGGCCAAGTCATCGAGATTGGGGAAAAACAGTGAGAATATCTAGCGTTTTTTAAACCCCTTACGTAAGAAAAATACACAGAAAAAAATTGGGGGAATTTTTCGGTTTCAATGTGGAAAAGAACATGATTTTTATAATTTTGAAGTAGCTGAATTTCGGATTAAAAAAGCCTTGACAATACATTAAAAAGTTATAAAATTGGGGAGGTATTCATAAAGAGTTTCTCATGTTATATCTTTAATTCCATGTAAGTTGAGATTTTAATTTTTGAAACTGTCTTTCAAACTGTCACAGTGTTAGAACCGCAAAATGATTATAATGACACATCTTTTATAATACAAATGTCTGTTATCTAACAAGAGCCAACACACAACATTTCTTAGTTAATGGATTGGCAAGGGGGTCAACTTATACTAGAACACTATATCTGTGAAAGTCTCTGATTACTTCCCAAAGTAGTCGGAGGTGAGACCATTCATCACAGAGATTGGCTGGGCAGTATTCAAACTCCAGACCTCAGGGTTGACAGCCAGATGTGTTGTCCACTTAGTTAGCAGAGTCTGGAATTGACACAAATTTTGTTATGTTTCATATTGGGATACATTAATTATGTTAGTAAATCGTTATATAAGATAAAGGTCACATTAATAAAATGTAGAGGAGACAGTTCAGAAAATAAAATATCAACTACATGACATTGTGTATATAATTTGTGAATGTTGAATTTTGCTTTCTTTTGTAAATATTCTTTTATATTCTCATTATTTAGAACATGCCCTTTGTATAACAAGAAAATAAACATGGTATGGTGTTGGGCATTCTTTTGGTATTATCTGTATTCTTTGAAATTTTAAAACAGATTTAAAAATAAATTTGTTCATTTAGTTGTTTTTGTTGTAAATGTAAAGAAAGTGTAAACACAGGGGTCCAGTTTCACCAACATATGTAAGTTTTTACATAATTACTCTACAAACTTAGGGTGCTTCCAGCCCGTGTGGTTCCGGCTAAGAATAGAATCACTGCCGATCTCTGCAGAGGGGTAGGAATCCTCCAAATGGGTGTCATGTTCATTTTATAATTTTTTGTCATGTTCACTATTGTGGTTAAATTATCAACCCCTGTGTGGTTTCAGGGAGCCATATGAGTGATGGCAAGAATAGGACCACTGTGGTTCATACATGTCATAAGAAGCGACAATTTGAGTAATACGATAAAATTTGCTGAAACTCTGCAGTTCTGCAGGTATCAAGGTTATAAGTTCATTGTGCATATTCATTTGTTGGTGTATTTTTTTTTAAATCTGTATGTTAATTTGTTGTCTTTGTACATGTAGAGTGAACCTGGAATCTTCCTTCCTGTTGGCGTCAAATAACCTATAATGTGTTGGTACGCTGTAAAACTCTATTCATTCATTCATTAGGGTGAGTGATCTAAGGCGCCATCTCAAGACCACTTAACTCTCACTGCTAAGGTCGTAGGTTCAAATCCCGCTCATTAAAAAAACTATATGTGAGAAAGTCCGCCAGTTACTTGCAGAAGGATGGTGTTCTTTATTCAGATTCACTTTGAGGTCTTCCTCCACCAATAAAACTGGATATGTCACATATAACCTGAAATGTGTTGAAAATGGCATTAAACACCATTCTACAAACTTAAATCAAAGAAAAAGCATCCAGGTAATCAGGAATTTAGACTGGCTCGGTAAAAACTGCATTTGGTTTCATTGGCATTGATTAAAGAATATAAAGAATATAAAAGTTATCAGTAAAAAATAAGTTTAGTATGTAAGTATTAAGTAAAAGTTCAGAAAATGTTGGTGAAACATACTCCTGAATCAAATAAATACCTTAAATACTTAATTTTGACTGGTTACTTATTTATTATATACTCAATATGAAAGAACCAATATACATTTTTACTGGAATCAGTCTAAAATCATGATCATCTAGCTGTTTTTCTTAGTTTTAAGTTTGTTAAGTTAAAACAGTGTCCTCCATGGCTGAATGGTCTGAGGCATCGTCTCAAGATGACTTATATCTCACTACTACAGTTGTAGGTTTGAGTCCTGCTTGTTCCAGAAACTTTATGTGAAAATTTCCATTACTTGCAGAAGGACAGTGGTTCTACTCAGTCTGACTCAGTCTGAGGTCTTCCTCCACCAGTAAAACTGGATATGCAATATATAACCTGAAATATGTTGAACATGGTGTTAGACCCCATTCAAAAAAAAAGTTTGTTAAGTCTTTAAACTTATATTTAAATGTGTTGGTGAAACAGAAGCCTGACTCTTGTTGATTATTTTAATTTTGTTGTGTTTTTTTTTTCCAAAAGGAATGGTAAAATAAAATAGTAATAAATTCTGTTTAATATAACTAGAAATGTTTAAACACAAAACATTGATGTCGATTTCATGAATGTGTTTTATTATTTAAAAGTTATGTTGCAATGTACAGATTTGGTATGATTGATCTGGGATCTTGTTGTCGAGCCCAGCAAGGTCAAAATACTTTATGTGAGATAGCTTGCCAGTTAGATGTGGGAGGAAAGTAGCTCTACTCAGATACGTTTTATATGTATCCGGAGAGTTCTTCCTCCATTAATAAAAATGGGAGCCATACAATATATAGCTTGTCATGTGTTGAAGATAGCGTGAAACACCATTTAAAAAAAACAATAAGCCTTTTTTAAATTGATATCATCATTGTGCTGTTTCCCTGAAAAGTGAATACTGTGTACACTTGATTAAAGTTATATAGCATTTTTAAAAAACAACAACATCATAAAACATTTTAATTCTGATTTCTCGGACTAAAATAAACAACACATTTTGCAAAATGCATCAAGCCCACTTATGGAGTTTATTCTGGGGTATTCACTTTTTGTTATAGTTTGTGAAATTATTTCCCTTTGGGTTAAATATTCTTGTTGTTTTGTGTTTAAAGGTAAAATTATTGTACTTCATTATGATATCTCCATCTTCTAACCACATTTTTGACACTAAACTTTAGCCCAGCTCCACTGTTGCCACGCCGCCAGGATACAGCCTCCACCAGTTGCAGGGAAACAAGAATCATGGCTGCGTCAAGGAAGGCTATCTACTCAAGAAAAGTGAAGGCATGCTGAAAAAAGTGTGGCAAAAACGAAAATGTAAAATCAAAGATGGAATTATGTTTATTAGTCATTCAGATGTAAGTTCAAAATCCTTCGAGTAGAAAAAAACATTAGATTACATGTTTAATAAAAAATATCAAACTTGACTTCTAGAGCAATTGAAATAGTTGTTAATCTGAGGTCTTATTCCTCCAACAAAAACTCCAACAAAAACTGGATATTCCACACATACCCTAGCTTTGTGTGTTTTTATTATGATGAATGAAAGACGTTTATTTTTAAAAGAATGAATTTTATCTATGTATTTATATGTACCAGGTGCAAGGTAAGTGAACCCAATGTAAACTTTGCTCATGGCATATAAGTTTATATTCAGAATGTTCAACAAAAATTAATGGAATTCATCTCTTTCATTTTAATTATAACTGAAGATCCTTTGTGGTCTTAGGTGTTTTCATTAAATGACCCCTAACCTGTCACTGCTGAGGTCATTGGATTGAGCTTCCATCAGCCCAAAAACTTTATGTGACAAAGTTTGCCAGCTATCTGTGAAAGGACGATGGTTCTACTCATTTTCATTCTGATATCTTCCTCAAACAATAAAACTGGATATGCCATAAAAAAACATGTCATGTGCTGAAACCTCATTCAACAAACTTGTTCTCATTATCAAGTATCGAGCACAAAGCCCTGGTTTCACAAAAATACTTAAATCCTTTATTTTACTTAAAATCAAAGTGTGCTCAATTTGAGTTCAGAATTGAGCAACCTTTTGTGAGTTTAAGTACAATAACAAACTAAAGTATTTTTGAAAAACCGGGGCCAGGAAATTGCTTGATGTACTGGTATGATAAAGTTGCTCAAAGGAACAGCAAAAGTAATGCCTACATTGTTTCTCAATGCCTTTAAGTTGGAATGAATTGCCACTGTAGAAAATGGAAACTGATCCAACATAGCGTATTCTTGCATCTCAAAAACAATGTTTTTATGCCACTGCCCCATATGCCTTCTCCGTACGGCTATTTGTAAATGTGATATAACACCGATTCAACAATGTATTGTTACCGGATTATCAATAGTCCCTATTTATGTTCAGGACACTGAAATTAATTTACAGATGTACACAGAATATTCATGAGAGCCAGGAATATACCAATGCACATTAACAACTGTTTTGTTCATTACACCAAATGCTACTTGTCATTTTAGGAAACCAAAGAACCCGTGAGGTTAAACCTGTTAACCTGCCAAGTAAAGGTAAATCACAAATATTTTTTATTTGAATTACAACTACTATTGCTTTACAAATAATTAATTTTTTAAGATACTTAACAACAATTGTATAAGATCTTGTGTTTGTTTCACCAATACATTGAAGTATATACTAAACTATTTAAAACTTATTCTGAGAAAAGCTGCTAGGTGATAATGATTTAAGAATTATTCCATTAAAAATAATATTGATTATACATGTATATATTAAATAAGTAACCAGAAAAAATTGAGTTGAGTCTTGATGAAACGGAAGCTTCACCAGCATATACTTGTATTCTCAAAAACTTGAATATAAGAAAGCATCCATGTGATCATGGTTTTAGACTGGTTCCAATGAAATTGCATATAATTTCCCTGGCATTTATTAAAAAATATTCAAGTAACCAGTCAGAACTCACTTACATTCACTTTGCCACTGGTGTGAATACCAATTCCAATATTCACTTAATGAAATAAAATTTGATCTTCGGTTGTAAGACAAAAATATCTTTCTATATATTCATGTAGTTATAAAGTTAATTTATTACATTTCAATAGTGCTGTAGAACTTCAATGACTCAAACCTGACGGGACTGGACAAAATTGTTTGAGTTAGGGTTGTTCGAGCCAAGTATTGCTCTTACTAGACATGTACATGCATATACATATATGTGTGTACATCAAAATATGAGTTCTGCCGCGACCAGATAAGTGGTTCGAGCTTTTTGTGGTGTTCCAGCCATCCATGTTCGAGTCAACAAAGTTCTACTGTACATTAATTATCACAAATGAATTTTGTTGACAGTGGAATATTCCATTAAGAGCAAAACAAACAGACTATTTAGTGTAAATTTTTTCATTTCATCAAATGTTCATACCTTATTTTGTATTTACAGCTTGTATCCGAGGACCTTGGAAAGAAATGTTTTGATCTTGTCTCTAGTCATGGTATGTTCAATATCTTTTTATCATACAACTTCTACATTTACTTACATAATACAGCTGCCTGCTACAAGCATAATATTTCCCAAGCTGTATTATGCTAGTAGCCAGAAATATGATTTTTTTCTCATTCATTTTTAGATTTGAAGTTAATGCTGTTTTTGCAAAGAAACTTTGTGATTGAATCATTACATAAAATATATGTTTTACATTAGAAACTTTTAAATACACAATGGCCAGCATGCAACGTTCTACTTAAAATTCATTCGCTAACTGTTGTATTTTGTGAAGTTGTCCTCTGTGGCCAATTGATCTAAGGCACCGTCTCAAGATCACTTATCTCTCATAACTAAGATTACAAGTTCGAGTCCCTTTGCTCCAAAAATCGTCCTTCCGCAAGTAACTGGTAGACGTTTTCCCATCAAGTTTTTATACCAAACTTGGCCCCTATTCCATGACCTCAGCTATGAGAGGTTATTAGTTGCCAGCACCTTAGACTACTTGGACATGCAGTTTTTTTGTGTGTTTTATTCATGTTCACCAAACTTACAAAGTATTTATACATGTAGATCTACATGTATGATATAAATTTAAATGTCTGAGGTTATTACCTTCTGTATGATTGTCTTTCCTGCCACAGGTGAGCCATTTAGGGCCAACATGGTCATCTTGTTTATCAACACACCACATACTGATAATCTCAAAAAGTAGATTAACTACAGAATATGACATCTTGTTTCTTTAATAATTAAAAGAAGCCAATTAAAGTCAATAAAAATGGACCCATGCTCAGTGTTCATGGTTTAATGTCATGTTTTCCTTTTGCTGCAACAGGTAACAGAACATACCACTTCCAGGCAGATGATGAAAAAGAAATGGAGCAGTAAGTATAATATGGATGAATGGAGGGCAAAGTATAATTTTTTTTTTTCACGTTTTAGCAATGTGGTTAAAACAAATAAACTTAATATGATAAAAAAAAACTCAAAAAAAAACATATCTGTTGTTTTGAAAGATTTACTCATTATTTCAAAACTCAACTAGGTTTATAAACGGTGAAAATAATTTTTCACGCCCTCACCATTTGAACAAAGCTGCAGGGGCAATAAGCGTTACACCTATATATCCGGTTGTGCATCCATATGCGTGGTCTCTGTCATATTGGCGTATAGCTGTATAGTCGGTCGTTATTCAATTTAACAGGAGATATGGCCTCTTCTACTTTAAAATGGTTCGGAAAAATTTACAAACAAAAAGATGCAGCATCCGTGTCAATAGTATACTCAAGGGATATCAAAACACAACATGGGGTTTAAATTGAGAATAAATGGAAATGCAAAATTTTACACCATGCAGGAGATACGTAATTATTTAGAAATGTCTCAAGTGACCAACCAATAATATCAACAGACAATACTTACTGCAGGATATGGATATGTACACTTGTGCATTTTCACATATCTTCCTGTGTTGCATTATCATATCTCTCCAGTGTATGCCAGTATGGCTATACAGTTGTAGTCATATTTTCATTGGTGTAATGGTTGATTTGATGCATGATCTGAAAGTAAAAACAATTTCAATGTTGCTGTGTGTTTATTTAAAGATTACTATGCCTGTTTGACCACCATTTTTGTACACATATTATTCACACTTTTTGCATTTAAAAAAAATATTTATCTTATTTCACTACCATTTTTATACACATGATCTACACTTGTGTATTTTAGAAACAGTTTAATTTATTTCACTACCGCTTTTGTACACATACAATCCGTACTAATAAATTTGAGAAATACTTTAATTTATATTTTCTAGGTGGATATCA
The DNA here is from genome assembly GCA_029582155.1 of Panopea generosa. Taxonomy (NCBI): domain Eukaryota; kingdom Metazoa; phylum Mollusca; class Bivalvia; order Adapedonta; family Hiatellidae; genus Panopea; species Panopea generosa. The sequence continues at coordinate 59,969,397 of CM055904.1, read as the reverse complement.
GTATTAAGTAATGCCAAGGAAGATGTTTTGTTGAAAGCATTCCAAGAATCGGGTTCGTCTTCCACGATGAATGAAAATTTGAGGGAATTGACGCGTAGTATTACTGAAAGGATAGAGAAAATGCCAGGAAACGAAACGTGTTGCGATTGTGGAGCACCAAGTAAATATTGATTCTGTTTTATTTATGGATGAATTGAATTTGTTGAAAGTTCATGAGATATTAAGTTAGTTGCTCACACTTGAGGTTGTGGGTTCACTCCCCAGCTTGACATGTTTGGCTCTGAATAACAACGCTCAGTTCTGGTCCTACCCAGTTAGTGGATTCGAGAGCAGTTTATTTAAGCTCGCATGAATGTTCATCAAATAAAGGTCATTTCTTCAATTATTAATGAACCAGATTTACACTCCATTTCTCTTTCTTGGCTTTGTGATGCCACGTTGTCTGTCGTTAGTCAGCCGCCATCTGTCAGCAACAATGTATCTGCACGTCTCACAAACCAATTAATTTTGTACTGTTCTACATATAGAGACATGCACTTCTGGAACACTGGATACATTACCAATGGTTCTAAAAGTGCCTTATTCCCATAGATAGTCCTCTGTTGGTCCAAATATGCAGAAAAAAACATGGGGTTGACCAGGTTGCTTTTTCACAATTTCGATGGTTTGATGGCACCCCTTCATTTTTGACAATTCTGCCCATTTGTTGCAGTGTATCACTACGCATCTTTAAACTGTTATAGCATCATCAAACAGTTCCCAGGGTCACCCAAACTTTGCAGCAATCATGAAAATGTTCCAATGTTCCCATATGCACAAAGAAATATGACATTTTATGCATTTTTTAAAAAAAAATTACCCAACCGCTTTACACAGCTCTAATTTCTTGGGCGTAATAATCTTGCTACCGTCATGTAAGGGAGGTAATTGTTCAGTGAGACCTTGAAGAGTAGAAATTGTCATGACATGTGACTGAAATTTTTGTCAAACAAACCTTTACCATTTCTAAATATAAAAATACGCCTTTTGAATTCATCGCGCAACTGTTTTCGAATTCATGCACCAAAATAAGATGGCGGTCACACATGCATAAATCAGTTTCGGACGACTCGAAAACAGGAAAAACTGCCAAAATTTTTTAGCCATTTTACCTTAATAAAAATAATTCTAGAAAAAGAAATACTTTGAAAATGTCCTTGTATTGCCTCCTATAGTGTATCTATCTGACTGCATATTCATTTTATTGTATATGCAACATTACATAACTTAAGTGTCAAAATACATGACCATATATGGATAAATAGTTGTTTTTGCTTCAAATGATGCTCTGTTTTGTTGCAAAACTATATATTTGACTTTTTTTATATCTATAACAAACAAGTATTAATGTTTGAAGGTGCCCAGCAATAATTTGCATGTCACTGACACTAACCATGCCCCCTTTTTCAATACATGAATGAATAACATACTTTTGTACATGCATTAGATTCATTATCAACTATGAATATATCCCTTACCAATTGAGGTATCTATTAGGCATATATTAAATTCCAATACTATTTTGATTATTTTATCAATAAAAATAGCAAATGAAATTAAAGTATGCATGAAAGTTACTTTAAAGCAAGAAAATGAAACGATGAATGACAGATGTCTAAAATCAAGTCTTATCACATGATGCAGCAAAGCATATTTGCATACATGATCATTTCTTTTTCAGTTAAATAGATGATCTCACTTTGTGTTCCTTCCATTGAATTGAATAAATCCTGATTCCAACATTTCCATGACAAATTTTCAGCTGCTCAGTCTCATTGTCCTATTTGCTTTGCTGTTTTAGCTTCAAGTTTGGTTTTGCCTGTGTGACACTTCTCTATTTCACTCAAAGTCATCCATTTTTCACAAAAATACATTTATTTTTTCATTTAGAGGTTTCAAATACAGTATTTCCCATAGAAAGTGACATATTTTGAAAAAGAAAGTAAATCTGAATCACAAAGATGCAGTTTCCTCCCAGCGTCTACCGAAAATGATCTGGTTCTTGAACGTCTCACAAACCAATTAATTTTGTACTGTTCTACATATAGAGACATGCACTTCTGGAACACTGGATACATTACCAATGATTCTAAAAGTGCCTTATTCCCATAGATAGTCCTCTGTTGGTCCAAATATGCAGAAAAAAACATGGGGTTGACCAGGTTGCTTTTTCACAATTTCAATGGTTTGATGGCACCTCTTCATTTTTGACAATTCTGCCCATTTGTTGCAGTGTATCACTACGCATCTTTAAACTGTTATAGCATCATCAAACAGTTCCCAGGGTCACCCAAATTTTGCAGAAATCATGAAAATGTTCCAATGTTCCCATATGCACAAAGAAATATGACATTTTATGCATTTTTAAAAAAAAAAATTACCCAACCGCTTTACACAGCTCTAATTTCTTGGGCGTAATAATCTTGCTACCGTCATGTAAGGGAGGTAATTGTTCAGTGAGACCTGCAACTACTAGGCCAGTCAAACTTAAACTTCACATGGATATTTCTTAAGAGAGTATACACAAGATTTATTTTCTATGATCTTAAATTTTAAATATTTGCCCCATATTATGACCAATGAGATTTTTAAGGAAGTGTTTGTTCTACAGTGAATAGTTATTGGGCAAAAAAGATGAAAACAAAGCAATATTTCATATAAATTCTTTTACAATATTCATTTATAAATACAGTCATCTTTGCAATACATATGCCGGTACGAGTACACACTTGTAGTGGTGAAGTACCTTTAACGGAAAAAGAAGAAGTAATACTAAAATATGGAACCTTAAATGAATACTTTAGGTAAAAAAGTTTTTTTTTAATCCATAATGATGTAAACAGTGATTTGAAAACATCTAAAACTCAAGACACTGTAAAAATTGAGTATTTCTGTTTGTCAGAGTTGTCCTTGGTTATCGCAGTTTTATTGTTTATTAGCAATGAATAACTATTTGATCCAAGGTGATATATGTTTAGTTAATAATTATCATGTCTTCAAACTATCCTTATGTATCAACGCCAGCAACCAAAAAGCGGGATATTTATAAAGTGATTCCGCATATATCGTTGTTATATTCCATGGATCCCGGCAACAAAGTTATAACAGGACAGGAGTCTACTCTTATTTAACAAAGCCAGCAACCAAACGTTTTGAACTGCCCTTATGTAACAATGCCAGCAACCCAACTTTTTGAACTACCCTTATGTAACAAAACCAGTAACCAAACTTTTTGAACTACCCTTATGTAAACAAAATCAGCAACCAAACTTTTTTAACTACCCTTATGTAACAAAACCACCAACCAGACATTTTGAACTACCCCTAATGTTTTGCGATATTTTTTTTTCAGATCCTAAATGGCTGTCAACAAACTTGGGTGTATTGATATGTCTAGAATGTTGCGGAATTCACAGAAACCTTGGGGTGCATGTTTCCCGGACACAAAGTTTAGAAATAGATCAACTAGGTACCGCACAGTTACTGGTGAGTTATCTTGTTTAAAATATGCCATTCAGCTTGCCCCGTGGGGTCCTCAATGGCCAAGTGGGTAAAGGGGCTGGCTCGAGATCAACACTGAGGTCAAGGGCTTGAGCCTTACCCATTCCATAACATATTACAATTTACTTATATATTGCACATCGATTGTGAAACGTTTTTAAAACATAAACAAAACATGCTCAAAGTCTTATTCATCTCTCACCTCCGATTCAAGTGGAAAAGTTATCAGTTACATGTTGAAATGGGTGTGCCCAATTACTATAAATATGTTTTTTTTATTTCAATAGTACATTCATATGCAATTTACAATTACATTCACGGTACTTTTTACATTCTTAATAAAGACCTCAGCATGGTCTAGTGGTAGAGCATCTGCCTCGCATGCGGAAAGTCATTGGTTTGATCCCGGTCGGGTCATACTAGACTTTAAAAATGGTACTAGAAGTTTTTCGCTTGATATTCAGCATTTAGAGGAAAGTTCTAGGTCTGGTTGACCCGATGTCAGTATAATGTGACTGGGTGGGTTATGATACTGTGTGTCTACGGCATGATACTCCAGTGTGACAGCGCTTAGAATACTGTCTTAAGTAGACACCGTCGCGATATGACTGTAAAATTGTTGAAAGCGACGCTAAACACCATACAACAACATTCTTAATATACATGTTTAAATTTGTTTTAGAAGAAGGTAATAAATAAAAGTGTTTAAGTTAATTAATTGTCTGTTGTTAGTCCACAATGGCATAAAAAAGACAAAAAAACAAAATTTAATGACCAAAGACAGGCTTTACATTTTGGATTTTCTTTTTCATAACACTCTCCGTAAACACAACATTGATTGCTACATAACAGTGATTAATCATGAACTTTTATTTATTTTTCAGTTAGCAAGGGTGATAGGCAATGACAATTTTAATGATGTTTTAGAAGCTAGACTCGGAGACAAGACAGAAAAGCCAACACCAAGTAGTGCAATGTTAGTGTAGTTATGTAACAATATGGGAAGTTGTGGTAAAATATTTGCTGTTGTATGATGCTTAGCATTGCTTTCAACAAATTTTCAGTCATATCGTGATGGTGTCTACTTAGAGACAGTATTCTGAGTGCTGCCACACTGTGCCGTGCCGTGCCACAGACACATAATATGATACCCCAACCAGTCACATTATACTGACACCTAGCCGACCTGATCTATTACTATCCTGTAAACACTGAGCATCAAGTAAGTAAACATGTAGTACCATTATTCAAGTGTTTGGTATGACCCGGCAGGGAATTGAACCAATGACCTATCTCAATCCTGCGAGGCGGACACTAGACCACCTCTGTGATTGTACAATTAAACCTGTGTAAGTGATCACATCTATTGAGCAGCCACTAGTCTTGGACAGCCACATTTCCTATTTCTATGCTTACAGAGCAAATTAAACTGTATTAAGCACTGCCTGTCTCAAATGGCAACTTTTGCTCCTTCAATTGACTAACTGCTGAAGACAGGTTTGATGTGCTGTAAAATACCAAGCATCTAAATGATTTTGATTTTTATGGTTAAATATTATTTACTTGATGTCATATGATGACTGATATACCCATTTATGTTCCTTAAGGAGATGGCATAACAAATATATAGTAAATAATAACAGTCAAACCTGTCTAAAGCAGCCAGTCAAGGGAAGGACAAAAAGTGACCTTTTAAGACAGGTTGTTGCTTAATAAAGGTTAATTTACTTTGAAAGCATAGAAATTGGAAATAAAAAATGTGAAAAAACAACAACAGGTGGCTGCTTAAAAGAGGTGACTGCTTACACAGGTTTGACTGTATATAGTACTTGAATATTACTTTCTAAAGTTATGTGGTAAAAATAATCTTTTAATTGCCTTTCATTATCATTTTTTCTCCAATTATTCAAGTGGGAAAGTTATCAGTACTTGCAGACATGGGTGTGCTTGAATACTGGTTCACCTTCCAGAATTCAATGAAAGAATGGTTAGTTGAACCAATTGTCTGTTAGCTCTCATTGGCATGAAATGACACTAAATATTCAAATAATCAATCAATCTATACCAGATTAAGATATCTGTGTGGGGTTCTCTATGTCAGAATGGTGTTTGGCGCTATTGTCTTTCTCATATAGAATCTTTGGACTAAATGAGTCTCGAACCCATAATATCAATGATGGAAGGTTAAGTGGTCGTTTGATGACAGTGCCTTAAACAACTCGTTCACCAACGGCTTTCACCCCACCCCAGCCTAGTATTAAAGCTATGTATGTGGAAGAATAAGATATTGTACCATTGTAATTCCCATATTTTATTCAGGGCAGAGAGAGAGGAGTTTATCAAAGCCAAATATGTGCAGCACAAGTTCACCATCCAGACATGTATAGATATCTCAGAGCAGCAGCAGGACTTACAGGGGGCTATACAGAACAGGGAAATCCAGGCAGTAATTCAGGTGTATGCAGAGGGGCTAGATCTAATGACAGTTTTACCTGATTCTGTAAGTATGATTATCATCTTTGGTTGTAAGTGTGAATCTCTACCGAGCCACAGTCTCCATGACCACTGATATAGTGTCTATGTGCCTCATTTTCATTCACCTTTCTTCTCTGAAACAAGTGGGAAATTTATAAGTTACTGGCTCGTGTACTGGTGTGCTCGTGTACTGGTGTGCTCGTGTACTGGTTAACCTTTCACAATCCCAAGAAAGAGTGGTTAGGTTTAAATATTCAATCAATCGATCACTCTTCATACATGTATATATGACAGTTTGAACTGATAATAAATGATTGGGAATAAATATTCATGTAATGCATACTTTATATGGTTGACAGATGTTTTAAACTATTACACTGTATTACATATAAATGGGATTAAATGTCCAACTTGATGTACCAACATGGAAGTTGACCAATAGAACTGGTCTATACTGTTTAATTTACCAACAATAAATGATTTATTTATTTTACATTGATTGTGAAACAATCTGTTACAACATGAACAAATCATGCTCTAAGTCTTCCTGGGTAGAACCAGTACTAAGCATATGCAAAAAAAGCATCTTGCTTAAGGACACCACACTAACCGTGGCGGAGGATCAAACCCACATCCCTCTGATCATGGGTTTGATGCTGTACCGTTGGACCAAGCCCTCCGCATGATTGGCAAACAAGCATCAGTTAGTTGAAGTACATGTACATGTAAAATTTAGGATGTCTAATTATGGTCTTCTTATATATATTTCAGGCAATAGAGGAAACTGCTTTACATCTCGCCATTGCAGAGGAGGATGGGTCTTCACTGCATATTGTAGATTTTATCATACAAAATTCTAGTTTGTAAGTTTATACTAAAAACAGAATTTTATTTTGTAAGTTAATATTAGATACAGAATTCTAGTTTGTAAGTTAATATTAAGTACAAATTCTAGTTTGTAAGCTTATATTTAATACAGAATTCTAGTTTGTAAGTTAATATTAAATACATAATTTTAGTGTGTATGTAAATCTCAAATACAACATTTTAGTTTGGAAGTTAATATTAAGTACAGAATTCTAGTTTGTAAGTTAATATTAAATACAAATTCTAGTTTGTAAGCTAATATTAAATATAGAATTCTAGTTTGTAAGTTAAGATTATGTACAAATTCTAGTTTGTAAAATTATATTAAATACAGAATTCTAGTTTGTAAGCATATATCAAATACAGCATTTTAGTTAGTAAGTAAATATTAAATACAGAATTCTAGTTAGTAAACTTATATAAAATACAGAATTCTAGTTTTTAAGTTAATATTAAATACAAATTCTAGTTTGTAAGTTAATATTAAGTACAAATTATAGTTTGTAAGCTTATATTTAAAACAGAATTCTAGTTTGTGAGTTAATATTTAATACATAATTTTAGTGTGTATGTAAATCTCAAATACAACATTTTAGTTGGGAAGTTAATATTATATACAGAATTCTAGTTTGTAAGCTTATATGAAATACAGAATTCTAGTTTGTAAGTTTATATTTAATATTAAGTACAAATTCAAGTTTGTAAGCTAATATTAAATACAGAATTCTAGTTTGTAAACTTATATAAAATACAGAATTCTAGTTTTTAAGTTAATATTAAATACAAACTCTAGTTTGTAAGTTAATATTAAAGTACAAATTCTAGTTTGTAAGCTTATATTTAATACAGAATTCTAGTCTGTGAGTTAATATTAAATACATAATTTTAGTGTGTATGTTAATCTCAAATACAACATTTTAGTTTGGAAGTTAATATTACATATAGAATTCTAGTTTGTAAGCTTATATAGAATACAGAATTCTAGTTTGTAAGTTAATATTAAATACAGAATTCTAATTTGTAAGTTAATATTAAGTACAAATTCTAGTTTGTAAGCTAATATTAAATACAGAATTCTAGTTTGTAAGTTAATATTAAGTACAAATTCTAGTTTGTAAGCTAATATTAAATACAGAATTCTAGTTTGTAAGCTTATATCAAATACAGAATTCTAGTTTGTAAGTTAATATTAAGTACAAATTCTAGTTTGTAAGCTTATATTTAATACAGCATTCTAGTTTGTGAGTTAATATTAAATACATAATTTTAGTGTGTATGTAAATCTCAAATACAACATTTTAGTTTGGAAGTTAATATTAAAAACAGAATTCTAGTTTGTAAGCTTATATCAAATACAGAATTCTAGTTTGTAAGTTAATATTAAATACAGAATTCTAGTTTGTAAGTTAATATTAAGTACAAATTCTAGTTTGTAAGCTAATATTAAATACAGAATTCTAGTTTGTAAGTTAATATTAAGTACAAATTCTAGTTTGTAAGCTAATATTAAATACAGAATTCTAGTTTGTAAGCTTATATCAAATACAGAATTCTAGTTTGTAAGTTAATATTAAGTACAAATTCTAGTTTGTAAGCTTATATTAAATACAGAATTCTAGTGTGTAAGTTAATATTAAATACAGAATTTTAGTGTGTATGTAAATCTCATATACAGCATTTTAGTTTGTAAGTAAATGTTAAATACATAATTCTAGTTTGTAAGCTTATATGAAATACAGAATTCTAGTTTTTAAGTTAATATTAAATACAAATTCTAGTTTGTAAGTTAATATTAGATATAAAATTCTAGTTTATATAAAGTTTATATTAAATGAAAATTCTTGTTTTAAGTTAATATTAAATACAATATTCCAAATTATAGATTTATAAGTTTTTATTGAATAAAAAATTTCTAAATTCTGCTGATTTAAATGGGGAAGTTGAAGAGGTGTGCTGGAGTACTGGTCAACCTTCTGGATCCCAGGAAAGAATAATAAAATTAACTGATCGTCTGTTAGCCCCATATGGAACAAAAATGACGCTAATTATTCCAACAAACTACAGAAATTACAGTGATCATTGTTGATTTACCAGATACTAAACTGGAACTTGTTAAAATTTTCAATAATGTGAATGCCCTAGACTCTCACTTGTACATGAAACAGTTAATTTACTTTTCATCTTTTATTTTAGATACTTTTCTTTTCTTCAGAAATACTCTAGGGAGACAAACGAAAGATGGCAATACGTGTTTACACCTGTGTGCAATGTTGAATAAGTCAGAATGTATGAAATGTTTATTACGGACTAAACCCGATGTTGCCCACATTAGAAATAAAGAAGGTCAGACTGCACTTGACATTGCTGTTGAGAAAAACTACAGTTTCTGCGCAGAATTGGTATGTATAACCGGAGAAATATCTTTTCAAGGTATGAGGTTCAGATGGAAAGTTCTGTCACATGGGATAACTGTAATGGCAGTAAAATGGCTCTGCCGAGTTACTACAAAAACAGATTCTTGAGGGATCGTGGGTCTCCACCTGACCACAGTCTCCAGGATGATTGATATACAACAATGCATCTATTTATCATTTGTCTCTCACAGCTGATTCAAGTGGGAAAGTTATCAGGTACTTTGAGGAGATGGGGTGTGCTTGAGTACTGGTCAATCTTCCAGGATCCCAGGAAACAGTGGTTAGGTTAACTAATCATCTGTTAGCCCACGATGGCATAAAAATGATGCTAAATATTCAATCAATCAATCAATTTGTCATTGGTGTATAGCTGTATATTTATAAAGTCGGTTGTTATTCAATTTAACAGGAGATATGGCCTCTTCTACTTAATGGTTTGGTAAAATGTACAAACAAGAAGATACAGCATCCGTGCCCTCTATGGCATAAAAATTATGCTAAGTATTCAATCAATCAATCAATCAATCAATCAACTTTGTCATCAGAACATTTCAAATGCAAAAATTATTCATAAGTTTTGTATTGAAAACGTTTTTAATTAAAATTTCAGCTTGTGTACACACTCAAGTTTGATTAATGTTATTGTTTATTGGCCTGGTGATTTGAATATAGACCTACTAGACCTAGTATTGTCTTTTTACCTGCAATGCTTCTGTCCATAGCTCAGAGATCAAGATCATATTGTAAAACTTGTGTTTGTTTCATTCATTTATTTCTTCTTTTTTTTTATGCCTCCCTCATTCAAAAAATGGTGTAGGGGCATTAAGTGTTATGTCTGTCCGTCTGTATGTTCGTTTTCCCAAACAGTTATTTCTACAAGGATCTATATGTTTGATTAATATTTCATCTGTACCTGTATTATTATAAAATACAGGTCAAGTTCAATGTTTGTCCTCGTTAATCAATACAGTGTAACAGAAGTTATGGTCCCTTTTCGACTTAATTTTAGGTAAAAACATGTTTCTGGTCGAGTAGTGGGAGCTTTTGTGTCAACACACATTTCTAGTTCCTTTTTATTTAAAACCAGAATTTGAATATTTATCAGTTTATTTGACGGGAAAATGTAAGTTTGTTAAGGCTATTATAAATTTATTGTTAGATTATCATCCAAATTTTTCTTAATAACGGGGATTTTATTTTTTATTTTTATTAAATTTCAAAAATTTTGAAGTTTTTCAGGGTCGGGGCAGCATGAAAATTAGGGAGCAGGCAGGGATGATAATCTAGCAATTAACTTATTACCACCTTAACCTGTTTATATATGATATGGCTATAAAATATTTATTGTTAACATTTCAGTTGAAGGCTGCCATGGCTGGGAAGAAAGATGTGTTTGAGCAACTAAATATAGAATGGGACTTGATGACTGTGAGTATTAATGAATTCAATTGAATTCCACATAATTATACGTGTGAAAGTTTGCCATATTAACGAATTCAATTGAATTCCATTTAATTATACGTGTGAAAGTTTGCCATATTAATGAATTCAATTGAATATTTTATACGTGTGAAAGTTTGCCATATTAATGAATTCAATTGAATTCCATATAATTATACGTGTGAAAGTTTGCCATATTAACGAATTCAATTGAATTCCATACAATTATACGTGTGAAAGTTTGCTATATTAACGAATTCAATTGAATTCCATATAATTATACGTGTGAAAGTTTGCCATATTAATGAATTCAATTGAATTCTATACAATTATACGTGTGAAAGTTTGCTATATTAACGAATTCAATTGAATTCCATATAATTATATGTGTGAAAGTTTGCCATTTGCTTGTGGAAGTTACGTACCACACCATCCTCCACTAATAAAATTGTATGGTATATTGTACATAACCTCTAATGTGTTGAAACTAGCATTAATCCGCATTTAATAAATATCTTAATGACTTTCAAAGTCAGCTGAAACCTGCAACTTTAGCAATGAGAGGTAACAGTCATGTTGTTGTTTGCATTATCATGTAACTCCACTTTTAATCAAAGGACCAGACTGAGTTGCGCCAAAGTAACTCTATTGACTATTTCACATTTAGCTGCTAATTGCTTGTGTTTTACAAATGCTGTTACCAGTTTGTTATAAACTAAATACAGTCTAGTTTTAGACTAAGCAACATGTGCAGTAACATGCATATCCACTACACTGCCCAGAGGGTCCACCTTGGCTGAGTGGTCTAAGACACTGTCTTAAGATCCGTTACCTCTCACCGCTAAGGTCATAGGTTAGTGGCCCGATTGCTCCAAAAACTTTACGTGAGAAAGTTTTAACAGTTACCTGCAGTCTTCTTCCACCAATAAAACTGGACATGCAAACTACATGTATAACCTGAAATGTGCTGAAAATGGCACTAAAACCCATTTAAAAAGGCAACAAATATTATAAACTAAGTACAGTCCAGGTTTAGACTAAGAAACATGTTCTGATGTATTTTCCGTGTCTGTTTCAGGACGAAGATCCAGATTTTAGCGAGGATGAGTTAGAGGTAAGTATTTGTTTCATTACTTTTCATTTTAAAGCCATAATAAATGAATTGCTAGATTATCATCCCCGTACGCCCCTCTAATTTTCATGCTGCCCCGACCCTTTTTATTTTCATAAAAAAAATAAATTTGAAAATAAAACAATAAAATTCTCTCACCCTACCCCATTTTCATTTATTTATTTGATATTTGGTGCGAAGTTGTATAATTATAAATTGATATGTTTAATTGGTCATAATCTCTGTGATAGTTGATATACGACATTGTGTCTCATTATCATTCGTCTCTCACTGCTGATTCAAATAGGAAAGTTATCAGTAACTTACGGAGTTGGGGTGTGCACAAGTACTGGGTAACCTTCCGTTATCCCTGGAAACAGTGGTTACGTGTTACAGGGGCTAGAAATGTCTTATAAAAGCTACTTGTTCTTCCCATTCCAACATTTTTAATTTAATGCTTAAAATCAAAGAAATATTAAGGTCATTTTCTTAAAATCTTACCAAATGTTCACTCGTCATGGCGAGCAGATTAGTGGAATTTTCCAGCCCTGCTGTTAGCCCTCGATGGCATAAAAATAATGTTCAATATTCAATTAATCGATCTGTTTAAAAGCTTTTGAAGTAGTAGAGTGGGGGAGGGGGTGGGGTGGAATTTTTATTCAGTACTTTCATAGGAACACTGGCTATTGTGAATGTGTACTTATTATGAATGTTATTTTTACTCTTTATCAATGACAGCCTGATAGGAAACCACGCTCACGTCCTTCAAGTCTGATAGGTGAATATCAGCATCGGGAACTATCACCCCGGGAGCGAACAGAGTCGGACGCCACAATTCGTCACATACCATCAAAACCAAGAAGTAAGTAAAGTTACTTTATGAAGAGTTTACTTTTGTTTATTACTGGTCATTTTAATTGAGGGAAACGGATATACATTTCCTATTGATAAAAGTGCACTTTAGCAACTGATTCTTTACAGTTCAATCAATGCGATATTGTGAGATTTTAAATACTACAAAAAGATACTTCAAATTTACTAGGAAAAGCTAACAAATATCAAACAATTGATTTTATATGTTGTCCTTCTTTCTCAGCCAATAAAATCTCTTAGATTTTGCCAAGTAGAACATTCCATTTTACATAGAATGTCATCACCCTCCGTAGATGTTGACTAATTCCTCGGCCAATGAAATCACTCCAGGAACGAGAAAATAAATAAACTTCTAAGCCGGTTGGAAGTTACATGGAGTTTTCAACTGGCCCATAACTTCTAACCTACATTGTATAAGTAGAAATTACAACCAATGTTGGTTTTAACAAGCTTTGACTGATCAATTATCAATTATAATTGATCATTAAAACCGTCATTAACTATAATACACTTGCTTATGTGCAAGCCTCCTGCAAATGTCAATTATTGTTAAGTGTAACCCCTGTCCTGTCCGTCTGTTGGTTTCTTCGTCTATTCATTTGTACATCTGAGGTAAAAAATTGGTTTTCCAATAAGTAACTTAATGGACTTCTGAATGGGTTTATGTATTTTAGTCAATAGTTTGTGTGTACTTGTTTAATTGTAAAATACAGGTCAAGTTCAATATTTGTCACCACTGATCAAATTTTACAGGAGTTATAGACCTTTTTTTATTTAATTTTTGGCAAAATTTTGGTTTCTGACAGATAGCGAGGGCATTCGTATCAACAGACACATTTCTTGTCTGTAGATGTTTTATCTACAGGACTAGTTTTGTACTGTCATGAGTGATAAGAAGTTCTCCCTAAACTTTCCAAACCGGTCATAAGTGTTGTACGTGTACATACATTGCATGTCATTTTGATGAAAACAGCAGTAAACAAATCCTATCATAGTCCACCTGTACATGTCCAGTTAGATGGAATACATGTCATTATGGTGTTATACAATGTTATTTTAGTGGAATGATAATTCTTGCTGTGTAAGATATATTTTTGTGTGTAGTTCTTGGTTCTATAGATGGAGTACTCGTAAATGTAGATAAATACAATATTATGTACAGTACACATGTCCTCCTATTCCTACAGATTGTATGGTGTTATACAGTGTGTGCAGTTTCAGATATAATAAATTGTATTGTTTGTGTTATGTCATTCATATCTTATTTGTGTAATGTACATGTATGACTTGTTTGTAGTTATGCATTTCTTGTTTGTATTATGCATTTCTTGTTTGTGTTATGCATATCTTATTATGTTACACATATCTTGTTTGTGTTATGTATGTATGTTTTGTTTGTTTAATATATGTCTTGTTTGTGTTATGCATGTCTTGTTTGTGTTATGTGCATGCATGTCTTGTTGTGTTATGTCTTATTATACCCCCAGATACAAAGTATATGTATATGGGGGCTATATAGGAGTCACGCTCATCAGTATGTTGGTCGGACTGTTGGTCCATCTGTGGACAATTTTTGTGATCGCTATTTCTCAGGCAACCATTGGCCAGAACTCATTGAAACTTCCCAAAAGTGATTAGTACCAAGCCCAGTTATGCATATTGTTGGCATGTTGCGCGAGAATAATTTTTTAATGAGTTATGGCCCTTTGATTTTTCAGACATTTTTTTGTGGTCTTAGCAACAATTGGCTGGAATTCATTGACACTTCACAAAAGTGATTGGTACCAAAGCCTAGTTCATTTCATCGGCCCTGTTATGCCCTGAATAATTTTTCAATGAGTTATGGCCCTTTGTGTGCTCAATTTCTCGGCAGACAATATTCCTTAATCCTAACAAAATTATAATAGTGTCTTTCATGTATAAAGTGTTAAACCTTTACCTTTCCCGTGACCCCGCTACCGAGTGTCAAACACCCACATCTGTACTCTAATTGTTTCACTTTGTCAGAGCGGGCAGCAAAAGGGTGCAATTGCTGTGTCGGGGCGTCATCTGGAGGTATTCATCACATTCAGTGATATTTCTAGTTTGTGTAATGAACATGATTGTATGTCTTGTTTGTATTATGCATTTCTTGTTTGTGGTATGCATTTCTTGTTTGTATTATGCATTTCTTGTTTGTGGTATGCATTTCTTGTTTGTATTATGCATTTCTTGTTTGTGGTATGCATTTCTTGTTTGTATTATGCATTTTTGTTTGTGTTATATAGGTTTATTTATGTCATGCATGTCTTGATTGTGTAATGTGTATGTATGTCTTATTGTGTTATGCATTTCTTGTTTGTGTTATACATTTCTTTTTTGTGTTATGCATGTCTTATTTGTGTTATGCATGTCTTGTTTGTATTGTACATGTCTTATTTGTGTAATATATGTCTTGTTCTGTTGGTCTTGTTTTTGTTATGCTTGTCTGATTTGTGTAATGTGTATGCATGTCTTATTGTGTTATACATTACATATTTGTGTAATACATTTCTTGTTTGTGTTATGCATGTCTTATTTGTGTAATGCATGTCTTGTTTGTGTAATATATGTCTTGTTTGTGTTATACATGTCTTGTTTGTATTGTACATGTCTTGTTTGTGTAATGCATGTCTTGTTTGTGTAATATATGTCTTGTTTTTGTAATGTACGTCATGTTTGTGTAATATGTCTTGTTTGTGTTATGCATGTCTTGTTTGTGTAATATGTGTCTTGTTTGTGTAATGTATGTCATCTTTGTGTAATGCATGTATTGTTTGTGTAATATGTCTTGTTTGTGTTATGCATGTCTTGTTTGTGCAATATGTGTCTTGTTTGTGTAGATTCATTTTGTGTTTGTGAAGTACATGTTGTATTTGTGAAGTACATGTTTTGTTTGTGTAGTACATGTTGTGTTTGTGTAGTACATGTTGTGTTTGTGTAGAACATGTTTTGTTTGTGTAGCACATGTCTTTTGCATGTCATTTGTTGAATTACAGGTCAGATGTGAAAGGTGTCATATTGTTGTAGTTACTTGTGAATGGTTGATGTATTAAGTGTACATTTGTTTGATAATCCATTTTGTGTAGTATTTGCCGTTCTTTCAGGGTGTCACAAATGCTTCTCGTGGTGATATGTGTGAGGTGTGTAATAAATGTCATGTCGGCATAAAATGTCATTTTAGGTGTGTAATAAATGTCATTTATGTGTAAAATGTCATTTGAGGTGTATAATAAATGGACAGTTCAGTGTACAATGTCATTTGATGTGTATAATAAATGGCATTTAGATGTAAAATGTCATTTGATGTGTGTAAAAAATGTCATTTAGGTGTAAAATGTCACTCGAGGTGTATAATAAATGGCAGTTCAGTGTAAAATGTCATTTGATCTGTGTAATAAATGTCAATTAGGTATAAAATGTCATTTGAGGTGTATAAAAAATGTCATTTCAGTGAAAATGTCATTTGATGTGTGTAATAAATGTCATTTCAGTGAAAATGTCATTTGATGTGTGTAATAAATGTCATTTCAGTGAAAATGTCATTTGATGAGTGTAATAAATGTCATTTCAGTGAAAATGTCATTTGATGTGTGTAATAAATGTCATTTCAGTGAAAATGTCATTTGATGTGTGTAATAATGTCACTGTTATAGTTTAACAAAATGTAATTTTGGTGAGACAAATGTCGTCTTTGTGTAATATGTGTCATTTTGGCAAAATATGTGTCATTTGATAAGATACATGTCATTTTGATGTCATATGTGTCATTTTGATGTAACACATGTCAATTTTGTGTAAAACATGTCATTTTGGCGTAATACATGTCTTTCCATCGTCATTGTAGAACACCACTTAACACATCCAACGAGATTTCGTAACAGTATGCGAGCCAGTAAGTGTTGTCACATCTTGGACTTTGTCTTTTAGTGAAGAATGCATGACCTCGGCATGAAATGAGCATGACCTTTAGAATTACCTCACAGTATGAATTTAGGGCCAATAACTACAAAATAAATAAAAATTCTGAATAAACATTGAGCTTTTAATAGGATTGGATATGCATTATTTCTCATATTTTACATAATTAAGTTAATGGTACAGAGAAACGTGTAGTTGAACTGGCTCCTGCTTGTTAACATTTTATATTACCTATATTATATATCTCCTACTGCCTGCCTGACAAATCCTGTATAATCCCTAAAATTTCCCCCCCCCCAAAAATTAACCACTGACAGTGTACATAATCTCGCACTTCCAATATCATCGCAGTCGGAGACTGTTTAATTACATAGACATATCCCCACCTGACAATTCTCTTACAAATGCTGCATCATTCCACCATTTTCCTAAGACAAGCAAACAGTGTTTAATGCAAATAGAAAATTTTTATTTTATAATACCGTCACCTTTAATTGACCTGACACGGACTGTCAGTCAGACAAGTCAATAACCCAATCAGTGATCAATATTTTTTTCCAGTTCTGCCATTTTCCTTAGACAAGCGAATATCTCTAAGTAAGCACTACGCTGTATTACATTGTATTAACTTGGACAAACAATGCCAAGCATTATTCGTGAGCGATAGTCATGAGCTTTAGTCATTCTCACGTCAAATCAATAAGATTTAGTCTGAGATCCTCATTGAAAATTGAAAAGCCAGAAACCAATTAATGTCTCCCCCCCCCCACTTAAATATTCCTTATGCATGAAGACATAGCAGCTGTTGTTACTAAATATAGATGAACAATATTGTATGACCTACAATGTTGCTTTTAACAATACTTCAGTCACCTCAGGATGATTTCTGTTTGAGACAGTATTTTACACGCCACCTCATAGATGTATCATACCACAGACATACGGGTAAAAACATTATTCTGTTAGTAGGAAAGTGGAGGAAAGTGAGCTGAGGAACTTGGGGAAAACTTCAACTGTGTGTTTTGATTAATACAAATATATGCATGATCTTATTTTGAAGGATACTTTGCAGTATATTTGGAATTACGGCATGTTAATGGGAATTATTGTTGCCAACTATTAAATCTGTCTGAATCTGTGTTTGTAAAATGCTCTTGTTTCTCGAGTGAAACTGTTACCAGTATTCTTTTTGAGAGTCCACAGGGTCAGGCCTTGGATTAAACTCATGTCCTCGGGTGTGAGCAGCAACTGCCCAACTTAAATGACAGTCTGTTATTTGAGCTAATAGTATATAACATTGTCAAACATTTATTAACCTGTTGCGGGCTGTCAATAAACATACACTCAGTGACAATTAGTTGCTACTAAGTCATTTTTCTTAGAAAAGGTGAGGGTGTATAAGTAAACATTGTATTTACTTGGGCAAACAATGCCACATGGGCAGTGGGCCGTGCGATAGTCATTCTCACATTAGGCCAGTTTACCAATAGTCCTAGGAGTGGCCAGAGGCATCTCTCTGTAAATTTAACTTCCCAATAAAACATTCTGTATGATCGTGGTCATCAATTTGTCTGTTCCTACAAAAAACAAATTTAATTGCATGTCATTTGCGCGACTTATTGCGACCTTAACCCTTTACTCCATAGATACGCGTTTTCCCGCACCAATCACAGAAGGCCTTTGAAAACAGTGCAGGAAGAGTTCAGATTGCTCGTAACGAGCAATCTGAACACTTCCTGCACTGTTTTCCACTCTGTCAGTTAATATAAACATAATTCACCAAATAATTCAAAAGCCTTCTATATTACGTGTCCAACGGCGTCTGTATGAAGTAAAGGGTTAGAGCCTTTTAAAGATTTTTTATTTCGGTCTCCCAAAACAGAAGATAGGATATACAAATAATAGAAATGATTTCCATCCACACCTTATTTAATCCGGCTGGCGTGTCATTTGTTAATCTTACCCTTGATGTATTATTTCACTTTCCTGAAATTATGTTTTATTATTTATCTAATATATACATATGTAAGTAAATTATATAATGTTTTTTTATCAACTGTCTTTAATATTGAGATTTTATGTCTTGTTTCTGCTTCTGTTACAAACTGTGTCCTCGTGGTCAAAACATTGAGGAATTAAAAAAAAGATTGTCTGCACCCATCACTATATTATTAAGGTTTTATTTCAGTAATTTACAATTTTCATAATTATGCTTGACCCACACTGTAAGAAATTAAAACCACATTTTATGTTTTATTTGTGTACAATACAGTATTTATGGTCACCAGTTTGTGTTTTGTAAATAATAGTAAAGTACAGTTTTCTGTTGTTTGACGATGTTTGATTCACACACCTTCTCGTCCATGAATTGTGTATACAGAGTCATACCTCTAGTTTCATGCCTCAACAAGCACAATATATAGAGGATCTTACACGAGTGCACATTTATTAATGAATTTATTAAACAAGTTTGAAAAAATATAGTATATGAGGCCCTGCCACGTATTATATCATTTTTACCACGGAGGTTAATAAATTCAATAATAAATGAGCTTGAATGTAAGATCTTTTATCACATGACTCGGGAAAAGGTTACATTGACGATTTATTTAAACAGTCACCTCTATAAGGAACGAGAAAAAATCGAGCGTATTTATTTGTTTTGGTAAGTCATATGACATAACGTCTTAAAATAACTTAACCATGACAAATCAACATCATTTATATTCGGGCAAGTCAAAAAGTAGTTATGCAATATATGTACGTGAGCAGAGTTACATGGAAAATACCGAGCGATGAATTGGAAGTGATATTACTCTCAGTTAATATCAAGAATTATGTCACGGGTTTATTACATTCCTGCACCGTAAACTATGTGATATAACATAAGATCTCCACGAGTATGTGATTAGTGATAGTTAACAATACCGGTGTTGTTTCAAAAACCAAATCATTTTTAGTCTTGCCACCAGTATTTTAATCATGTTTTGCATTCTAAACCTCTCAGCACATATATTTTAAATGTGATAACCTACACATACATAATTTTATAAATGCGGCTTTTGTGAATCTTTTACTCATTGCTTCATAAATGCTGCATATTATATATCTAAAATGCAAAGCCTTACGTAAATGCTGCATATAATAATATATTCTAAAACATAAGTTAAAGATAAAAGTACATGTAGTGGCACCTGCGCAAAAGCAGCTTTTATGAAGCATTAACAAGGCCCTAGGCAAATGCTGTGTATCATACATTCTAAAACATATGTAAAGGATAAAGTATCGACACCTGTGCTGAAAGCAGCTTCAACACAGCATTTTATAAATTCTGAGTAAGTTGTTGCTAGAACATAAGGTGAAACCAAATTATATGAGCATCTGCTATTATGCAGATTATGGAAACTGATGGACTTCTATAGAAATTGTGTTTATGCAGAAGTTACCAATTGTTACCACTTACGTCTAGGTGCTCATATTTTTTTCTAACTTTTGATATACATGAGAGTGCACACTATCCGTGAGTAGAAGCAGTATTTTTTGCTACATACTATGCAGATTTAGAGTAACGTTCAACATAAGTTTAATAAATCACATTATATTGTAATGTAAACGTAAGTATATAGATGGAAGAATTTACATTTATATGTTTATTACAGACTCAGTGTTGATAACAGGTCATGTGTTTGGTCAATTGCTTCTTGAATTTATAATAGCCAAAAATACTAAGACTGATAATAGGTCCTTAAGATAAGTTTATAAGCTTTTCACTCAGGCTTACTGGATACAAACTGATTATAATGCTATGTTTTACTGTCAGAATATACTGATTATCATGCTATGTTTTACTGTCAGAATATTCTGATTATCGTGCTATGTTTTACTGTCAGATTATTTTGATTATCATGCTATGTTTTACTGTCAGAATATTCTGATTATCATGCTATATTTTACTGTCAGCATATTCTGATTATCATGCTATGTTTTACTGTCAGAATATTCTGATTTTCATGTTATGTTTAACTGTCAGACTTCTGATTACCTTGCTATGTTTCACTATCAGAATATTCTGATTATCATGCTATGTTTTATTTTCAGAATATTCTGATTATCATGCTATATTTTACTGTCAGCATATTTTGATTATCAAGCTATGTTTTGCTGTCAGAATATTCTGATTTTTATGCTATGTTTAACTGTCACACTTCTGATTACCTTGCTATGTTTTACTGTTAGAATATACTGATTATCATGCTATGTTTTACTGTCAGTATATACTGATTATCATGCTATGTTTTACTGTCAGACTATTCTGGTTATCGTGCTATGTTTTACTGTCAGAATATACTGATTATCGTGCTATGTTTTACTGTCAGAATATTCTGAGTTTCATGCTATGTTTTACTGTCAGAATATACTGATTATCATGCTATGTTTTACTGTCAGAATATACTGATTATCATGCTGTTTTACTGTCAGCATATTCTGATTATCTTGCTTTGTTTTACTGTCAGAATATTCTGATTATCATGCTATGTTTAACTGTCACAGTATTCTGATTACCTTGCTATGTTTTACTGTCAGAATATACTGATTATCATGCTATGTTTTATTGTCAGAATATTCTGATTATCATGCTATGTTTAACTGTCACACTATTCTGATTACCTTGCTATGTTTTACTGTCAGAATATACTGATTATCATGCTATGTTTTATAGTCAGAATATTCTGAGTATCATTAAAATGTTTTACTGTCAGAATATGCTGTTTACCATAATATGTTTTACTATCAGAATATGCTGATTATCTGAATGGTAAGATGGTTATTGTTTATGTACTGTCAGTAGTTTTAAATAGTTTGTTGATAGATCTGTCAGTATTTTTATATAGCTTGTTGATAGATCTGTCAGTATTTTTATATAGCTTGTTGACAAAACTTTTATTATTTTTGGCTCTAATGGCTATATTTAAAAGGCCAAAAGGAGTTATATGATTGTGCGTTGTCCATCGTCTGTCGTCCATCATCTTTTGTCCATTAGCAGTCAAGGGGCTAATACTTATATAGAGCCCCAGTAAGGGGTTTCGAATTGTATATAGGAATACTATGAGAAAACAGAAAATTCTCATTTTTTCATCCATTTGGGATAAATTATTATTCATCTTGAGCTCTGAAGCATCATCTAGCCATAGGAAATAAGATTTGACTAATACATGTAAGGAGTGTTGACTTTTCATAAGGGGTCAGGTGGGGTCAAAAGAGGGATAAAATCGAACATTTTCAAAAATCTTCTTCTCAACAACAGGTCAGTCAATTTGTTCATATTTGATATAGATTATCCCTATGAGTAAGGGTTTGAAGTTTATTCAAATCAAGGGGCTGGTATTTATAGGGGCCCTGTAAAGGGACTGCGATTTGACATAGCAATACTATGGGAAAATGGAAAGTTCTAAATTTTTCTTCCATTTGTGAAATAATTTTATTCAGTTTGAGTTCTGAAGCATCTTCACATGATAACAAATAAGTTTTGGTTCAACAAGGAGGATTGAATTTCCATACGGGGTCAGGTGGGTGGGGGTTACCAAAATGGTATACCCGATAAATTGAACATTTTCAAAAATCTTCTTCTCAACAACCAGTCCATTAAATTTGTTCATATTTATCCTTTTCAGTATAATTTGACTGTCATTGTCTGTAGTTTGATATAATTTGACACTTATTGTATTTTGATATAATTTAACAGTCATTGTCTGTAATTTGATATATTTTAACAGTCGTTGTCTGTAATTTGATGTAATTTGACAGTCATTGTCTGTAATTGATGTCATTTGACAGTAATTTACTACATATTTTTTGACTGGTTATGGTGTTTACTGTTTATGTATTCTGCTTCACAAATGAAAGGTCTACCTCCATGATTGACATTTTCAGAGCCACAATGGCAACATTGTATGCTGCTTTCAACAGTGTCGGTAACATCTTTTCAGTGGCGGTCTTCTCCAGTCTAATGAATCACACTGCTAAGGTTGTGGGTTCAAGCTAAGTTTGTCAGTTACTTGTCGAAGGATTAATGGTTCTGTTAAGGTTCATTTTAGGGTCTTTCTCCACCAAAAAAATGGTCCTCCACCAGTAATAAGGTTGTTGTTGTATGTTTTTAGTGTCACTTTTGACAATTTTTCCGTCATATCAAGACTGGTGTCAACTTGAGACAGTATTCAGAGCGCAGCCAAACTGGAGTATTTTGCCACAGACACATGGTATGACAACCCACTTAGTCACATTATATTGACACCAGGCTGACCAGACCAAGAACTATCTTGTCAATACTAAATGAGGAAGCTCTAGTACAATTTTCCAAGTCTTTGGTATGTTCCGTCCGGGGATTGAACCCAAGACTTCGCGCATGCAAGGCAGGTGATCTACCACTAGACCATGCTGTAATGTTCACATGTATATATTGTTTGGACAATGGTACCCTATTCCCGCAGTGTATTTCGCCCAATTGGTGCAAAAAGGTACCAAGTGCCTCCTTATTTCATATACACTTGGTACCTTATTGCACTGATGGGACAATTTGTATGTTTGCCATTATTTGTGAAGCAGACCTTATTGCCAGGGAAGCATGTTTGAGGCAAGGGTGTTTATTTTAGTTATACATGTACAGGATATCTTAGAAATTTACCTAAACAGAATATCTTTAGTGGTAAATAAAAGTGATTTAGTTATGAAATGATCTGAAAAACATTAAAGCAAGGGTGTATGTGGAGTGGTTTCTTGGGTGCGGGGTGCGGGGGTTATAAATGAGATTGTTTGCTGGTTCCCTTACCACATTTCAAAAGGGCCCTACCCACATTTTTAGCCCCCCCCCCCCACCCTCCGCCCCACCTCTCCCACAATTCCAGTTTTTTTTAATGTTTCATTGTATAAAATAATTTCTACCTACTGGTACCCATTTATAAAATCTTGGAATGGGAAACAGCAAACAATGAATACTTTTGTGCAACAGTGATAATTGTATTTAAAACTGATTAAATTGAAGCATAGAAAAAAAATAGACAGAATGATTGATAACTGGCTCACACATGTGACCCCAGTAAAGCATTAGGCCATAATAAACAAATTCCTTGATTTTTATCTTCAACCTGTTTTTTTTACCCGCCCTAACATATTTTTTTTGTGTTTTTTTATTATAAAATTTTACAAAAAAAACTTTTGATTTTTACAATTAATAATTTTCTTTCATGTCATGACTGATACAATAATGTGAATAATAAAAAATGAAATTGCACCTCCAGTAGCTATTTTGAAACAAATTTGAATGAAAATCTAGGAATTTATTTAGTATGGCCTTAGTGTTAAGCATGAGTTTTACTGGACTGATAAATGTTTTATTTTTTCAAAGTTTGTTCCATGCTATTGTATGGTAAGGCTGCTTTTTATCCATTTGTCCATGGTTTGCCTTGGTTTTATTACTCTTCATATTAACCTACTAAATGTTGAGTTTTCCAATAATATGGTACATTGTATTTAAAAAGGTTTGAAAAAAATTATAACAGTATTTTGTGACCGTGTACAATTAAAAATAACATGCAAACAGATTGAAAAAAACCAAACACATCAACAATTGGATATGTTAGATAAACCATGAGCTTTGTTATCTTCAGATGTGCAACGTTTCAGCATATAAGAATCTTGCATGGGTTTAAGGTTCGGATAGATAATTCAGTCCAGAGAGATAACTATTTTGGAGCCTCGTTCCTGTGGAAACAGTTATCTCAAGGGACGGAATTTTCTATCTGAGCCAAAAGACAACATTGACTTTTTTCCTTGCATACCAAACACATTGAATAATAATTTTAAGTTTATTCATCATTAGATTTATAGATTTGTGTTGGATATTTTATGTGTTACGTCATATAGGTGGTTCCAACATCCCAATGCGAGAATTTTACCTCAGCCCTGGGGTAAGATAGAAATATCTTGCCCTGGTAAAATTGCATAATGTTCTTATCTGGTATGCAAGAAAATTATATCTGTTATGTTCAATTGATCTTATCCTACAAAATCGTGCATGAGCTGCAGTGGAACCACAAGGGTTAATGCCAGAATGATATCCTTTTTATCCAGCAGAGTTTTGGCTGAACCTAGAACATTCATACCTTCAGAACTGTAGCATTTCAGCAAATTCTATCTGAAGTACTCAATTGATCTTATCCTACAACTTGCATCATGCATGAGCCACACACCACCTGGGTTATCCAGCAGAGTTTAGGTTGAACCTAGAACATTCATACCTTCAGAACTGTAGCATTTCAGCAAATGCTATCTGTAATGCACAATTGATCTTATCCTGCAACTTGCATCATGCATCAGCCACACACCACACGGGTTAACCAAGCAGAGTTTTGGCTGAACCTAGACCATTGATACCTTCAGAACTGTAGCATTTCAGCAAATTCTATCTTGAATGCACAATTGATCTTATCCTACAACTTGCATCATTCATCAGCCACACACCACACGGGTTATCCAGCAGAGTTTTGGCTGAACCTAGAACATTGATACCTTCAGAACTGTAGCATTTCAGCAAATGCTATCTGTAATGCACAATTGATCTTATCCTACAACTTGCATCATGCATCAGCCGCACACCACACGGGTTAATCAAGCAGAGTTTTGGCTGAACCTAGAACATTGATACCTTCAGAACTGTAGCATTTCAGCAATTCTATCTGTAATGCTCAATTAATCTTATCCTACAATTTGCATCATGCATCAGCTACAGTGGCCCTAGTCTTATCCGTCACTCATGTAACACCCTTGAACCACACGGGTTGATGACGGATATCAGTTCTTATCCAGTGTATATAGGTCAAGCAAATGTCAATGTTCACTCAAAATTATGTGTGATTTATATAATCATTTTCTTATCAAAAGAGTATCTTGTCCATGGTCCAAGGCACTGTTGTCTAATATCTCTCATCACTGCGGTTGATGGTTCGGGCCCAACTCTGTCCAAAAACATGTGAGAAAGTTTGCCAGTTACTTGCAGAAGGATGGTGATTCTATTCAGATTCATTCTGAGATCTTCCACCACCAATAACACTGGATATGCCATATTATGAGTTTTAAAGGCATTAAACCCAATTTAAAATAATTTTCTATCTGAAATTTTTAAAATTTAATCAAAACATACAAATACCAGTGATTATATTCCTTCTTTGGTATTTTTTTCATTATTGTTGTTTTATAACAAGCTAAAAATATTAATACTGATTTTAGTATAATATTAAACTACATTACACAAATAATATAAACCCCAATTGCCTGGAGTTATATTCCCTACTTGGTATGGTTAATCTGTTATTATTAACTTACAGTACTTAACCGAGGTCTCACTAACCAATTACCTCCCCTGAAGTGACGGTAGCAAGATTCTTCTGCTCAAGAAATTAGAGCTGTGTAAATCGGTTGGTCATTATTTTGGATTAAAATGCTTAAAATGGTCATTTATTGATATGTACGAGAACATTGGAACATTTTCATGCGTTCTGTCCATATGGATGACATTTAGATACTGTTGGATGAAGATATATCAGATTAGAAATTGGTAGTGATTACACCGCATTTAATTGTAAAAGGGCAGAATTTTCTAAAATGAAGGGGACACTTGACACATCAAACAATCAAAATTTTGAAAAAGCAGTCTGGTCAACCCTATATTCTTTCCTGCATATTTTGACCAACAGTGGAACTATCTATTGAAGCAAGACACTTTAAGAATCATTGGCAATGTGTTCAGTGTTCCAGAAGCTAATTTCTCTGTGTGTAGGGCAGTGCATAATTAATTGATGTGTGAGATATTTATTCAAGAACTTTCAGTAGAGAAGGAACAGCAACTCGCTGAAGTTTTATGAAAGTCAGTATTCAGTTGTCTTAACTTCTATTTTGTGTTCAAAATTGTTAAAGAACTTTGGCTACAAAATTTGTAAAGTGCCACTAAAAATAATTAAAATTCTTTTTCAAACTGCAATATTATTAATTTAAAATAATTTTACATGATTGAAAAATCATTATAACATTTAAGGTTTCATAGAAATTACCTTTTGTATATAAAAAACCCAGTTGCCTGTAAATTTTTATTGGTGAAATTGCCCATTAATATATTCTTCAGATGTTATGTTATTAATGTCAGGAGATACAATTTCCTATTCATCTCAATGTAAGTTCTCACTTTATTGTAGTAACTTTCTGTTTGATGTGAACTCGGCCAAGATGAACTTAATCGACTAATATGACAATCCTTGGTCTATTATTTGGCCAGTAGTAAATTAATTATGTCATAAAACCAGCTAAATATTTAATACTGAATACTGGTATATAAATTTCAGTATGTTAAACAACATAATAATGTGAACCCAGTTACCAGAGGTCACAAGGGGCATCTTTCCTGCAGTTCATGCACAAACCTGAAATAACAAGCTAGAATTTACTTTCAGATTGAGAGTACAGTGCCAGATGATTCTATCTCAGTTTTCAGAAATTATACAGAAAATTTTGGTTTTAATATTGTAGATCTACACCTGTCTGGTGTATGTAAACATAAAACACACAAAATGTATACCTTGGTATATGTACCGTAAAACACAAAATCTATACCTGTGTGTGTATATAACATAAAACACACAAAATCTATACCTGTGTGTGTATATAAAACATAAAACACGCAAAATCTATAACTGTGTGTATGTATATTAGGTAAAACTCACAAAATGGTTAAAACACAAATGATTTTGTTACTAAAATATAATTAATGTCCATGTAAAAATGACAAAAGGCTATGTTTGTGCAAAGGAAAGTCATAATTTATGTAAAGGAAGATGTGTACTTATATAAAAGAAGCTATGTACTTGATAAAATATGTTTTATGTTGCAGTACCAGGTTTAATGAATCATACTAATCAGCCACTGCCAAATCACGCTGCGTTGCCAGGTCAAAAGTCATCCGACAATCCCCCGTTGCCACCCAGGGGCGTCAAGAAACCACCAGTCACTCTCTCAGGTTCAAGTGGTACAGGAGTCGGTGAAGTAGGTGCTGCACATGCACGCAGCACGTCAAACCCAGACACAGATATACCATACATGCTTCATCGCAGGACCCCATCAGAACCCCCACCTCGGCCTCTGCCATTGGACATCAGAAACACTATAAACATTCCCAGTAAGTGGTAGAGAAATGATGTATCAGGTGAAAACTGCTAAACTAGTCACCTGCTTGACTAGAAACATACTTGACTGGACACCTGCTTCACTAGACACCTACTTGGCTAGACACATACTTGACTAGATATCTACTTCACTAGACATCTACTTGGCTAGACACATACTTGCCTAGACACCTACTTCACTAGACATCTACTTGGCTAAATACCTACTTCACTAGATGTCTACTTGGCTAGACATCTTACTTGGCTAGACACATACTTGCCTAGACACCTACTTCACTAGACATCTACTTGGTTAAATACCTACTTCACTAGGTGTCTACTTGGCTAGACACATACTTGACTTGATATTTGCTTCACTAAACATCTACTTGGTTAGACACATACTTGACTAGACACCTGCTTCACTAGACATCTACTTGGCTAGACACATACTTGACTAGATACCTACTTTACTACACACATACTTGGCTAGGCACATACTTGACTGGATACCTACTTCACTAGACATCTACTTGTCTAGACACCTACTTGACTGGATACTTGCTTCACTAGAAATCTTTTTCGCTTGACACATACTTGACTGGATACTTGCTTCACTAGACATCTACTTGGCTAGACAAATACGTGACTAGAAACCTACTTCACTATACATCTTCTTGGATAGATACTAACTTCACTTGACATCTACTTGGCTAGACACATACTTAACTGTGTATTTGCTTCACTAGACATCTATTTGACTAGACACATACTTGACTAGACACCTACTTCACTAGACACATATTTGGCTAGACACCTACTTGACTAGATATCTACTTCACTAGACATTACTGGGCTAGACACCTTCTTGACTCGATACTTGCTTCACTAGTCATCTACTTGGCTAGACACATACTTAACTAGATACCTACTTCACTAGACATCTATTTGGCTAGACACATACTTGACTGGGTACCTACTTCACTAGACATCTACTTGTCTAGATATTTACTTGATTGGATACTTGTTTCACTTGACTTCTACTTTGCTAGACACATTCTTGACTAGACACATACTTCACTAGACATCTACTTGACTAGATACCTACTTTTCTAGACATCTACTTAGCTAGAGACAAACTTGACTAGACATCTACTTGGCTTGACACATACTTGGCTAGACACATACTTTGCTAGACTCATACTTGACCAGATACATACTTAGCTAGTCACATACTTGGCTTGATACCTACTTCACTAGACATCTACTTGGCTAGACACATACTTGAATAGACACCTTCTTAGCTAGACACATACTTGACTAGACACCTACTTCACTAGATAACCTACTTCACTAGACTCTTACTTGACTAGATACTTACTTAACTAGACATCTTCTTGACTAGACACCTACTTGACTAGTTACCTACTTGACAAGTTACCTCCTTGACTAGACACCTACTTGACTAGACATCTTCTTGACTAGACATTTCCTTCACTATATTCTTACTTGACTAGACACCTACTTGACAAGTTACCTACTTGGCTAGACACATACTTGACTAGACACCTACTTCACTAGACATCTACTGGACAAGTTACTTTTCTGGTAGTTGTTGTTGTTGTATGGTGTTTAGCATTGCTTTCAACAATTTTTCAGTCATATCGCGACAGTGTCTACTTGACACAGTATTCTGAGCGCTGTTACTCTGGAGTATCATGCTGCAGACACATGGTACGATACCCCACCCAGTCACATTATACTGACACCGGGCCGACCAGACCTTGAACTCTCCTCTAAATGCTGAGCGTCAAGCAAGGAAGCTTCTAGTACCATTTTTAAAGTCTTTGGTATGACCCGGCCAGGGATTGAACCCACGACCTTCCGCATTATTTCTGATAGTGGTATTGTTGTTTATTTTCCTGTCTCATTCCTGCCGTGCCCGATTAGCTCAGTCGGTTACGCATCTGACTGTCAATTCAGGGGTCAATGATTGATATACAGCATTGTGTCTCATTATCATTCATCTCTCACCGCTGATTCAAGTGGGAAAGTTATCAGTTACTTGCAGAGATGGGGTGTTAATATTTTTGTGTTCATTGTTTGTGTACATTCCTGGTTTTGTTTCATTGTTTGTATTTTTGTGTTTTATTGTTTGTGTACATTCCTGGTTTTGTTTCATTATTTGTGTTTTATTGTTTGCATACATTTCTGGTTTTGATTTATTGTTTGTTTACATTCCTGTTTTTATCTCTTTGTTTATATTTTTTGTTTGTTATATTGTTTGTTTACATTCCAGGTTTTGTTTCATTGTTTGTGTACAATCCTGGCTTTGTTTCTTTGTTTTTTTTTGGTCAGGTTTCCTTGTTTGTTTACACATTTATTGTCGCAATTTGGCAACATTGTTATTTCCAATAACTCCCACTTATGCAATACCCTTTTATAATCTACTGCCCATTATCTAAATTTGTATTGCTTTATTATTTACTTTCCATTATCTGAGTTGGTATTGCTTTATTATTTACTGCCCATTATCTGAGTTGGTATTGCTTTATTATTTACTGTCCATTATCTGAGTTGGTATTGCTTTATTATTTACTTTCCATTATCTGAGTTGGTATTGCTTTATTATTTACTGCCCATTATCTGAGTTGGTATTGCTTTATTATTTACTGCCCATTATCTGAGTTGGTATTGCTTTATTATTTACTGCCCATTATCTGAGTTGGTATTGCTTTATTATTTACTGCCCATTATCTGAGTTGGTATTGCTTTATTATTTACTGTCCATTATCTAAGTTGGTATTGCTTTATTATTTACTGCCCATTATCTTAGTTGGTATTGCTTTATTATTTACTGCCCATTATCTGAGTTGGTATTGCTTTATTATTTACTGCCCATTATCTGAGTTGGTATTGCTTTATTATTTACTTTCCATTATCTGAGTTGGTATTGCTTTATTATTTACTGCCCATTATCTGAGTTGGTATTGCTTTATTATTTACTGCCCATTATCAGAGTTGGTATTGCTTTATTTTTTACTTTCCATTATCTGAGTTGGTATTGCTTTATTATATACTGCCCATTATCTGAGTTGGTATTGCTTTATTATTTACTGCCCATTATCTGAGTTGGTATTGCTTTATTATTTACTGCCCATTATCTGAATTGGTATTGCTTTATTATTTACTGTCCACTATCTGAGTTGGTATTGCTTTATTATTTACTGTTCATTATCTGAGTTGGTATTGCTTTATTATTTACTGCCCACTATCAGAGTTGGTATTGCTTTATTATTTACTGCCCACTATCTAAGTTGGTATTGTTTTATTATTTACTGCCCATTATTTAAGTTGGTATTGCTTTATTATTTACTGCCCATTATCTAAGTTGGTATTGCTTTATTATTTACTGTTAATTATCTGAGTTGGTATTGCTTTATTATTTACTGCCCACTATCAGAGTTGGTATTGCTTTATTATTTACTGCCCACTATCAGAGTTGGTATTGCTATATTATTTACTGCCCATTATCTGAGTTGGTATTGCTTTATTATTTACTGCCCACTATCTAAGTTGTTAGTGCTTTATTATTTACTGCCCATTATCTAAGTTGGTATTGTTTTATTATTTACTGCCCATTATTTAAGTTGGTATTGCTTTATTATTTACTGCCCATTATCTAAGTTGGTATTGCTTTATTATTAACTGTTCATTATCTGAGTTGGTATTGCTTTATTATTTTTCTGTTCATTATCTTCTTAGCTAGACACATTCTTGACTGGATACTTGCTTCACTAGACATCTACTTGGCTAGACACATATTTGACTAGATACCTACTTCACTATACATCTACTTGACTAGATACCTACTTCACTAGACATCTACTTAGCAAGACACATACTAAACTGGATATTTGCTTCACTAGACATCTACTTGGCTAGACACATACTTCACTAGATACCTACTTCACTAGACACCTACTTCACTAGACATATACTTGGCTAGACAAATACTTGACTAGATACCTACTTCACTAGACCTACTTAGATAGACACATTCTTGACTAGATACCTACTTCACTAGACATATATTTGGCTAAGGCACCTACTTGACTAGATACCTACTTCACTAGACATCTCCTGGGCTAGACACCTACTTGACTCGATACTTGCTTCACTAGTCATCTACTTGGCTAGATGCATACTTAACTAGATACCTTAATTCACTAGACATCTACTTGTCTAGATATCTGCATTGACTGGATACTTGTTTCACTAGACATCTACTTGGCTAGACACATACTTGACTAGACACATACTTAACTAGACATCTACTTGACTAGATACCTACTTCACTAGACATCTACTTGGCTAGACACATATTTGACTGGATATTTGCTTCACTAGACATCTACTTGGCTAGAAACTATTTGATTAGACATCTACTTGGCTAGACACATACTTGGCTAGACTCATACTTGACTAAATACTTACTTAGCTAGACACATACTTGGCTTGATACCTACTTCACTAGACATCTACTTGGCTAGACACATACTTGACTAGATACCTACTTGACTAGACATCTACTGGGCTGGACTCATATTTGACTAGACACATACTTAGCTAGACACATACTTAGCTAGACACATACTTAGCTTCATACCTACTTCACTAGACATCTACTTGACTAGACACATACTTGAATAGACACCTTAGCTAGACACCTACTTGACTAGACACCTACTTGACTAGACACCTACTTGACTAGACACCTTCTTAACTATACATCTATTTGACTAGTTACCTACTTGACAAGCTACCTCGTTGATTAGACACCTACTTGACTAGACATCTACTTTACTATACACTTACTTGACTAGATACCTACTTGACAAGTTACCTACTGGGCTAGACACTTACTTCACTAATCATCTACTGGACAAGTTACTTACTTGACTAGACACCTACTTTATGGTGTTGTTTCACTGTTTACATTTCTGGTAGTGGTATTGTTGTTTATTTTCCTGTTTCATTCCTGCCAGGCCCGATTAGCTCAGTCAGTTACGCGTCTGACTATCAATTCAGGGGTCAATGATTGATATATGGCATTGTGTCTCATTATCATTCATCTCTCACCGCTGATTTAAGTGGGAAAGTTATCAGTTACTTGCGGAGATGGGGTGTGCTCGAGTACTGGTTAACATTTCATGATCCCAGGAAACAGTGGTTAGGTTATATTGTAACTGTTGGTTTGTTAGCTATCGATGACATAAAAATGACGCTAAATATTCAATCAATCAATCAATTAATCGATCGTGTACATTCCTGGTTTTGTTTCAGTGTTTAATTGTTTGTGCTGTTTTATTGTTTATGTACATTTCTGGTTTTGTTTCATTGTTGATATGTTTGTTGTTTCATTGTTTGTGTACATTCCTGGTTTTGTTTCATTGTTTATATGTTTGGTTTGTTTTATTGTTTGTGTACATTCCTGGTTTTGTTTCATTGTTAATATTTTTGTGTTCATTGTTTGTGTCCATTCCTGGTTTTGTTTCATTGTTTGTATTTTTGTGTTTTATTGTTTGCATACATTTCTAGTTTTGTTTTATTGTTTGTTTACATTCCTGGTTTTGTTTCTTTGTTTATGTTTTTTGTTTGTTTTATTGTTTGTTTACATTCCTGGTTTTGTTTCATTGTTTGTGTACAATCCTGGTTTTGTTTCATTGTTTTTTTGGTCAGGTTTCCTTGTTTGTTTACACATTTATTGTCAAAATTTTGCAACATTGTTATTTCCAATAACACCCACTAATGCAATACCCTTTTATTATCTACTGCCCATTATCTATGTTGGTATTGCTTTATTATTTACTTTCCATTACCTGAGTTGGTATTGCTTTATTATTTACTGCCCATTATCTGAGTTGGTATTGCTTTATTATTTACTGCCCATTATCTGAGTTGGTATTGTTTTATTATTTACTGCCCATTATCAGAGTTGGTATTGCTTTATTATTTACTGCCCATTATCTATGTTAGTATTGCTTTATTATTTACTGCCCATTATCAGAGTTGGAATTGCTTTATTATTTACTGCCCATTATTTAAGTTGGTATTGCTTTATTATTAACTGCCCATTATCTGAGTTGGTATTGCTTTATTTTTTACTGCCCATTATCAGAGTTGGTATTGCTTTATTATTCACTGCCCATTATCAGAGTTGGTATTGCTTTATTATTTACTGCCCATTATCTATGTTAGTATTGCTTTATTATTTACTGCCCATTATTTAAGTTGGTATTGCTTTATTATTTACTGCCCATTATCAGAGTTGGTATTGCTTTATTATTTACTGCCCATTATCTATGTTAGTATTGCTTTATTATTTATTGCCCATTATCAGAGTTGGAATTGCTTTATTATTTACTGCCCATTATTTAAGTTGGTATTGCTTTATTATTTACTGCTCATTATCAGAGTTGGTATTGCTTTATTATTTACTGCCCATTATCAGAGTTGGTATTGCTTTATTATTTACTGTCCATTATCTGAGTTGGTATTGCTTTATTATTAACTGCCCATTATCTAAGTTGGTATTGCTTTATTATTTAATGTCCATTATCTGAGTTGGTATTGCTTTATTATTTACTGCCCATTATCTAAGTTGGTATTGTTTTATTATTTACTGTCCATTATCTGAGTTGGTATTGCTTTATTATTTACTGTCCATTATCTGAGTTGGTATTGCTTTATTATTTACTGCCCATTATCAGAGTTGGTATTGCTTTATTATTTACTGTCCATTATCTGGGTTGGTATTGCTTTATTATTTACTGCCCATTATCTGGGTTGGTATTGTTTTATTATTTACTGTCCATTATCTGAGTTGGTATTGCTTTATTATTTACTGCCCATTATTTAAGTTGGTATTGCTTTATTATTTACTGCCCATTATCAGAGTTGGTATTGCTTTATTATTTACTGTCCATTATCTGAGTTGGTATTGCTTTATTATTTACTGCCCATTATCTAAGTTGGTATTGCTTTATTATTTACTTTCCATTATCTGAGTTGGCATTGTTTTATTATTTACTGCCCATTATCTAAGTTGGTATTGCTTTATTATTTACTGTCCACTATCTGAGTTGGTATTGCTTTATTATTTACTGCCCATTATCTAAGTTGGTATTGCTTTATTATTTACTGCCCATTATCTAAGTTGGTATTGTTTTATTATTTACTGTCCATTATCTGAGTTGGTATTGCTTTATTATTTACTGTCCATTATCTGTGTTGCTATTGCTTTATTATATACTGCCCATTATCAGAGTTGGTATTGCTTTATTATTTACTGCCCATTATCTGAGTTGGTATTGCTTTATTATTTACTGCCCATTATTTAAGTTGATATTGCTTTATTATATACTGCCCATTATCAGAGTTGGTATTGCTTTATTATTTACTGCCCACTATCTGAGTTGGTATTGCTTTATTATTTACTGTCCATTATCTGAGTTGGTATTGCTTAATTATTTACTGCCAATTATCTAAGTTGGTATTGTTTTATTATTTACTGTCCGTTTTCTGAGTTGGTATTGCTTTATTATTTACTGCCCATTATCTAAGTTGTTATTGCTTTATTATTTACTGCCCATTATCTAAGTTGGTATTGCTTTATTATTTACTGTCCATTATCTGAGTTGGTATTACTTTATTATTTACTGCCCATTATCTAAGTTGGTATTGCTTTATTATTTACTGCCCATTATCTGAGTTGGTTTTGCTTAAATTATTCAGCTTGCTTTATTTATTTCATGTAGAACATGTGAATTCATTGGTATGGTTATGAATGTATATATTCTTAATTTCTTGTGTCTGTCACCATCTATTGATTTGATTTCCTGTTGTTTTACAGATAAATATGGATCAATGCAGGCTCTAGATTGGTAAGTTTGTTAACAACTTACACTATCTTGTACTGAGTAAAATATCACCATCACCACATAGATATATCTCATTTAATTATAAAGTAAGAAATCGCCAAGTAACATATCATCTTTTTCATGTAAAATATCACAAAGTAAAATACATATATATATCTGCTTTGTCAAGTAAAATGTCACCAAGTAAGATATGTACTTATTGTAATCAAGTAAAATGTCACCAAGTAAGATATGTACTTATTGTAATCAAGTAAAATGTCACCAAGTAAGATATTTACTTAATCAAGTAAAATGTCACCAAGTAAGATATTTACTTAATCAAGTAAAATGTCATCAAGTAAGATATCTGCTTTATCAAGGTTAATGTCACCAAGTAAGATATTTGCTTAATCAAGTAAAATGCCACCAAGTAAGATATCTACTTTATCAAGGTAAATGTCACCAAGTAAGATATCTACTTTATCAAGTAAAATAGTCACCAAGTAAGATATCTACACCAAGTAAGATATACACTTTATCAAGTAAGAAAACACCAGACTTCAGTTACACCAACATCTTACTTAAATACTTATGAACTTAACAAAGTTTGACTGGTCATTTGTCTATTATATAATCAATAGCAATGAAAGCAGTTTTACTGGAACCAGTCTAAATCATGATCACCTGGATGCTTTTCTTAGATTAAAGGTTTTAATTAAGCATATGTTGATAAAACAGGAGCAAGATGCTGAAACAAGGGAAAAAAGTCTGAATTTTACACACAAAAAAAATGTATTTATTATATTTTAGAGAAGCAGGATTCAGGTAATATATCTCCCTTACCATGTAAGAAATGACTATAATCCATACTGATTGAGCCTGTATTTGCTATAAGGATATATTTTTAAACATGCCAAAATATTATACTTGAAAAATGATTTCTGAACTTGGTCCATGTGCCTAGGCTTAGACTTCAGTATTTCATACTTTATTTAGTCCAAATGAAAAGATGATGGTCACCAAGCAGTTTTTGACTGCTGTGTATTCTTAGAATGGGGACTTTGTATGAAATTATAAAATTACACCACTTCGATTTACATTGATTTGGACATTTACATTTCTCTCTATTCACTCAGGTCAGATAAGCCAGCTGTGCCGCCACGACCTCGGGCATTGTCAGTCACAGATAATGGTAAGTGTACAATCTGCGTCTCTATAAACCCAGATCTTTATTGATTTATTGGTTTACAACTTCTTTCTGGTCTCTGTGACAGAGTAGTCTAAGATGCTTTCGTCGAATTACCGCATCCTTTCACTGCTGAGGTCATGGGGTCAAGCCCTGCTTGGTCCAAACACTTCATTTGAGAAGGTTTGCCAGTTACTTATGGAAGGATGGTGGTTCTACTTCAGTTCCATTCTGGGGTCCTCCACCAATAAAACTGGATATGCAATTTATAACCTGAAATGTATTTAATTGTCATCAAACCTAATACAAAACAGAAACATTTTTTTTATAGAAGAAATATATATTTCACAAACAGCCAACATTAAAGTTATATTAGATTATCTATTTATAGATTGTCATGGCCATGAATGATTTTGTGTTGCACAGCTTTCTTTTTGACTATGTATTTCTTTTACATTTAGTTTAAACAATATTTTATTTACATAAGTACATTTATTTAGCATACTTTTAACAATACAGCATAAAGTCATACGTTAAACGAATTATGTGCAAAGGATACAGAAAAAAAGCTTTAGAAGCTTGTGTAAATTTGCTTCCATAACAGTTATTTTATATTTCATAAAGACTTTAATCATATTGTTCTGTAATAATTTCAATTTGGTCAAATAGTGCAAAAATTGATAAAAGAAATAGTGCTTTATTCATAATATTTCAAATAAAAAAGAGAGTATTAGTTGAATAAAAGGAAAGAAAGAGACTCCACTGATTTTATCCATGTTCTATCGGATCATTCCGATACAGGGGATAATTGTTTTGCAAGTTTATAGTTTATCAATTCAATCCATTCATTAATCATTGCCTTTTTTTATCTAAGATCAAATAGAGACATGTCGTCATAATTATGTAAGTAAACATATCGAATAAGGCAAGTCATTATCTATTTGATTGTGTACCATACTTAAAATGTTTGTTTTTTATAATATCTTTTACCTTTGTAAGATATTTAACCTTTGGTGTTGTATGACAGAAACCATGCCTAACAAGAAGGGGTTTGATGATGCCACACCCAACAAAGATATTCCACCACCCATCCCGGCACCCAGAAAGGTAAATTATCTCTTTGTGATAACAAGATTGGGAGTATTTTGAGTGGACTGATAGAAATTATGAAGTGTTGTATCCTACATAATGTGTCGTGTCAAGTTTCTTTTTCTGTGTTGCAAATATTTAACTATTTTTATGTTGTTTGCACTGAAGATGGAAGAGGAGGTGTATATAGTGCTTGGGTTGTCCATACAAAGACACATATACTCATGCACATATACATACATAAATATCTACCGAGATACACACACATAATTTGAGTGTGATGTACAGGTATACGTGAAGTTACTATATCAAGCAGCCAGATGATCATGATTTTAGACTGACTCCTTAAAAACTACAATTGGATTCATTGATATAGAATCTGTACATAACCAGTCAGATTCAAGTTGAGCTTTAAGTATTTAAGAAAAACTTAGTCTGTAGAACTACTTGTTAGCTAAAAGCACTACAGGACCACTAGGTTTTGGAGATGTGAACCGGAAAGGGAGAACTCCATATTTTTGGCTACCCCAGTAATTGTTTTCATGATAAAATAACAAATATTAGAAATGAAAACTCCCTCACAGCAAAAGGCACTACTTGACCACTAGGTTGACATATGTACAAAGACAATGTTTCATGAAACCATCTTGATAACTTTCAAAGTTTATATGAGAATTTAGTAATTTTATAAAAAAAATTAAATTAATTACAATTGTAAACAGAAGAAGCCTAACTTCCGTCGGTGTGAAGCTTTGTTTGACTGTGATGCCGACAATGAGGATGAACTGTCCTTCAGAGAAGGGGAGGTAATTGTTCTTTTACGAGAAGAAGAGGAAGAGTGGTGGGTAAGTTGTCTCACTTTATTATTATTTTTTCATCTGTGATGAGGCATTGATGAATATCAACTCCAATTTTTTAATGCTATTAAAAATATACTTCGAAGATTAAAGGTTTAGACAAAAGTTAGGAAAATTGAAATTAAAAAACATTTCAAACAAGAATGAATGTGTGTTTCCTGCTTGCTATGTGTGAAGGAAACCTTTGATATATGTAATTATATAAACATTTGGATCATAACACAAATCTGGGTGGTCCACAGAATGAAGACAGGATGAAAGAATGAAATCAAAATATTCGCAGACTGCATTATAGAGATACATGTACCTTGAAAAAGTCGAAGTTGATTATTCACACATATTATGCCGCCCAACACTGATTGAATGGTATTTTTTGTGTTGTAATGGGATAAAATGTGTATTTAGGTACAATAGATACACTTAGATATATTAAATTAATAAAACAGAAAAATATATTCATACTTTGATAAAACTAGAAATTAACAGCCATTTTCATGTTATCCAGGATGTAATGGTGTCTACGTAAAAACTCGCTGATAAAAAAGTTTTCAAATGGCTTCTGTGTTTGGCGTGTGTCAGCATTTAGTGAATCTCTCTGATTATTAAAAATAATGTTAATAATTAATGCAGGCCTGAATCAATCAATTAAACTATCCTTTAAACCACCATGATGTAAGGTTTATAGCCGTAATGATCAAATAAGAACATGGCGATGATTTATTGTTTGGTTGTCATTTTCATTATTTGATATTCACACAGATTGTTATATTGTTTATAGGTTTGCAACATCATCAGATACCCACTTGTAATCCATTCCATGTATCACCTGTGGAATATTACACTAGCTTCGCGTTGTTTCTACCAAGCCACGATGCAAGCATATTATGGTTCCTTCATTATTTCATGAAGGGAACATTATCCAATCGCAACTCTAGTTTCATGCAAACACAGTTTGATAAGCTGTATTTTGTTCTGTTCTGTTCAAATAAAAATGACGCATAGCTGGCGTAATTTCCCACGGTTGATGGATCGAGAGTATCGGAATTGACACTCCTGAGTATCCGATGATGTGTTGGTAATAGCTTTACAATTTCTTATGATGTACGAT
Organism: Panopea generosa; assembly: GCA_029582155.1. NCBI lineage: Eukaryota > Metazoa > Mollusca > Bivalvia > Adapedonta > Hiatellidae > Panopea > Panopea generosa. The sequence goes on along the minus strand of CM055904.1, from coordinate 59,929,369 downwards.
GCTTGTTGAGATTGAGTCATGTTATTTTACAGGAAGGTGAGGTAGAGGACCAGCCTGGCAGACGTGGACTGTTTCCTATAAGCTTTGTCAAGCCTCTGCCTGATTGACTAGCTGTAATATAGATTGGGACACTGTTCACATAGTTAAAAAAGCATTTACATAACCTGGAGCAATATTTATTCCGACAACCAGTCCACTTTATAAAAACTTCACCCATGAAACAGATTTCATCACCGATTAGTCCATTTTGTAAAAACTTCTCCATGAATCAGTTTTTTATTGTTGCAAACGTAGACAGATTCATTTTTTTTTTTAAGATTAAATAATTCATCATGACTTTAGATATTATATCATGATTTTAGATATTATTTTGTAAAGCATTTGAATAGACAAGATTTGTCAAGCATCTTCAAGATTGGCTGGTCCAGTTTTGATACGTGTTACTTGAAAATAATGCAAGAACAGAGAAAATACAAGACATACATTGCCAAACTCTGACAATGATTACCCTGGTATACATTTCATGACGTTTGAACCTTGGTGTATTCTGAGACCAAATTCCGAAATTTTTGAGAGAAAAAAATCATGGATGTTTGTAGAAGATGAGGGGGAAAAATCTGCCTAAATTGGTATAAAAACCTTGGAAGTTTTTGTAAACCTTGGAGTATTGAGACATTTCATGTTTTTTTTATAATCCTCTGACAATATACATACCTCTGAAAATGTAAACCCAGGATGAAATACAGGTGCATGATTTTTATGTGACCTTCAAATTTTGAATTAATGCTAGCAGTATGATTTGAAATATTTTTGTGGTACCATGGTTTGAACAGTTAGTTTGCTATAATCAATTACGCCCGTTTGTTAAAATGATGAAAAGATATATGCATTAAATACTCATGCCTGATAAAATATAATGTGCAACAAATGACCACAGATCTGCGAAAGAAGATGATGTTTAACCATTTACCAGCATAATGCCCTTTTGAGAAATAGAAACAAAGTAAAGAGCGGCACAGACTGGAATATTTTAATTTCAATTTTTGCATTATTGCAGTATATATTATAATTTACGGAAATTAGTTTTAGGTGAAATTATATCAAAATTGCCAGTGTTTTTCATAAATAAAAATTCATGACCAAATATACTGAATGGAACAGCTTACAATTTATGTATTTTCTCAAAAGTATCATGGATCCTTGCAGCACATAAAAGATGAGTATTTCGTGCCTAACAGATGCACATGAGTTATTGTATAGAATTGTGCAAATGGGTTGATATGTAAAATCAATTGTCCGTTATTGTCTGATACAAATTGTAATAATTCTACCAAATATTTTGAGGAAGATATTGAAAATACAAAAGTGGTGTGTTAGTTCAGTACAGATTAAGTCATGAGTATAATTGTCTCATAGAGTGCTCACGCATATTTTTGTTGCACTCTGTAACATTCTTGTGCTCCAATTGGTAATTTCCATGTTGTCGAACTAGAAAAATATCTTAAGTGCAAGAATATTTATTGTCACAAAGTCCCTGGTTTTATACATGTATATATTTATGTTAAGTTAATTGTTACGTTTTGTGTTGTTCTGCATATAGGTTTTGTTACCGTGTGTTTCAGTAGGTCTAGAAAATATATTACCTGCGACTTATATTCAGAAAGTTACGGTACTTGAACAAGCATTCAAGACTTTGCATGTAACAAAAATTTGATATTATTGTCTCCTCAAACCAAAGGTCACGAGTTTGATCCAAGCCTATGATGACCTCATAAAAAAACAGAAAAAAAAACAGTTTTGGTTCTACCAGGATTCAGTCTAACCACCACGACAATAACTCGCATAAACTATCAGTTATTTTGTATTCAAGCTTGAATTGGAATAAATCAGTTTAATATTTCGAACAGTTGGAAAGGTTCTCCTTGGCCGAGTGGAAGGTATTTCTCATTGCTGAAGTCATTGGTATGAGCCCAGCTAGGACTAAAAACAAGAAAGTTTGTCAGTTACTTGCAGAAGGACAGTCGCTGGCACTATTCAGTGTTATTCTAGGGTATTTTTCCACCAATAATACTAGAAACGGTATTAATAACCAGTTTTATGTTGGAAATGGCGTACCACCCCATTAAATTAAAGTTGGAATAAGTATTAGATGAAGTGAAGTGAAATGTGTACCTTAAAAGCATTGACTGTCACTTGCCAGTTGACCTGATGCAGGCTTTCAATCAAAAAGTTGATGATCCAATCAGTGATCAATATTGTTTTCATGGTCGCCATTTTCCTTACACAAGTTAATAGTCTCTAAGTAAGCACAACATTGTATTATATTGTATTTACTTGGACAAACAACACCACATGACCCGAGGGCTGCGTCAGGTCAGTTGAGGACCAACTCTCAATACCGGGTAACAACCTTGTGCAGAACTTAAACAAGATATCAAGAAACATTCGGGTATATGTAAATAGCATACATTACACATATTTTACGTTGATACAGTATTGCTGTAGTCTCCTGGGATTGGTCACTCACTATCCATAGAGATACATGTTCAGTGTTTGTTTTTACCGGTTTTGGAGCTGAAGTTTGGCCCAATTGTTCTCCAGAAAACATGCTTTTTCCCCTATTATTTGAAAAATACCCCTTAAAGAAAGTTTTTCTTAAATGTTTTTAATGTGATTAACTAGTTTAACAGTTTAAAAATGAAGAACAGGGATGTTGCCCTGATAACTGTTTTAAACATACTTACAATTTCATTGTTTTTGGTTTTATTTCCATTTTGTCATTACAATGTGATTTTCCCCTATGGAAGGAACCTGACCCTATTCACTAAAACCCTAAAGAAAAATTTGTTCAATATAAGTATTGGGACAGCAACAGATTTGATTATTTATTGTTGTCCCAATGCATAAGGTAAATGTGGTATGAATAATTGGTTGCCACTTGAAATCTTCAGGGCTGGTAGTTGTAAAGTTGGAGGTCTGTTTATCAACACAGTTGTAACTATTTGTGAATGCACTAACTTCATATATAATATCTTTCCGAATGATGCTTTGTACTAAAGTTGATTTCATTTCAGTTTTAAGACTAATTAAATTATTGTTGTTTTTTTGTCGCTTTTGGTGAATTTGAAATTCCAGATCATTGATGTTTTATGTATGAATACTGACGATATACTTGGTGTTCATTTCAGATATAATTTTATTGGTTAAGACGGTTATAGCAATATTTCCTATTATACTGCATTTAAAAAAATATTCAGTGGCAACCATTTATTCGTCATGTAAATACAGTCAAACCAGTCTTAAGCAGCCAGTCAAGGGAAGGAACAAAGTGGCCTCTTAAGACAGGTTGTTGCTTAATACAGGTTAATCTGCACTGAAAGCATAGAAATGTGAAATAGTAACCGTGGCTGCTTAAAAGAGGAGGTTTGACTGTATTGCGATATAAGGATATGATGACCAACCAATAATTTACATTTCAAAGGTTTAGTGCATCACTAGTCTAATTCAAAATAAACAAAAAAGGTAGATAAACTAGTTAAGCACTAAGTCCCCCCCTCCATGTATATTAATCATAATTAAGAGATAATACATTTTGTTTATCTATGTAAATGGCAATATTCTATAGTAAATCATTTTTTATTTTTTGTTACTGGTTAGTTAAGATATGCCTTACTCCATTGATACACATTTTCCCGCACCAATCACAGAAGGCCTTTGAAAACAGTGCAGGAAGAGTTCCTGCACTGTTTTCCACTCTGTCAGTTATTATAAACATAATTCACCCAATAATTCAAAAGCCTTCTATATTAGGTGTCCAAAGGCATCTATATTAGAGGTGTCCAAAGGCATCTATATTAGAGGTGTCCAAAGGCATCTATATTAGAGGTGTCCAAAGGTGTCTATATGAAGTAAAGGGTTAAGAGGTGTGTTAAAAATATGTGGACTTTCGTAACATTATCTACATATAATATAGCACATGAATAAAAATTATATTGCCATAAAAAGTAATAATTCCTCTATGCAATTGCCAAGTTTCATATTGATATTGAATACCGTTGCATAGCAACATTGCTAGAAAATATGCATGTAATGGCTAGTTGGAAAAGTCAAATGACGTCAAGTACATGTATTTGCACAATATTTTACTGATCATATCTACATGAACTTCAGTTTCAAACTTGTCTCGTCATTGCACAGTTTAAGTTAGAGTGATATGGAGATGCGTATGGCAAATGAGTGAAAATACATGTATGACGTACATCCAAGAGGTCGGTCGGTACAAGATGTCATACTTAAATGTCATGCCAAATTTGGACGTCAACAGACTGTCCAGGGTAGCCGTTACATGTGTATTTTTTAGCGCTGTTGCTATATAACTATATTAGATATAGATACGAAATATAGCAATTGCATACAGGAAATATTACGCTTCATGGCAATATAATGTACATGCATGTGCTATATACTTAATGTTGATAATATTACATAAGTCCACACATTTTTTAACACACCTTAATTGATATTTGATTTGCATTTATTAGGTAAGGTATGAAGATGTAAGGTAGGGTACAACATTTACTAATTTCTTGTAACGGTATACCAAAATGTGTCATATAGGTAGCATGCAGTCTATAAAGGGTACACTTAAATATTTATTGTATAATTATTATTTACAAAATTGATGAAATGCTGTTGTTGTTTTTTTTTTATCATTTACTGAAAGAATAAAGAAACATCGAATGAATCATGAAAGCCAAATTATCAAACTAATGAAAGCGTTATTAACTGTTTTTAATTTATTTTTTTATAATCGATTAATGCCATTTTCAAACCTTTCAGGTTGTATATTGAATATCCATTTATATTGGTGGAGGAAGACCTCACCATCAATCTGAATAGAACCTCTGTCCTTCGGCAAGTAACTTGCAAACTTTCTCACATAAAGTTTTTGGAGAGAGTGGAACTCAAACCAATGACCTTAGCGGTGAGAGGTAAGTGATCTTGAGACGGTGCCTTAGACTACTCGGCCCGTACAGAGGACCTTGTTTTAAAATAATTATGTATGTAAGGCAATAATTAATTAATTGCTAATTTATCATCCCCGCCTACCCCCTATTTTCATGTCACCCTGACCCATTTTATTTCATAAAAAAAAAATTAACAATTTTTTTTTAAAAAAAGCATCAAAAATTTTTAAAAAAAAATCAAAGAAAAAAAATCCTACCACCCTCCCATGTTTTTAGAAAAAATTAGATGATAATCTAGCAATTAATTTATATTGGCCTAAAGGGTTGTCATATGATCATTAATTCATATTGACAGAATCATTAATGAAATACATATTCTAAACTTACAAGTTATTAAGTTTGATAATGTGGCTGTGAAATACACCCGGCATTTCTTTTTCCTTTCCTTATATATTTAAAATTGTGTTTATTGTTAACATGTGGCCCATTTCGAAAAGATGACCAATCATCAATGGAGATATTACTTCTTGTTTTTATTATTGGTTTAATTCTTCGCACTGTTTTTATTAATTATGGTAAATTATTCACGTTGCCCATCATCTTAACCCGCGGTTGATTGCAGTACATTTCCCTCCACAAATGGAATGTAATGGTAACTAAATCTGTCCCTGTCTGGTCCGGCGCAGTCTCCGTGATGATCGACATATGACATTGGGTCTCATTGTCATTCTTCTCTCACTGCTGACTCAAGTTAGGAAGTTATCTGTTACTTGTAGAGATGGGTGTATTTGAGTACTGGTACCAGTTTACCTTCTTGGATCCTGGAAAGAGTTGTTAGGTTAACTGATCATCTGTTAGCCCTGGTTGGCATAAAAATGATGCTAACTATTCAAACCAACAAACAAACATTAAAGGAAATTGGTCAAACATGGGTGACCCTTGCTAGAGCCATGTGTTTTGTCCTTGAAGAAGAGGACCATGTGGTCTTGATATACAGAACATCACAGCCAGGATAAAAAAGTTTGTGGGTTTGACCCCTGACCAAGGCTATGTGTGGTGTCCTCTGATCAAGACACTTTATTCATATATGCTTTATATAGGTTCAAGCTCTGGAAGCAATTGATTTAAGCACATGGTTTACAGTCAGTATAAAAGTTATCTTAAAATTATTTACAAAAATATTTTAATTTATACACTTAACTGGTCCCCTTCGGCATGATAATCACATGTAATATAATCAGACACTTGACTGATTCCCTTTGCTGTGATAGTCATCTCTTATTTGGCTGGCTTCCCTGTGCTGTGATAGTCACATGTCACATAATCTCTTATTTGGTTGGATTCCCTTTGCTGTGATAGTCACATGTCACATAATCTCTTATTTTGGCTGGTTCCCTTTGCTCTGATGGGTCACATGTACAACAGCTTTATACATTGTAGAAATTATTATAAATTGTGTGCTTATTAATCCCGGTAGTGTCATGCAATTAATTATGATATAAGTGTGCTTTTTTTTTTTTTTTTTTTTACATGATGTGATCTTGCATAATGAAGACAGATGTATTAGTCAGCAGAGATAAATTGATGTAAACAAATATGACACAAGTGTTGTTGTAATTGTAAATCTAATTTTTATGTCTCACTTAATTTGAGACATGGTAAAAAGGCCTTAAGTGGCCTTACCCCTGAATTGTGATCAATAACTTCTGATGGGATTTGTGTATATGAATACTATTTTGTGTGTACTGAAATGATTGTAAAATACAGGTCAAGTTCAATCTTTCTTAATGTCAGTCATTTGACAGGAGTTGTGACCACTTTTCCACTTTATTTTTGGTAAAAAAAATGGTTTTCGGTCATTAGTGGGGGCATTCGTGTTGACAGAACACTTCCGGTTTTCTATTTTTCAAGGGGGCATAACTCTGAGATAAACTGATGTAAAGAAATATGACCAAACTGTGCTCTACTGTAAATCTAGTCTATAAAAATAGGCTCCTGTTATTGTAACATATTTTTATATGGATACCCGTTATTCTGAGCTTAGTTTCACCTGCTGTCTGTATTTGTAAACATAGGTCACGTTTGTTTTCATCATATTATCTTTGTAGCCCTATACAACTTACAATATACATGTCATTTATTTGCTGTTTAACAGTCTATCTTAGTTTGTATATAGTAGTACATATAGTACATATAATAAGTTTAAATGATGTTTGTGTATTTTTTTATAATTATATATCCTAATATTTATATCTAATCTACTCTTAATATGTATGTATATATACTGGCGTCGTGCAATGTAATTCATTTGTCCATATCTTATCATCGTTTGTCATTTTTTTTTTAAAACTAGGTTTATAACAATTTACCTAAAATACTGAAAGCGGCATTTTCTAATTTAAAGATTTTCATGTTACTGTCAGTAACAAACTTTTCAGGTCAGGCAGGTGTAAGAAATGATGGACAATTTGTGACTGAATCTGATTAGTAACATTAGAATCTTTAGATAAATAAATCTCTACATAAGCGTCTGGATAGAGAAATTGTCAAATAAATCAGGTGGGGCCAAGATAAAAATGATGCAGAAGCATTGACTGAACCTGATAAATTTGATATTATCAGGCACATACATTGAGATTGTTCAAGATGTCATTCTTCATTATCTTTTAAACTAGATTTTTCTCATTGTGAAGCTTTGCATGGAGGCAGATCCTGCTAAGGGTCATACAAATAACTTACTCAAAGGTCAGGGTCACTGTGATACTGAGATGTTAGATGGTCAATTTTGTCTTTAGACAATAATTACTGTACTGAAATGTGAAACAAATCTTTTGTCCACTGTGTGATAAATGTCAATTTACAGATAAAACAAACTTTATTGGGTTAACATGGAACACATCTAGAGAAGAATGACAAAATAAAACATTTGTGACATCCATTTATAGACCTGTTAAACTTGACCGCCATATATTGTAATAGCAACATGTAAACTATTTTGCATTTTCTAGAATTTCAATCTGTGTGTAAAGGCTAGATTTGTTGATTTATGATGTGTTATGCACTACGTACAGTCAGATATAATTGTAATTAAATACAGCAGGTTAGTGGCGTGGATGGGTAGTGTTGGGCACTCATGTCAGAGATTGTAAGTTCAATCCCCAGCTCATCTTGATACCTCTCAAATACAACACTCAGTAATAGAGAGCTCTGAGCTTTCTTTACAATCGAGCTAAACTAAACTACAATTGCTGTACAAAGTGAAATTGGATGTGTTCCACAGCCCATTGTCAAATTTTTGTTATATTCTGTTCTCTACAGAACTTCTCTACACATACAAGATCTGGAAAGTCAGTCTCTGATGTACTGTATATTGTGTTTATTCATCTTATTTGATTTTTTTATTTCATACTTGTATGTTATCTCGAATTCATTGAAACTAAAGTTAATCTTGAATATGGCTTGCCATTCAGCTACTATTATAAAGTGTTTTTTTTCAAGAATTTTGAAGTTGGTGGGAATTTTTTGTCATTGTTAAGCTGAATCAAATTAGCTGAGTTGGTAGTACATCTGACTATCAATTAAGGGGTCTTATGTTCGGTTCAGATCCCCGCCCGGCAGCAGTCTCTGTGAAGATTGATATACAACATTGTCTCATTGTCATTAGTCTCTCACCGCTGATTTAAGTGTGAAAGTTATCAGTTACATGCGGAGATGGGGTGTGCTCGAGTAATGGTTAACATTCCGAATCCCAGTTAGGAGTGGTTAGGTTAACTGATGGTCTGTTAACTCTCAATGACATTGATTGATTGATTGATTGATTGATTGAATATTTAGTGTCATTTTTATGCCATCGAAGGGTTACAGACGATCAGTTAACCTAACCACTGTTTCCTGGGATTGACCAGTACTCGAGCACACCCCATCTCGGCAATCAATATCACGGAGACTGTTGCTGGGTGGGGGATTCGAACTCACGACCCCTGGATTGATAATCAGATGTGTAACTGACTGAGCTAATCGGGCCCGACTCTAGACGACACAAGAATGACACTAAATATGCAATATATCAATCAATCATTGTTATGTTGGTCACTAATTCCGTATAAAAATTGCAACATTCCAATTTTAATGATGATATGACTCTCCTTTACACATTCACAAACAGGTGTTTATCTGTATTGTATTGTACCCCCCCCCCCCCCCCCCCACCAACCTTTCCTTCTCCTGACCATCGACCTATAACATTACATTAGTATCTTGACCTAATGTACATATTGCCCTGTATAATCAATCAACCCCTGCCCAATCCCCTCTATTACTCACCTCCACTAATTCTGTTCCAAAAAAAGTAGTGTAAAAAATATTATATCAGTAAAAAGAAGCCTATATTTAATGTAAGATTGCTTTTGAAACAGTTATCAATATATTTGTAAATTTCCTTAAACCTGTTTTTTTTTTTTTGTACCCAAATACGGGACTTTTAGATAAAATGCATAACCCCGGGGCATTTATTCGGGTGAATACAGTAAACTCCTTGTTCTCTAACCTAAAATTTCAAGGCATAGAATAGATCTTTGCAACGTACTATGAACTTAAACCCTGTTGTATGTATAAAATATGTTGAAAAGTGTTTTGTATCATGTAAACTTACATTTATAGGTATCGAAGTAAATATATAGGAGTGATTTTGTCAGAAAGCATCCTATAAATGTATCAGGTAGTTTCAGTTATAGGTGTGGGACCAATGATATTCATTTGAGTTCATAGCAAAAACATGTTTTTGTTAAATTATTTTTTCAAAAAAACATTTAACTCAGACTGTGACCTAATTACTGTAATATAGGTCACTGACTCAGAACAAAAGATTCAACTTAAACAAGGACTTATATAGAGAAGAAAACAACTGATTGAGTTGTTATGAACGCTCGCATATTCACGCAAAATCATGCAAAATCTCATTTTTCACTCATCTTAGATATACAAATTAAAATCCTTTCTTTGCATAATGCAGTTCTCTTAAAACGAAACCATTTCATTCAAATTGTGCTTACAATTGTTGAAATATACTCATGATTACAAAGGTACTGCGGTAAAAAGTCAAGGAAAGTACTTGAAATGTTACTTCAAACTGCATTATTTTAAATTCAATATCATTTTGTGCATTTAAGAAGCTTAAGGTGGCTGTCATGGCATCTGTTTCACCAATGCTTTCAATGATTTACTTACATACTTTAAATCTTATTGATCTAAATTCTGACTGGTTTTCTTCTTTTTTCTATATTCAGTATCGACATCACGGTGTGTAAATTTATTGTATCCAGACTGAAATTATGATCATAGAGATACTTTCGTAAAACACTATTAAAGGCTCATTAAACGACTGATTTTTGTTTATAATTTCAGTCTTTTTTTCTATTCCAGTTCATAGTATGCAAACAAAGTTAAACATAAAAGATACATTATATTGCAAACGTGTGTTCATTTACAAATCAATGGTCATTTCTTTCCGATAAACACATTGGCATAAAACGGGTAACAATGAGACCGTTTGGAACAGTGACGGACGATAATCTATGCACATATCGATACTTGTACTTCGGAATGTCAAAATGTAAACAATTGTTAAAAGCTACATCCCCTCTTTAAGGAAATAAACATTTTGATCAAAGTTTGTTTGTTTTAAATCAGTCACTAAGAGGTCTATAGGAATGGTTTTAGCAATACTATAAGTATATTTGATAATAATCATTTTTGTAATTGTCAAAAAATGTGCATTTCAGAAGTTTTATGAGGTTTTTATAGTATAAACATAAAATTGTCAATGGTACATAAACAGTGTCTGTGTTGTTTATAATGATTTCTTAGTTAATTAATCTGTATGACTGTAGTTACTATAATCAGTACTGAGTAGTCTTGATCATCTTCCACATTTGCTTTTCTTAAAGATAAACGTCTTGACACTTTATGCAGAAAAAAGTTTGAATCAGGAAGTAAGATATGATTGGCTGAGATAAATCAAGGATCAAGTTTAAAATGTGATAATATCAAGGACTGATGAGGGTTTATTTAGAAAGATAGGAAACTTGTATCTCCAGACTAAATGTTGATATAAAAGCATACAAAGGATTAATTATTTGGCAAATAAATCATTGAAAATCCACAAGTAACTGCTTTCTTGTACATATAATGTAAGTTGTATGTAATTTTATATGTTTTAAAATGTTTCAATCACGCAAAATGATCTTGAATTAAAGATATTAAGGTTCGAAGTAAAATTTCCCCTGAGTTTGTTGTTATTTTAGCTGCAGTATACACATTTTGTAATAGAAGTATTTCAACAATTTTAAAATAAATTGCTAGGAATGGAATTGCATTGATTAGAATTTCATTCCGCAAAATAAGAATTATGAATTGTGTTCCTGAGATGAATGGATAATAATTGATAATCTATTCCTTGATAAAATGAAGATTTTTTATTTTATTTTGCTGAATGCCATTGTAGATATGTCTAATAAACCCAATAAGCAAAAAAATAAATATTGAAATAATTATTGAAATGAAAGTCTGTTGAAATACTATGAAAGTCACCAAGGTAGACCAATTGTTTGAATCCACCAATCAGACACTTTATCGGAATCCTGTTACAATTTTTTTCAAAGAAGAAACTGTTGAGACGTTTGTTGTTTAGAAAATCAAACGTCGGAGATGATCTAGACTATATATTTATTTGTGTGGCATTTTGTCTCCAATCCTTTCTACCACATTGTAAATAGATCTAAGGGAATTAAATACTGGGTTTAATAATGTTTTACTTATTTACTTGTTCTAATAAATTCACTCCCATTAGAGCCAGTATCTAATAAAGGGAGGTAATTAATAATATTTTTGTTTTAAGCTGGTACATGATAGACTTCATTGTCATGTATATTGTTGTTTATGTTAATTTGTTGTATTATTATTTATGCATGTCATTTAATTGTTTACATTATCAATAAATTGTTTATACACATGTACAATGTAATTATGTCATAAACATGTTTATATACTTTGTTATGCATTTTGATGTAAACATTTGAAAGTAGTTCAACATAGTTAATTAGTAACACAGAATGATAAAAGTTTGTTTTTAATTGATAATCATGTTCTAAATTAAATTTAGGGCCAAAATTGAACAATCATATTAGTTTTATTTGTAAACTTATATTTTAAAGTATATCCAAGTTTAAAAAACTTTGTTCAATGCAGGGTCATCCGTGGCTGAGTGTTCCATGCAGGGTCATCCGTGGCCGAGTTTTCTGTGCAAGGTCATCCGTGGCTGCGTGTTCTGTGCAGGGTCATCCGTGGCTGAGTGGTCTAAGCAAGGTCATAAGCCACGATCTCATGATCACTTACCTCACACCACTAGAGTCGGAGGTTCAAATCCCGCTCGCTCCATAAACTTTATGTGAGAAAGTTTGCCAGTTACTTGCATAAGGATGGACGTTTTACTCAGATTCATTCAAATAAAACTTGATATGCCGTATATAACCTGAAATGTGTTGGAAATGGCGTTAAACCCCATTCAAAAAAAAAAAAATTGCTTCATGCTCAACTCAAAGAGTTCATGCTCAACTCAAGAGTCCATGTTCAACACAAGAGTTCATGCTCAACTCACAGTGAGATAAGTGTTCATTAGGCGGCAGCACCTTAGACTAATCGACCATGGAGGACCTGTTATGTGAGATATTTTGCAAGTTACTAGGAAGAGGACAGAGGATTTGGGGGATTAAGGATTTGGGGGATTGAGCCAAACCTGATAAAATATTTGTTTTTTGGCACTTATTGTTTGCAAAATGCTTGATTCCAATTTAAGGGCGATTACTGTAAAACATGTAAATGTTCCAATACACACATAATGTGGTAAACAGTTCACATTTTACCTGAACATTTATAGTAAGATATGTGATATTTTATGATAACAAATGCCATAATATACCTTATATTACTTATATGGGAAAGTGGTATACCAGAGACTTAATTACATATGTCTCTGGCTATGCACATTATTAATAACTATAACTTTGCTTGCAGATTATATTAAAGGATTAAAAGGCGAATTTTTAGTTTTCATTGAGCGATGAAAACTCAAAATTCGGCTTTTAATCCTTATATTTCCAACTATTTTAGATAAAACTACCGGTATTACATTATATTTTGTCGTTTTGATATTTAAAAAGCAAGTTATATGCATTAACCCGTAAAGCCAGTGTCATGGATGTAACAGCGATGTTGTCAACGTACTGAGTAAGTACACGCATTTGTATGGCAACTTACAGCAAACGTCACATGAATCTAATGGCAAAGTGATGTCTCACCAGCAAAACAAAATCGTGCAACCAATGAAATGCAAAGTGGTCCTTTTAGCTCCACCCAGCTGCAAATGTTTTTCATTGGTAAATGAAATGCACTAAATGTATATAGTTCATTAAGGCTGAGTGCATTAAAAATATAAATGTAAATATAAAGTTATTAAATGTCCAGGGTGTTATACGAATTATTAATAACCATAAGTTTGCTTACAGTTTATTATTCGAATTATTGATAACTATAATTTGACTTGCAGATTATATCAAGTAATTAAATGTCCAGGCTGTTATACGATTTATTAATAACTATATCTTGCCATTCAGATCATATATAGTAACTATATAGATCTGAACTTTGGCTCAGCTGTTGGCATTATTATATAACAGTTATTATGTAGTATGAAAGGCTTTTGCCGTTTGTTTTGACATCCATGTAGTATCAACCGAACAACAGAATTGTGTACAATTGTCAGGTATAGAAGTTAACCAAAGATTGTTTGTTTCCGGTACAGTTCTTTTATGTCTCACTGCACAGTTGTGCCCCTTTTTTGTCACGTTAACATGGTTCCTGCGCTTAAAAATCAATCCTTTGTAATTTGGTTTGAAATATTTTCAAATGGTTCTTAGAGGCTGTGATTTCTTGCTAAGCTGGCATAGCATATACAGAAATATGACATCATTGGAGTTAAACAAATGACTTTGTAGGGTTTTAACATATGTATGTATTTATGAACATTTGAAGACTTGCTTTTTAAAAATATCTTCGGGTGTCATTGCAGTCTGGTTAAGCTACCAGGTATTTTGCATTTTTATGTGTGGATACAATCCTGCTATGAAAAACAATACTTCAAAAATAGTTTTATGTAGAATTGTTTTTACCATGGACAAAGAACAAAATTCAATAGTGTAGTGAGACCTGAATGTAGTTTGTACATGTGAGGTTTAGAAGCACCATTTCTAAATGTTATAGTTGCCCACTTTGGGCCATATAATGAAAAAAGGTTTGAAAATAATTTGTTCATGAAATGAATATTTAAGTAGATTGAGTATTTGATTTAATTTGGTTTAAAAGTTTTTGATAGGTTTAAGATCTAACTAACACAAATACTTATTTTTGTTTGAAAAAGTAAATAAATAAAGTCTCCCACCCCCACCAAGACATATTCCTACTGCATGAACCAGCCATAGCAGAAAACTCTATTTCAATTAAAAATACATTATGTTAGGTTTGGTTACATGTTTATTGTTTCGGATGTCAAGGGTTCAAACCCTGGGTTCAGGTCCAAACACCATGTCACAAAGTTTGTTAGCAACTGGCCGAAGGAAAATGGTTTGTCTTGAGTTCCTGTATATGATGATCAGTCATATGTAAAACAGTAATTGATTATAAGCAAGCTGATTGGTCAAATATAAAACAGTAATTTATTATAAGCAAGCTGATTGGTCAAATGTTTAACAGTAATTGATTATAAGCAAGCTGATTGGCCAACAGCAATGATTTCAAGTAAGCTGACAAGTCAACTGTTCAAAAGCAATGATAACGAGTATACTGATTGGTCGACAGTTTCAGCTAAACAAACAGCGCTTGGACAAAAATGGTGAATTTTATAATGGGACAAAAATGAGATTTCCTGATTTTTCATTTTGGTGTATAACAGTAAAAGATTTAAATTGAATGATGTTGGGAATATTTTAGAGAAGAAATTAAATTTGCCTCTCTACTAAGAAAATATGTTAAGATACATGACTATAAAAGTGACATATAGTAGAAGAAATATAATTTGAAAAGCCATGGATACTCTGTTTTTGTGTGTGTTTTCAATTTGACTGGAATAGGATGGCAGCAACTTTATGACCAAATATTTGTTGAGCATGAAATGTACATAGACACAATTGTTGTCTTTTGTGATACAGTTTATTACATCTGGATCTATATACTGCATGTTAACATATCAACTATTAAATATTAAGCGGGCGATAGTTTAATGGATAGAGTGTTGGCCGCTGACCCCAGAGGTTGTGGGTTTGATCTCCAGCTTGACCCATGCCTCCCATAAAACAACATTCAGTACTGGTTCTACCCAGGAAGCCGACTCGAGAGCGGTTTATATAAGCTCTGAGCTTTCATCGCAATAGAGCTAAAATCAATTAGTATGAACTAACTATTGAACATATAGAGGACCTTATGCGAGTGTTTAATTGTAATTGAATTTAGTTTATACTAATTTATTTCAGCTCGATTGCAATGAAAGCTCAGAGCTTATATGAATTGCTCTCAAGTCGGCTTCATGCGAAGAACCAGTACTGAGTGTTGTTTCATGAGAGGCATCGGGTAGAGGTGGGGATTGAACTCACAACCTCTGGTGTGATCGGCAAACACTTTATCCATTAGACTGCCGCCCTGCTTGCAATTTGATATAAGAGTTCGTGAATATATATTATATGACACTCTGCCTGAGTGTATTATTATTATTATTATTTATGGTTCAGTGGTAGAGCATCGAACCCGGGATCAGAGGGTTGTGGGTTTGATCCTTCTTCACGGCTATGTTAAGTGCCCTTGAGCTAGACACTTTTTCGGGATATTCTTAGTACTGGTTCTACCCAGAAGACTTTGAGCGTGATGTGTATAAGTTGCACAATCAAATTAAAATTGATAAGTTTAAATTATTAATGATGCCAACAGGCTTAAAAGTAAAGGAGCAAATAGTCTTCAGTGGCTGCGTGGTCTAAGACGCCGCCTCAATATTACTTGCCTCTCACCGCTAAGGTCTTAAGTTCGAGTCCAACTCGATTCAAAAACTCTCGTTTTGTTACACATATGTGTTGGGCGAAGAAACTATTGACAAAAAAATCATTTATGTGGATGCAAAACTGCATATATGGACTTCATGTATTGCTTCTCCAAGAAAAAACAATATGGTTTTAAAGTAATTTTGTTGATGGAATCTTCTAAATAAAATAATTGAGAAACATAAATACAAAGTAAATATGTTAGCATTTAAAAAGAATCAATAAAAAGTGTTGAAAAAAGTCTTTCTTGAAAATATTACAAAATGTTTGGATTTAAATGGTTTCTTTTGCAGTTAAGCGAAAATAAATCAGTGTAATTAAAATGAAATTTGTTTTCATTTAGGTTTATAAGAAGATCAATGTGTCTGTGTACATTTCATGCATTGTTGTTTATGAAACACATGTACAGGTTTTTGTTTCACCGAAGTTTTCTTAAGTTTTACTGAAACGCCTAAAAACCTAACTAAATTTTTGTATGGTCAATTACCCATCATATAATCAATATCATTTAATTTATTTGTAGTTTTACTTGAACCAGTCTACAGTCAGGTGACCATGATTTTAGACTGGCTCCATAAAAAATGCATTTGGTTTCATCAGAGACTTGTATAGCTCTATATAATTCCTTGGTTTCTATTGACTTTGATTAAGGAATATTTAGGTACATGTCAAATAAATAAGTTCAGTTTTTTAAGTATTTAAGTAAAGTTTAAGAAAAGGTATGTGAAACAGAAGCCTTAACTGTATATTAGTACAATCATAAAATTATGTTATCCCCTAATTGTTCCCCAGCTTACAAAGTATATTATATATTTATGTTTTGTCTAAGACCTATATCAGTCAGTATATATATCAGTCAGTTAATGTATTATCTTTATCAGTCAGTCTGTACTTGAGAAGTGTAATGTATGTCAGTGGTTAATGTGCCCATGATATTTATGTAAAAGTATAAAAAAATATCTGAACTATGTGTTGCGGACTTTTCTTTATATAAACCAATTAACTGACCTGATTGTGAGAGCGACTATCGTTCTGCCCACTGGCCACGTGATATTAATTGGCCAAGTAAATACAATATAGTGTTTACTATAGAGATGGTTAGCTTCTCTAACAAAAACAACGAACCAATAACGATCGCTGATTGGATTATTGACTTGTTTTACAGTCTGCGTCAGGTCATTAGCCAGACCTGGTAAGCTGAGTTTGTAGCGTGTCTGGCTATCAATCCAGGGGTCGCAAGTTCAAATCTACACCTGGCCACAGTCTCATTGATGATTTGATATACAACATTTTGTCTGATGCTCAATGTCATTCATCTCTCACTGCTCATCAAGTGGGAAAGTTATCAGGTACATGGGAAGATGGTACACTCGAGTACTGGTCAACCTTCAAGGATCTGCCAGGAAATATTGGTTAGGTAAACTGTTAGCCCGTGAGAGCATAAAAATTATTAATCATTCTCAATTCCATAAAATGACCTTGTGGGTAAAGTCTTTTGCAAATTTCAGAAATTGTAGTCACCTGACCTGGAAAAAATGTTGTTTATTTTTGCAATGTTCTATTTATATAATAATTGTAGACTTTTGCTGCACCATCAACTGTTTTGTATTTAGACAGAAATGGAATCTTTTATATTGTGACATATATTTAGTAACACGTGTAATAAAGAGGTTGATAAATGGATGAGCAGTGACTGCGCGGTACGACTTAAATACGCCGGCAATGTCGATTTTTTCGCCACATTCGGGATTAAGAATTTAAATAACTTAAAAAGTAATGTTTTAAATTCATTTAATTGATTTACAAACTATAAATATTAACAAAATAAGTATTTCCCGACTATAATATGCTTTTAAACAAATTCGATTTCTAATGTATGTATTAATGAAATAATTATATTCTGACCATAAATTTGATATGTTATAACATAAAAATGATATTGCGCACAATGAATCGTCAAATATAGTTTCATTGGTAATTCTAGTTTATTATTCAAATAAAGGAATTTAAGAATTAAAATTTTAAGTTATTATAAATTGACTGCACCAATAAAAAAGTATTATCCTTTAAATAAATGAAATGCATGCAAATCATTCTAACTATATTCTTCATTCAGTCAGCAGAAAAAATGACTGTTCCTTATCTTACGCCACTGGAGTGTCCGTAGCAAATAGTGTCGCTAGGTCGACCAATGAACTTTATTTTAAATTAATGTAAAATTTGTGCATTGTGTAGCTTTTGAATAAAATGTTTCGAATTTGCAGGTATAACTTCCACGGTTACGTGTTTGTTTAAAAAAAAAGGTGATTGCTCCTCGTACATCATTTTGGAAATTCAATTGTCTTTGAAAAATAACATTTAACTTGGAGATTGAACTTTTATTCACACACACACACACACACACACACTAGTTTGTATACCTATCTTACCGAGGTTTTCCTGTATAAACTATACCTCACTTTGTAGTATGCAGTAACACCTACAAAATTACCGAGGTACACCTCGGTATGACGATCAAGCCCTCTTGAAACCCTCTGACAATCATATTCCTAACCCAAAACGGAATGAATCCTAACCCTAACCCTAAATAATCCTATTGGACCCCAATCCTAACCCTCAAAAATTGTCATCCATTTTCGCACCCCTAAAAATACCTCACAATGTTAGGTATACCAACACACACACACATCAGTTACTGCACACATGCACGCACACATGCACGCACACACACAACAGTTACTGCACACACTAACATTGACTACCTTTTGACTTCCAAAGAGCTTTATGAGCCCTAAAGCTTATCTACCACTCACTCACACACACACACACACTACCTTTGACTATCTTTTGAATTCCAAAGAGCTTTACGAGCTCTAAAGCTTGTCTACCACTCAGCTGCTTCGGTGTTATCTCCACACCAAGTGGTTATATACGTGTAATTAATTCAATGGTTTTTGTACCATATGTCAATAAATCCTTTATATGGATATTTATAATGGGAAATTTAAAAAAGGAATATTAAACAATGGTTGGTGTACATCCAACCCCAGCAGCACTGGTTTAATAGCTCAGTCGGAAACACTTCCGACTTTCAATTCAGGGGTCAAGAGTTTGATCACAGTCTCCGTGATGATTTATATAAAGCATTGAGACTCATCATTCATCTCTCACTCTATTCACTTTTTCTCAAATGGGAAAGGTATCAGGTTCTGTGGAGAGGGAGTTAGCTCGAATACAGGTTAACATTCCAGTATCCCAGGAAAGAGTGGTTAGGTTAACCGATCGTTTGTTAGCACTCGATGGCATAAAAATGACTATATTATGTATATATTCAGTTTTACCCTTGCCCCCCCCCCCTCCCCCTACACCCAGACATGGCAAGACTGAGTTTTGTCTATGCACATTTCAGGTTCTGGTAAAAGTTTTTTTTGGCGTATATCACCGTTGAAATTAATCATCACATGTCATGGTCTGTTTTAGAGGGACAAATTAATTTTCATATGTTATCCTGTATAACAAAATTAACAGTTGTCATTAATTATATATATCCAGTGGCTATACATATATATGAAAATTTAACAATAATTTAATAGCCATTCTCAAATATCTACAATTTTTAAATAATGTCTTGTAGTTTAATTGTATCTATTGTAACTTTATGTGTTTTCTGCA
Source organism: Panopea generosa (assembly GCA_029582155.1). Taxonomy (NCBI): domain Eukaryota; kingdom Metazoa; phylum Mollusca; class Bivalvia; order Adapedonta; family Hiatellidae; genus Panopea; species Panopea generosa. The sequence continues at coordinate 59,909,592 of CM055904.1, read as the reverse complement.
CACACACGCACACGCACGCACACACAGCATGTTTAGTGACTGTGAAAATAATAGTCTAATAGCGTCTAGTCAGTTTCATAGCATATGAAAAATTGATGATGGACATTTGAAAAATCTAGGAGTGTAGCCAAATTAAGGAAATCCTTTTTTCAATACATCATTTTAGCATTTTGGACATATGGGGTCAGTGAGTATATAGGCATGGCATATTGGGAAAAAAAACTGTTTTAGCCAAGTATATAAGTTTTGGAATATTTTGATATATTTAAAGGGCTTGAAACATTTATAAAAGTAAAAGCATAACAAACAAAAATATGTATCTAAGATCATTTATAGCAAATCACTCTATACCATTAAATGAATACCATAAAACTTAATTGTGTTGCTTCAAATTTTGTTGAGTCAGTCACGTCCAACCAATACTTAAAACAAAACAAATAAATAAATGACAATATATTTAAGATAGTATAAAAGATTTGATAAGCGTTTAGGGATAATATTATACATACAAACTTCAATATACTGTTTCCAGTTAGGATGCCACCGTGAATATTCAATCAGCATATATCAGACTTTAATTATATAGTTTTATAATGCATATTAGAACAGTTTCATATATTATAAACAGCAAGGACAGTCACTCATGGGCTATCACACATTTTTGCAGTAGTATTCTTAATTCGACAGCACAGCTCGAGGGCTCAGCGCAACACTATTGTAACCCCTTTTTTTTCCAAAAATCGTTTTTTTGCATAAATTACTGTAGTTTTACAATGTGCATCTTGTGTTAAAATTAGGTCCTGATATTTTAAATAATTTTGAAGATACTCACTTTTGGTGAAAATATTGTATCTCAAATACATTAATTCTTTAGCGCAAAACTATTGTAACTTTAGTTACAATAGTTTTGCACCAAATAATATCTTGGAGACCTTTATTTATATCGGTGCAAAACTATTGCAACTTGAATTTAAATTTTATTAAACCCAGTTATCCTGTATAATCACACTTTTATTTAGTCCAAGAATATTGCAGTACATTAGTTTCAAATGATAGTTCAGAAAAATCTAGCAAGATTTTGAAGAAATACAGGTATAGAGACTTTTTTTTTTTTTTTTTTTTTTTTTACTAATCTTTGAAAACATTTTAATTTGATAAGAAAGTAATTTAGTCAGATGAGTATGTTAAATGTTTTATGATTTGGACATTAGTGACAATGATGTCGATGATTAATAATTTATTGTGCTATAAAAGAGCCATTTGTTGATATTTTGTTTAAAAATCTGATTATTAAAATTTGCAGTGAATTGTTTGGTTAGCATTTTTTTTATAATAAAAAGGCCGTCCAATCGAACAATATTACTCAACATACTTTTAATGTATACCAATTATAACTTTACTTAACCAATATATCCCTTTTGAAAACTTCCAAAATGAGATATTATTCTAATTACCTGGTACACTCAGTATTATCCTTTTTAATATATCAGTACTAGAAGTCAACACTGTATCTAATTATTTTAAAATGGCTGTTAAAGAACCAAAACAATATTAGTTTTAATTTTAGATATCAATAAACCTTGGTTTCTCCGAATTAATTTGATGTGTGTAAAGGGTACAGCTGGTACTGTGGTTGGTATTGTTGGTGTAGAAGGTACAGCTGGTAGTATAGGGGGTATAATGGGTGTAGAGGGTATATCTGGTACTATAGTTGGTAGTGTCGTTGAATAAGGTATATCTGGTAGTGTAGTGAGTATGGTGGATGTACATCTAGTACTATAGTTGGTTGTGTGGGTGTAGGGGTACATCTGGTACTATAGTTGGTTGTGTGGGTGTAGAGGGTACATCTTGTAGTGTAGTGGGTATGGTGGATGTACATCTGGTACTATAGTTGGTTGTGTGGGTGTAGAGGGTACATCTGGTAGTGTAGAGGGTATGTAGGATGTAGAGGGTACATCTGGTACTATAGTTGGTAGTGTGGGTGTAAATGGTACATCTGGTACTGTAGTTGGTATTGTGGATGTAGTTGGTATTGTGGATGTAGAGGATACAGCTGGTAGTGTAGTGGGTATGGTGGGTGTAGAGGGTACAGCTGATAATGTAGTTGGTATGGTGGGTGTTGAGGGTACAGCTGGTACTATAGTTGGTAGTGTGGGTGTAGAGGGTATATCTGGTACTATAGTTGGTAGTGTAGGTGTAGAGGGTACATCATGTAGTGTAGTGGGTATGGTAGATGTACATCTGGTACTATAGTTGGTTGTGTTGGTGTGGAGGGTGCATCTGGTAGTGTAGAGGGTATGGTGGATGTAGAGGATACATCTGGTACTATAGTTGGTTGTGTGGGTGTAGAGGGTACATCTGGTACTGTAGTTGGTACTGTGGATGTAGATGATACAGCTGGTAGTGTAGTGGGTAAAGTGAGTGTTGAGAGTACAGCTGGTAGTGCAGATGGTATCATGGGTGTAGACATTACAGCTGGTAGTGTAGTCGATATATAGGGTGTAGAGGGTACAGCTGGTAATGTAGTTGATATTGTTGGTGTAGAGGGTACAGCTGGTAGCATTGTTTGTGTTGTGAGTGTAGAGGGTACAGCTGGTAGTGCAGTTGGTATGGTGGGTGTAGAGGGTATGGCTCGTAGCATAGATGATATAGTGGGTGTGGATGGTACAACTGGAAGCATAGTTGGTATAGTGGGTGTTGAGGGTACAACTTGAAGCATAGTTGGTATGGTGGGTGTTGAGGGTACAGCTGGTAGTGAAGTTAGTATGGTGGGTGTTGAGGGTACAGCTGGTAGTGTAGTTGGTATGGTGGGTGTAGAGGGTATGGCTTGTAGCATAGATGATATAGTGGGTGTGGATGGTACAACTGGAAGCATAGTTGGTATGGTGGGTGTTGAGGGTACAACTTGAAGCATAGTTGGTATGGTGGGTGTTGAAGGTACAGCTGGTAGTGTAGTTATTATGGTGGGTGTTGAGGGTACAGCTTGTAGTGTAGTTGGTATGGTGGGTTAAGAGAGTACAGCTGTTAGTGTAGATGGTATCATAGTTGTTGACAGTACAGCTGGTAGTATAGTTGATATGGTGGGTGTAGACAATAGGGAACAGCTGGTAGTGTAGTTGGTAATGTGAGTTTAAAGGGAACAGCTGGTAGTGTAGTTGATTTGTGAGTATAGAGGGTATAGTTGGTAATGTGAGTATAAAGGGTACAGCTGGTAGTGTAGTTGGTAATGTGAGTATAAAGGGTACAGCTGGTAGTGTAGATGGTAATGTGAGTATGGAGGGTATAGTTGGTAGTGTAGTTGGTAATGTGAGTATAAAGGGTACAGCTGGTAGTGTAGATGGTAATGTGAGTATGGAGGGTATAGTTGGTAGTGTAGTTGGTAATGTGAGTATAAAGGGTACAGCTGGTAGTGTAGTTGATATTGTGAGTATGGAGGGTATAGTTGGTAGTGTAGTTGGTAATATGAGTATAAAGGGTACAGCTGGTACTGTAGTTGGTAATGTGAGTATGAAGGGTACAGCTGGTTGTGTAGTTGGTATTGTGAGTATGGAGGGTATAGCTGGTAGTATAGTTTGTATTCTTGGTGTGGAAGGTACAGCTGGTTGTGTAGTTGGTAATGCGAATATAAAGTGTACAGCTGGTAGTGTAGTTGGTATGGTGGGTATTGATATTAAAGCTAGTAGTTTAGTTGGTATTTAGGTTGTATAGGGTACAGCTGGTAGTATAGTTGGTATTATGGGTGTAAAGGGAACAATTGGTGATTAAAATGGTTGATATGGTATAGTGGATGTAGTTAGTACAGCGAGTAGTTATATGGATGCAGAGTGGACATTGAGTAGTGGTGTTGTGAGTAGTGAAATAAGTAAAGAATTATAGAGGATGTAGAAGGAACAGTGAAGAGTTGAGATGGTATGGTGGATGTAGTGTCCATGAAACAGACGGTAGTGATGTTGGTATGGTGCAGTGGGTAAAGTAGGTAGTGATGTTGATATAATGTGGATTGTGAGTAATGATATGGTATGTGGATGTTTAGGGCACAGTGGGTAGTGATGTTGGTACTGTTGATGTAAAAGGTACAGTATGTAGTTGAGTCTGAATGGCGGGAGTAGAGGGTACAGTAAGTAATGAGGTTCTGGTTGGTATTATAGATAATGGTTGGTAGAGAGAATACATTACCTATATACTGAAGTAATGTAGAGGGAACATTGGAGTTCATAAAGTGAATATAGATGTAACAGTGGATAATGGTACTGGATTGGTGGGTGTAATGGTTCAGTGGTTAATTAGGTCAGTATGATGGATGTAGTGGATGCAATGGGTAGTGGGGTTGGTATGGTGGATGTTGAAGGTACAGTGGATAGTTGAGTTGGTATGGCGATGGAGTGGATACATGTTATGAATATAAAGGATCAGTGTCTTATAGATTTGGTTTGGCCGATGTTGAGGATGTAGTTGAAAATGGTGCTAGTATACTAGATGTAGAATGTAAAGTTGATGATGTTGGTATGGTGGTTGTATAGGGTACAGTGGGTATAATGATGTTAGTTTGTGGATGTAAAGGGTACAGTACCATGGTGGTGGAGTTGGTACATGTATGAAGACTAAAAGGTGTTATTAATTTGGTATGATGGATTTTGAAGGTGCAGTTGGAATTGGAGTCAGTATGACAAATGTAGATGGTACAGTTGTTAGTGATGTTGGTATAGCGGGCCCATGGGGCACAGTACCCACTTACTGCTTGTTTAAATTTAAACGATAACTTTTTCCAAATTTTTAACTGAATTAAACACAGGTTTATTTTTGTCTATTTGACTATCTATAAATGAGGTTTTAACCAAAACAATCATGTAGTATGCAATTTGATCTCAACTGCCTATTGCACCCTAGGTAAAAATTTATCAATATTTTTTATAAGACTGAAAACAACAGTTTTATTATCTTGTTTGATATTTACTGGTTAATAATATCAAAATGTTGCATCCTTAAACATGACAGTTAGTTACAATTATGTTGTGGTCCAGATAGTATCTGCATACTATATAAATTTACACAATATAAATACTAATTTGGAAATATAATTTTATATATTAACTTATATTAACATAATTTAATACTTTCATAACTGAAATATTATGCTTTACAATGTTAATGACATAGTTTAATTGTTTGTTAACATGAGAACTATCAAAATTATTGTATTTAAAGGCTAAAACATAAATAATACAACTTTATATACTTTTGTATATGTTTTTCTTTATTTCCAATACATCTTATATGTTTGTGTTAAACTTTAATAGAATTAAAATTGATTTTGGATTAATAACAACATAATTTTAAACAGTTTTATATTGAGTTACAATATTTTTAAACTTAGAAATTAATTATTTATCTCGTAAAACTTGGTGCAAAACTATTGTAACTTGAGTTACAATAGTTTTGCACCAACTATAAATTCAGTTTTATTGAATTTTCAACACAACACTATTGTAACTCAAACTTTTACAAATAAATCAAGTAATACTAAAGATTTAATTGATAACACTAATAATGTAAGTAATGCAGTTTTCATTTGAATTTTAAAAACTATTTGCAAAAATATCTAAAGACGAAAATAAAAAACAGTTTTTTCCTTCTCCTGAACAATTTGCAAAAACGTAGTAACAATAGTTTTGCGCCAAGTCCTCTAGCTCCGAGTTGTTGTTTTGTTGCATTTACAATTAAAACATTAATACCCAGGTGTATTACCCAGAAAGTAAGTCATTGATGTTAACAAGTCGTTGGTGTTAGTAATGTTTACGAGCGGTGGCGGTGGCCGCTACAACACGCAGTACGATCACCAGAAATATCCAGATGACGCCAACCACCACGCTAGCGATAATCAAGTTACGGGCATTTCTCGCCATTCTACCTGCTTCAGTCACATTACCGCTCGATGCGAATGAATTTGCCTAAAATATAAGAAAACATGATTATCATATATACTATGAACAAGAAGTAATGAATGTAACGGTCATAAAATGCAAAATTAATTAATACAAGCAAACACTATATTTCTATGATAACCATAACTTCTGTGTTACATGAACATTTGATTAGTACGGTGTCCCGATAGCGGCACATTTTATTGATTTACGTAAAGTCAAAACTACGATGTTCAAAAGTCAAAACAATGAAACAAAGATGGTAAAAAGTCGAAACAACGAAACAACAATGGTGAAAAGTCAAAATTATTTGTTCGTTCCAGGGTGTGTTTGTGATGCCAAACTTTGGTAGCCGATAAAATTAGACAAAAACATGCAGTTATTAATAAAGTCTAACGATAGAATACGCCCAACTAATTGACACTTATGGAAAACATCATAATACAAATAAAAGCTAGATTCAAAATATCTAATTGTTTCAATTTCTCTGATATATAAGAACAGAAAGAATTATTAACAAAGGCACATAATATTATGTTGTTTGGCCATTACATCAGTTTGCTACACAAGTTCAACGGCAGCATAGTCTGCAAACATATAGGTTTTACTGTTTGTCAACCTCTGTTCTACCAAAATATGATGAGAATAGTAGGGGTCATGTGTCATGTAAGAGATTTTTTTTCTACTCAGTGTGTACGCACTATTGACAAGTGAAAGTAGACTTCCAAAATCAAACCCCAATTTCCAAGCATCAAATTTTTATAAATTCACAATTCAAACATGACAATGCTTTCAAAATATTCAGAATACATCAATAATGTTATTCAATTAAAAAAAGAGCATTAAAATAAGGAAAATGCATTTTTAAAGAAGAAGAATCAAGGATTATTGATAACCGCTATTATGCGACTACCCCACGGAAGCAATTACTTTTTCTAATGGTGGTACTATGCCGTTATACCGAGGAGAGACAGCATATCAGAATTAATGTACTTTCTTTCGCTTTATTGTCTAAATTGTGAAATATTTGGCACATATTTTATGAAATAAACATGCTTAAACCAACAATACATATGATCGAAGAATGAACAGAAGTGTACGAACTAGAATGTTCTTAAACCGTGTGTGCTACATTTTAAAACAAAATACAACTGTAGCCTTTAAGCTCTGCTAGCTTTGTACGGGCCTATTTTATCGGCTGCAGAAGCGGGCGAATCTTCTGGGGATCCTTACATAGTTTATACTATTTTATTTTAGCTAAATTGCGATGAAAGTTCAGAGCTTATATGAACCGCTCTCCAGTCCGCTTCCTGGGTAGAACCAATACTGAGTGTTGTTTTATAAGAGGCATCCTGTCGAGCTGGGGAGCGAATCCGCAACTTCTGGCGTGAGCGGTCAACACTCTATCCGTTACGATGGCCTACCGTAGAAACAATGTTGCGTAAGAACATGAAAAACAGGTGCAATTGTTTGGGGATGTTTATTCAATACGCCTGTGAATGAATTCTCAATTTAATCGGATTGTAATTGATTATAAGATATTCATTGTTGAATTATACACACTCATGTACACTGGCAAAATCTCTCATATAAAGTGTTTTGGACTGAGCCGGGCTCGAACCCATGACCTCAGCGGTGAGAGGTAAGTGGTCATTAAATGACACCAACTAAAACCATTTAGAATAAGATGACAAACTCCATGCTTTTAGATTAGGGTATAGCCGACCCGGAGCTGTTCGGTGCCAATATATAATTGGATCTTGGTAAAATATAATTTTCAGAAAAGGTGCAAGATAGTATTTAATGTCACCATACAGTTGTATATGGTGCGCTTTAAGAAATATCATCTCTCCTCGTGTAATGAATGTGTCATTACGACGCAATTATACTTGACATGTACTAACTCAGGTATAGTGTAGTATCTATGGCATGCTCAACTAAATTAACACATAATATAACCAAGCAAATAAGACAGTACTGTTATTAGTTATGTAATTTAACCAAAAAAAAAATAATGCAAGACTCGACTTTTTCAATTTGAACAGACCTTGTGACTGCTAAATTTTCTGGAGATAAGTTGATTTAAGCCTGTGTAAATGGTCACCTCTATTAAGCAGCCATCTGTCTTAAGCAGCCACATTTTCTTCTTCCAATTTATATGCGTTCAGAGCATATTAACTTGTATTAAGTAACAATCTGTCTTTAAAGGCCACTTTTGCTCCTTCCCTTGACTGGCTGCTTAAGACAGGTTTTACTGTATAATGAATGATTTTACTACGTAAAGTAATACATTGATGGCTTCAAGTATATAGCTTGTCCATCAATACGGTGTTTGAATGGCCTGTATGTCTCTAAATAAAAAAGGCACTTTCTGTATTACAGAGAAAATTGTAAAAACAATATATATAATTGGACCCTTTCTAGAATTTGCGATCGCACAGACACCTTAGCATGTACACATACGCTATCTTTGTCAGTACCACATATGACATTGATATATGAGTAGACACGCCCACCGAGACACATACCCATCCCTGATTGGACACACGATCTTACCCTTGAAGAATAGTATATAGCTCCAAGTCCAGTTGGCCAGAAACAGCACAGACAAACCAATATTGAGCCAATCATATAATCGGGAGGTCTGTATGCAATGACAGTCGCAGTCATTGCGACTGGTTGGGTGACAACCTGAAACAGAAAATGTATTGTAGTTTTCTCTCTGTCGTTTATTTTCTTTCTGAAATAAATTCAAGGAATAAATAGCACAAAACGTGATGTAAGGTTTTCACTCGCATTGTCGTTTTAACATGATCATTATACACGGTGGTGAAGCCACGTGATTTAATGGTATGATTTAGAGTGATGTACGAAACGGAAGAAAAGTGCCTCTTTCAGTTTACATCTGTAAAGATATAATAGCAAATTACGCTGTTGAACTTTTTAAAAAAAAAATACGAGTTTCGAATGGCCTCTTGATACTACCGGTGATTCATCTGGATACAGAGACGGAATTTTACTTTGTTTCGCGTAATTTGTTATGAAATATTAATATAACAATGAAATAAGAAAGATGCACTGTTTAATTTCAGAAAGTTGATTTTCTATCTATGTGCCAGCATAATAAAAAACACTTTTTTCTTATCAGCCAAAGAAGTAACTATATGTGCAAGCGTCCACATTTTCTTTGATAACTGCCTCGCACTTACCCAAAATGCCATTAAAGACATCGTAACATCATTTGTAGAGATCTATCGTTTGTAATGCACTCAATTTCATGTATATCTAGTAATGGGAGGCCATTTTGGAGTATAGATGGGAGTATACATTTCAGTAATAAGACTAAAGTCTACACACACATTTTAATAAGAGATAGAATCTTGCGCATAAAGATATGGTTACAATCTCCAAATGCTTCTATTTATTCTTCAACAGCTGCTTCAAGAACTTTCATAGAAACATATATTGTGTTTTACCGCACTATTGACGTAAACACTCCTATTCGTTAAACTTTAACATTAATATAAAAAGGTTTATATGGAAGCCCTGGAGGAGCACTTGCGACTTTGGACTAATGACTTGCGCCTTGTGACTTCTCTATTGCGACTTTTTGTATTTGTGCAAACAAATTGGCGCTTTTCAAAGACTCGTGCGATATATTAAATTATTACATACATGTATTGTTACGTTTTCCAGAAGTGTACACGAGATGATGGACGGTGCAAACGCAGTGGATTATAAGTGCCTAGTCACAAGTAGTAATAAGTCATAACTCAAAATAACCAAGACAAAATGTCCCTAAAGGGTGTACATACATTTAACATGAGTTACCTCTTAAACCTCTAAATAGGCTAAATGACATTTGACTTTATTTTATGACTTTTGACTAATGACTAATGATATTTGACTTGTAAAGGACTTACTACTTTTGATTATGTGTTAATGACTTTTAATTTATGACAAAGAACTTGTTACTAAGTGACTTACGACTGAGGACTTTGCACCTTTTGTATTTGTGAACATTGCTTTTTTACTTTACCTGATATGAGAAAATAATTTATGTGGAGTTTTTTCGGTAATCTTCAACATAACATGCATCATTTTATTTGTACGAATACATACGCTGCAATACAGAAGTCATAAGTCGTAAGTCATAAGTCGTATGTCATAACTTACAATAAGCAAGATAACGTGTCCCGTCAGGGCTTTCATAGGTTTACGAACTGACCTGTTAGACATTTCCGATTCCCTGCCATACAATGGCCATGGTTACATCACCATTGTGATTCGTATAAACATTGTCTCTTTTTTACAAGCGATTGGAAATACATAATACTTCATCGTTAAGAACATCAAACTGGTAAAATAGTTGTATTCATTGAGACAAAACTAAAGGAAACATGTAGAAAATGTTTGTTGCAAATACTTACAACTGTAACCGGCTGTACATAACCACCAGGTGGTTGTTGGTTATAGCCGGCAGGCGTTGGTTGGTTAAAGCCGGCAAGTGTTGGTTGGTTATAGCTGGCAGGCGTTGGTTGATTAAAGCCGCCAGACAGTGGTTGATTAAAGCCAGCTTGTTGAGCTGGTTGAGGTGGATATCCACCTGCCGGCTGATCATATGGCGGGGGCTTCTCACCTGAAAAGAATGGATTAGGTCTCAGTTTTATACAATATTAATTGCAACAGAGACTAATTAAAAGAATATTCTTCTCTGAAAAACAACAAAGATTTACTGGTATAGATTAAAATAAATTGTTGTTAAAGACGATTTCCGTCCGCATCCATAAGTTAAAAATAAATTCCAATACAGAGTCGATCGACAGGAAACGCTGTATATAAAACAGTGTTCTGGCAGCCATATATAAATACGCAGTCCACACTAATGTAACCGATACTGTTTCAGATAGCCCCTTCTTTTTGGATTATTACCAAACAGCCCTCTCCGCATCAGAATCACCCATCCAGTTAGAATACCGTAACATTGTCAGTTGTTAATAACATGTGCAATGGGGGTTGATGCCATTTTTAACACATTTCAGGTTACATAAAAATTATGGTATTTCTAGTTTTGTGGTGGAGGTAGATTTCGAAATGAATCTGAGTAGAGTCAGTGTCAATCCGCAAGTAACTTGCAAACTTTCTCACATATAGATTTTTGAGCGAGGTGGCTCAAACCTACAATCTTAGCGGTGAGTGGTAGGTGATCTTGAGACGGCGCCTTAATATTAAACTTATATGAAATTGAAATAAATAAAAGTATATTTTGGAAACACCATATTTAGTTTAAAATTTCTATATACGTGGTATTGTGTATTTTTATTTCTTATTGGAAAGCCTATCAAGAAGAAATCTGTGGCGTTTTAGGCTATTTACGAGGTATGTCCCAAAAGTAATGGGACGCATTTAGAAATATGACTTTTAGTGTTTCAATCCAAACAAAACTTGGCATGGATAATTTTCAACATCTAAACTATAAGCACGCAAAATTTCAATATCGTACACCACTATTTAACATTAATTTTGACAAGTCAAAATGTATATGTTACAAAGTACGGGGGAGATTGACATTATTTTAAATAGAAGTAGGACTATGACCTTGTATTAAATAGAAATAGGACTATGACACTGTTATAAACATTTTCATTCAGTTACCCGTCATTACTGATACGGAATTTCTACACGAGACACAAAAGTATATCATGCATTCTCATTCCCATACAAACAAAGCCAAGTGGAAAATTAACCCACAGACATAGGATTTTTTCGAGGGCAAATACAGCATAAAAAATCGTTGATTCCATATACACTTATTATTGATTGAAGCTGATACTATAAACAATAATTCATTCATACTATGCAAAACACGGTCATCTTTAGTTTGACAGACAGTGAATATGACAGACATTCAAATTTACCTCGCATAGCTATCATTAAGTAGTCATTTTAACCCTTTACTTCATATAGACGCTTTTGGACACTGCTAATATAGAAAGCTTTGGACACCTCATATAGAAGGCTTTTGAATGATTGGGTGAATTATGTTTATATTAACTGACAAAGTGGAAAACAGTGCAGGAAGTGTTCAGATTGCTCGTTACGAGCAATCTGAACTCTTCCTGCACTGTTTTCAAAGGCCTTCTGTGATTTGTGCGGGAAAACACGTATCTATGGAGTAAAGGGTTAAACGGTATGAGTCACAATGGAGTTAGATGCAAGTTCAAGCGCAGAAACAAAACTAGAATGTAAGCAATATAAGTATAGGAGAAAAGTTTCTATATACCAGGGCAGGAGGAACGTGGCAAATTTCAGTCCCAAAATTGGTCAAATGAGAGTCGTGTGTGTATTGTTACTGTGTTAGTTATGTTTTGTTTCATGGCACTCTGACCATTATCATACATGTGAACCTTTTTGGAAAGCAATGAGGGAGATTGGGTTTTGAAATGAGGGAGTATTTTTTTTTCGCGCCATAAAATTTGAAAATATTGTCATTTCGGTACAATTTTACATATTAATTTCTTAATAATTCAAGTATATTACACCATAAAAGATCGTGTTTTGTCATAATATATAGAGAATTTAATAACATGAGTAATATATAGAATCATGATTTTTTATTAAAATTTTCGTTTCTTCATTAAAGCATATAAAAGTAAGGTGTGTAGGGGGGGGGGGGGGGGGGGGGGGGGGGGGGGGGGGTTAACCTTTTTTTAAAACCTAACGTTCCTAATAACTTCCTAATAAGTCTGAATCCTAATTTTATTCATCACAACAACTACTCTAATACCACCAATAAGTTGTTTTTGGAATGAATATGAAAGTGGTGAAAGTAGCATTCTATTTTATTTTGTTTGTAAAAATTCAACCATGTAAGTGTGATTTTGTCAAAAAAAACTTTTTTTAAACTTTATTATCAAGTAATTATGTAGATATTTGCTGTATAGAAAATATCTACATTGATTCCGGGATTCTCCCGTCCAATAAAAAAAAACACGGCAAATACCGGAAAATAGCCCGATGTTTAAACCGAGATTAGAAAGTCGCGCATGCGCGCCTCGATACCTTATACAAGAAAATGGCAATCGACTCGCGATGAATAGATTCGTTGGAGATTCAATAAGAATTTTTTCGTGTTATAACTTATTGCCGAGGAACGTTCAATGTCTAGTTTGCAAATGATTAAATAATTATCAATGCGTCGAAATGTAGAAAGAATAAACACTGTAACAATTCCAGAAACGATTTTGTGTCATTTCTTTTTCACAGTTCTTCAGATTGTTTATTTTTGGTCTTGTGGCACAGTTGTGCTTCGAATTTCAAGTCGCACTTTTCTAAAAGTTCTAAACCTTTTTTTAAAACCTAGCGTTCCTAATAACTTCCTAATACCACCAATAATTTTTCTGAATTAATATGAAAGTAGCATTCTATTTTATTTTGTTTGTAAAAATTCAACCATGTAAGTGTGATTTTGTCCAAAAACACTTTTTATTAAACTTTACTATCAAGTGATTATGTAGATATTTGCTGTATAGTATAATATATGATTATTATTATCCTTGCTATGTGTGGGCAAAAGCACAGAAATTAGTCAGTAAACACTGTTTAAAAAAGGTATCTTATTTTCTTCTGAATGCATTAATTAAACAAATTAAGCAATAAATAATTTATATATCACTATTGATTTCATACAATCATACAAATATTTTTGTTGTGTTGTTTCCAGTAGTCATCTCTAAATTCAGTATGCGCGGGTTCTCAATAAGAATCGGCTTTAGGACAAAATGTCTGAACATTTATAAATCACTTTGGGCCATCCTTAAGAAAATGTTTGTTTGCTGTGCTCAAAGCCAATAATGTTCATGTAGGTAGGTAGGTAGGTGAATAAAAACTCTTTTACCAAATTTTGATTTTGCATAGTCATTTTAAAGCAAAAAGGACAGAAATCATGAAAACAAAATTTAAAGCTTTGAAATTCAATAAAAAAGTTTGGGTAGCTGCAATTTTAAATTAAAAAAGGTTATGTAATCTCTGAGAGACTAAAAACTAAAGAATATAGATCATTTGCATAGTTAGGCATACTCTGATACGCCCGTGCGTAACCTAGATTTGAGAAGATACGATTTTTTTTGTGTGTATCATTTGTTATATTATTAGATGGCCTAATTTGCGTATTACGTTAATGAATAACAACATTTCACTGTTTTGTTGTATTTTATTCCCTGCAGTATTTGTGATGTTGTCGTTCGGAAATACGGATAATTTTGTATTTTGGCAAATAAATGAAATGAAATTGTGCAAATAATAGTGGCAAAAATTGCAACGATTTGCATTCTAAAATAATATTCGGAACCGAGAGTAAATCATGTTCTCCAACCTCGAAAGGCTCAGATAGCCATGTTCTGTGATCATACCAATGCTGTAGATCTATGTATTGATTTCAGATTTCGGTATTCCCTATTGGGCCTCAGCTGGAGACCCCCACCCACACCCATTAAATTTCACTGTGTCTAGTGCTATAGCTACAAACCTGTAGAAAAAATGACCTCGCATCTTGCTACATGTGTCAAGGCGTTGCAAAGATGACATCAGAGCCATGTATTCAAATATTTCTGGTTGAATTTGATACAAGTTAATTCATATCGAAACAATGTTCCGCGAAAACTGGTGACAGAACGGTTAAAACGTACGTACTGTACTGGTAGTCTAAATTCTAACTCAGTCGTGTAGCCGGTATATGATTGTAAAGCTTCTATTTTGTTATAGATGATTTTACAACAAATATATGTTAACATTTACAAAAAAAAAAAAATACTTACCCTGATACAGGAGATTCATCTGTCAGTCATGTGACCACAATGACGTACCGCACTGACGTCATGACGAAATCATCTTTCGGTTTTGTGTGTGTTAGTTGAAAAAGTATACACACAGTCGAGTAATTTGTATGAACAAAATCCTAACACAACTAAAAATCGGGAAAATGGAGGACCCCCGATTTCTTTCTCCTACAGCATTGTATAGTTTAGAGCAACTGATTATAGAGATATACAAAGAGAGGACCCGATAAATGTCCTCTCTTTTCTGAGAGTCCTCTCTTTGTTGGTGTGTAAAGAAATGAACGTCCTCTGTTTCCTGGAAAACAAACTCACACACACACGCACGCACGCACGCACGCACGCACGCACGCACGCACGCACGCACATAGGCCCCCACACACACACACACACACGCACGCACGCACGCACGCACACACACACACACATGAACTTCAAAATATTAGTTTACAGGTTAACATTCTAAATAAAAGTTAGTTAAAATAAAATATTATCCTGTAAGTATGGTTATATAATGTTTTGGGTTATATCTGACACAAACTTTATTTCATTTTCACTTGACCGTTGTTTGCCCATATTTTCACTTGACCGTTGTTTGCCCAGGTTTTCACTTGACCGTTGTGTGCCCTGGTTTCAGTACTTTAGGTCATTAGATTAGTGTCTAAGTGCATGTTGCAGAAGAAACTCACACCTCTTCTTGTTGTCGTCCCAAGCAAGACCAGCCGGACATGGGCAGCCATCATATAATACTTCATTGGAACATGTCGCATACACATTGCACCCTTGACAGGACTGGTAGTCTCCATTCAATACACCATCGCAGCTTGTGATACATGCTGAAATCAAACAATGGAGTTCATGAAACTCAAGTTTGATCTTAGATATTCATCTCTGGTACATATATTATAACAAACACATTATACATATAATGCACAATACATACACTATAAAAGGATCAGGTTACAAACACTTAATAGTATATGGCTATTTGTGCAATATGGGCATATATTGTACGAGTGCATCTTGTGGTGAAAACCATATTGGATATGGTTCTCACCACAATACGAAATTTATTAAAAGAGTAAAGAAAAATGAAGATCATTTTGAATAAATAAACCTTGTGTTTAGAGCGACTGACGAATAACGAAAAGTTATCAGTTATTTGCGCAGAAGGGTTAGCTTTCCAGGATCACAGGAACGAGTGGTTAGGTTAACTGATCAGCTGTTAGCTCTCGATGGCTCGAAAATGACGCTAAATGGTTAAATCAAACCAAATCTTATCACACGAGAGATGAAGCATACTTTCGGTGATAAATTTATCAACCCCTATGTATATGCAGCAAATCTGTTATTTTCTGATCTGATCAGGTGAGATAATCGATACATAAATATATTTTGTACATTGCTCAATGTTGCTCTTTTTTCTTGTCAGATACATTAAACATCATTAAATTAAAAACATTGTTTGATAGTCTCTTGTAAATGATTGATTGAATATTTAGCGTCATTTTATGCCATCGAGGGCTAACAGACGATTATTAAACATAATCACTGTTTCCAGGGATCCTGAAAGGTTAATCAGTACTCAAGCATACCTAATCTCCGCAAGTAACTGATAACTTTCCCACTTGAATCAGCGGTGATAAACGAATGATAATGAGACACACCGTTGTATATCAATCATCACAGAGATTCGAACGTACGATCCCTGGATTGATAGTCGGTTACGACTGAGCTAATTGGGCCCGGCGTCTCATGTAATTCATATACTGGTACTAGTATTATTATGTTGTACATAGATGAGACTTAAATAACGATTAAAACTATTTAAGAGATTTTATACAGATAATCGTATAAACAAGTTCTTGTATACCTAATACAAAGCTCATAATAAACCACAAAATAACATAAATTATACTGAACGGAATAGCTAACCGGCCATTTTTGTATTTCCGATATCTTTAATACGACATTAACATACACTATGTATTGCTTTTATATAGTGTTAATGTTCTTTCTTATTCATGTCCATATTTCAAGGAAATTACTTCAATACTTTTGGAGAATATACATAAATATGTCGGGTACATACAGGGTTAGCTGTTCCGTTCAGTATATATCAATAACAACCTCGTGGTGTGGTGAGTGGTAAAATAGCAGGCAAATGATCTGAGTTGTGTCGGTTCTATCCACCATTACAGTTATGTGTTGAATTCTTTAGTAAGACACTCTAACCGTATACATTTAGTACTACTGAATCTGCCCAGGAAGTCCTCAACGGAATATGTCTTAGTTGTAATAACGTGTTTCACAAATCAGGTCAGATAATTAAGTTTTAACTAACTGAAGAAAGAACAATGGTAAATGATACAAATATGTGTAAACTCATATTTACTGGAAGCTGTTACACATGATGTTGATGCACTTCCGTCCCACGTGCCATCAGGCAGACATGTTGCTGAGCCGGAACCTGATGCCACGAGACCATCCAAACATATCAGATTAGCAATCGCACCCTCAGTGTTCACTGTTTCATCTGCTAGCCTAAAACAGCCATTGGGATCTGTGGGCAGTGCCTGGCATACTGTAAAATACACGGTTAGTTAACAAAGGAGTTTGTGTATGATTTTATAAAGTACAAGGTTAGTTAACAAAGGAGTTTGTGTATGATTCTATAAAGTACAAGTTTATTTAACAAAGGAGTTTGTGTATGATTCTATCAAGTACAATGCAAGTAAACAAATAAATTTGTGTATGATTCTATAAAGTACACGGTTAGTTAACAAAGGAGTTTGTGTATGATTTTATAAAGTACAAGGTTATTTAACAAAGGAGTTTGTGTATGATTCTATCAAGTACAATGCAAGTAAACAAATAAGTTTGTGTATGATTCTATAAAGTACACGGTTAGTTAACAAAGAGGTTTGTGTATGATTCTATAAAATACACGGTTATTTAACAAAGGAGTTTGTGTAGGATTCTATAAAGTACAAGGTTATTTAACAAAGGAGTTTGTGTATGATTTTATAAAGTACAAGGTTATTTAACAAAGGAGTTTGTGTATGATTCTATAAAGTACAGGGTTATTTAATAAAGGAGTTTGTGTGTGATTCTATAAAGTACAGGGTTATTTAACAAAGGAGTTTGTGTATGATTCTATAGAGTACAAGTTAGTTAACAAATAAGTTTGTGTATGATTCTATAAAGTACAAGTTAGTTAACAAAGAAGTTTGTGTATGGTTCTATAAAGTACACGGTTTTTTAACAAAGGAGTTTGTGTATGATTCTATAAAGTACACGTTTTTTTAACAAAGGAGTTTGTGTATGATTCTATAGAGTAAAAGGTTGGTTAACAAAGAGATGTGTGTATGATTCTATAAAGTACACGGCTATTTAACAAAGGGGTGTGTGTATGATTCTATAAAGTACAAGGTTAGTTTACAAAGAGGAGTGTGTATGATTCTATGAAGTGCATGGGTGTTTAACAAAGGAGTGTGTGTATGATTCTATAAAGTACAATATTAGTCAACAAAGAGGTGTGTGTATGATTCTATGAAGTACAATGTTAGTTTACAAAGAGGTGTGTGTATGATTCTATAAAGTACACGGCTATTTAACAAAGGAGTGTGTGTATGATTCTATAAAGTACAATGTTAGTTTACAAAGACGTGTGTGTATGATTCAATGAAGTACATGGTTGATTAACACAGGAGTGTGTGTGTATGATTCTATAAAGTACACGGTTAGCTAACAAAGAGGTGTGTGTATGATTCTATAAAGTACACGGTTATTTAACAAAGGAGTTCGTGTATGATTCTATAAAGTACACGGTTAGTTAAAAAGTAGTTTGTGTATGACTTTATAAAGTACACGGTTATTTAACAAAGAAGTGTGTGTATGATTCTATAAAGTACAAGGTTGGTAAACAAATAGGAGTGTATATGATTCTATAAAATACACGGCTATTTAACAAAGAAGTGTTTGTATGATTCTTTTAATTACAATGTTAGTTTACAAAGAGGTGTGAGTATGAGTCTCTGAAGTATATGGTTGTTTAACAAAGGAGTGTGTGTATGATTTTATAAAGTACATTGTTATTTAACAAAGAAGCATGTGTATGATTCTATAAACTACACAGTTATTTAACAAAGGAGTGTGTGTATGATTCTATAAAGAACATGGCTATTTAACAAAGGAGTGTGTGTATGATTCTATTAATTACAATGTTAGTTTACAAAGAGGAGTGTGTATGATTCTATGAAGTACAAGGTTAGTTAAAAAGAAGGTTGTGTATGATTTTATTAAGTACATTGTTATTAAATAAAGAAATCTGTGTATGATTCTATAACGTACACGGTTATTTAACAAAGGAGTGAGAGTATGATTCTATAAAGTACAAGGTTAGTTAACAAAGAGGAATGTGTATGATTCTATAAAGTGCACGTCTATTTAACAAAGGAGTGTGAGTATGATTCTATAAAGTACACTGTTAGTCAACAAAGAGGTGTGTGTATGATTCTGTAAAGTACAATGTTAGTCAACAAAGAGGTGTGTGTGTGATTCTATAAAGTACAATGTTAGTCAACAAAGAGGTGTGCGTGTGATTCTATAAAGTGCAATGTTAGTCAACAAAGAGGTGTGCGTGTGATTCTATAAAGTACAATGTTAGTCAACAAAGAGGTGTGCGTGTGATTCTATAAAGTACAATGTTAGTCAACAAAGAGGTGTGCGTGTGATTCTATAAAGTACAATGTTAGTCAACAAAGAGGTGTGCATGTGATTCTATAAAGTACAATGTTAGTCAACAAAGAGGTGTGCGTGTGATTCTATAAAGTACAATGTTAGTCAACAAAGAGGTGTGCGTGTGATTCTATAAATTACAATGTTAGTCAACAAAGAGGTGTGCGTGTGATTCTATAAAGTACAATGTTAGTCAACAAAGAGGTGTGCGTATGATTCTATAAGGTACAATGTAAGTCAACAAAAAAGTGTGTGTATGATTATATAAAGTACAATGTTAGTCAACAAAGAGGTGTTTGTATTATTCTAAATCCCACTACCAAACTAGATATAACGACAACAGTTTTAGGTATTTTACCTTTCACACATGAGGGTGTTGGCTTCGGCGACTGTGGGAGCCATGCCCCAGTATCACAATTAATGAAAATGTTTCCCAGACTCTTGGGGACATATCCTGCGTCACATTCGAGGGTCTGCGTATCTCCAAATTTGAGACTACCTAAACTGGACGAGGGTCTGAAGCTTCCATTATCGACATTAGGTAGAGCCTGACACACTGAAATAAATGATTGTGGATTTGTTTTTCTAAATGGCGTTCATTATTATTTAAAATCGACATTTGTGCAAAATAAAATCAATCTTACTACGTGTTTTTTTAACGAAACAGCCTACCCACCACATGACATTTTATTTATTTTCTCAAAAAGTATCAAAGCAATGTCTTAATATTTTTACTTTCAAATAACAAGCCAGCCAACCCACATTCAATAGAACATAACAATTTATGTATGTATGTACCTGGATATCATTTCATCATCACAAGACATATGAAACTTATATGTATGTACATATTTAAACTCATTTTCTCTGTAACGTCACATAGTGTACATAACACAATCTACGTGTTGGTTAGAATATGACAGGCCAAACGTTGCAATAGTTCTTAGTCTAACGATAAGAAAAGTATAAAATTTAACACCATATGCATACAGTTTAATAACGCAAATGTTAAGTTTGACATGACGGAGAGTTATACAATATGTAATAGTTAGTGTTCATTAAGTAAAAAATGAACAATAAAGAAACCCAAAGGGAGGAGGTGGACCGTCATTTAACTGACAGTTTGACGTCATTTGACTGACAGCCTGACGTCATTTGATTTACTCTGCGGGAGCTACGATGAAAGCTGAGATGATTGACGTTTGAAAGTTGACGTTTGCTAAGGCCTTTCTTAACATAGCTCGCGCGTCTTTGTAGTTGTACATGACTCCTTCATAATTAAATCAAGGCGAGGTCTGTGCAATGTCATTTACGCGTGCGCAGCGATGACGAACTTCTCAATAATTACGAACGAACTTAATAATTAAGTTATTTTGTAGGCTATTTTAACAAATAAGAACGACACAATTTTGAAAATTTACGCGATTGCATTGGTTGTCAACTGTGGTTTAACACTAATGCAACGTTTGTCCAGCCATATTAGAAGTTATATTGAAGAGTTCGAGTAACTTTTACCCGACTTAAGATGTTGCTCTACTTTCTTGCTCCTGGAGGGCTTTCTGTTATGTTTACATTTCAAGCCAATGTAGTCTTCCTTGCTTTCAACATAATCATCATTTCAAAATAGAATAATTGTTTATGTTAAAGTAATCTATTACCTGACGAGCAAATAATTAGACAGGATTGTATGCTTACTTATTGGAACACACATGGGCAGCATCCCGTCCCACGTGCCTGAATCCAAACACGTCAATGTTGCTGCATACTCTATTTCATATCCACTATCGCAAGTAAGAGTTGTGACCTATCCTATATTGTAGAAGTCTTGCTTTGGACCGTAACTACCAAATGGTGTATCAGGTGGACATTCGCAAACTAAGCCAATATAAATTACCAAGGACTTATATATAGAGAAGGAAAAGCAACTAATTGAGATGTTATGAACACTCGCGTGTTCATGCAACATCTCGCAAAATCTCATTTTCATTCCATTCATCTCAGTAATACAAATTACAATTGTTCCTTCGCACAATGGAATTCTCTAAAAATCGACACCTTTCACAGCAAATTGTGTTTAAAATTGTTGAAGTTCTTATGATTATAAAATTTGTATACTGCAACCGAAACATCAAGGAAAATACTTCAAATATTACTTCAAACTGCAAAATTTCAAATGCAAGATAGTTTGTGTGTTTCAAGCGTTATAAAACATTTAAGGTTACACACATCTTACATTTCATGTAAACGAAATCAGTTGCCTTTGATTTGAATGATTGATATGCTAAATTATTAATTCTTTGCATGGGTTTTTTGTTAATATTTAGAAGAGAGGTACAGTTTCCTATCATTGTCTATATGTCATTGAAATTACACAATACTAGTGAGGCTGGGGAACATGATCAATTATTTTTAGGGATCTGGAAAACTTGGGTCATTACTTTCAGGGATCCAGGGATCAAAGGCCTAATTTTAGAGATCTTGGAGAAATACTTTTGGGAACTATTGCAAAAACTTCTGGGGACCTGGGAGAACAATGGCCATAACTTTAAGAGATCCAGGGAACAGAGACACACCCCTCCGGGAGGGCCTCACTAGCAGTAAAAAACAATAACTATTATTAGAGTGTCGAAAACGAATTGATTTTAGAAACTTGTACTGAATTTATTCCTGGATTCTCTCACGATAGATCAATACCAGAATTTTACATCAGAAGCATACTGCTATATTTAAATTAGATATTACCACGTTTCACACAAGTTTGTTTCACTTCTGGTAGCAATGAATAGAAATCATAAATACCATAAAGTGCTACTGAGATTGGAACGCCAACTGCTAAAAATATTGTCAGGACCACAGTGTATTGTATGGTTGAACAATTTAACTCTACCATAGAACTTGATATCTTCCTAATCAGGTGTATTAACCTCCAATGAAAAAGCGGGACATTTTATGCCTGTCCCACAATTAATACCAAATGAACGCTTACATAACTATGACGACATTCAAACTTTCAGCTTGAAGCAACTGCTCAATCAATGTGCTCAAATGTGGCTCTCCCAACATTACTTTTCTAAAAGACAAACGTCATTACAAGTCCGGCCGAGAATAAAACTAATTTTTATTTAGCAAAAATTGAATAACGTTTTTGATTGTTTGATTCAAACAATCGGACTACCTCGGAGATTTCCATAGTATTTCAAAAGAGTATCGTCTTGATATTTTTTTCTATATTCATTATTTTTATTACAACTTTTTCTATGATAAAGGTCTTGTACAAGATAACTGCCATGGCTTCCGTCCGAAAAAATATTTTTAAATGCTATTATAACATAACCATCGCAAGTGTTGTCAGATCTTACTTCCAAATCCAAACGTTTCTTCTGCACAACTTGTCAAGACTTCGTCTTTTAGAAAAGCAAGCATCGCATATGATTAAGACTAGTTGACTATTAAGTAAATATTCCTTACACACCTTTCACACATGTCGGTATTGTTGGTTGCGGTTGCCAGACGCCGTTAGAATCACACGTTGTGATAGTTACACTAGGATCTACCCATCCTGCAATATATGTACTTCCGAATAGTTGGCTGCCGCTTGTGGTGGTACCAATGGGGTCAAATTGACCGTGTGGATCGTCTGGCAGTGGATCACAACCTTTAAATATGGGATAGTTAATTTACAGATGCATCACCTATAACTTTCTGTCCAGTAAATGATGGAAAGTTTATTGAATCACAAAGAGGAAGGTCCCATTCGAAGATAATGGTTGACTCTGTCCTTGTAGTTTATCTTATATATGAGAAAATCTTCAAGTCACAGGTCGGCATTTTCGGTTTTATAATCCGATACTGGCCAATGAGTGACTATATCGCTGGCCGTGATTTAATATTTGGTCAACAAAATTAAAGAATTTTACACTATAGAGACAAATACAATACAAGTTATTGAACAGAATATGTATAATATTTGATGTTTGATATGAATTTGCAGTTATACTGCTACGACCGAAAAGAAATCGGCGATATAGGTGATCTCTTTATAGGTGTAATATAGTAGGATTTAAAAAAATAAATAAAATTCAACAGTTAGAAACATTTTTATTTCAGTATATTATGTCTGTATATATTATTACTGAACCCATATTGACGAAGGTTATCTATTTAAACATTCCAAATATTTTTGAAAATAATATATTGAAAAGGGATTTGGGATATGCGCTTAGGATAAACATAAATGGATTTCTCGCTTAAAAGTGCAACAAGTCTTGACAATCAGTATTTAAGTGCTGTCTATTTTTAAAATGGATATTTCGTTTCAAGTTTACTACGAATTTTGTAACAATTTGGTGGATTTATTTCAACCCGGGCGTTGAATGATATTTCTCACCATTCATAGCTTGGGCATAAAAACAGTACTCAAAATTGGCTTAAACATTACGCAAGATAGACTGATAGTTTAATAGTTTTATTTAAAAAATTCCAAAAGGTAAGCAACTATTGCCAGTTAAAGAAGGACGACTTACATACAGAGGACATGTGAAAACGTACTTACATACAGGTTGGCAACTACAGGGGACATTTCAATGGGTACTTACATACAGGCTGATAATTACATGGGGCAATTGATGCGTATTTACATACAGGTTGGCAACTACAGGAGACATGTAAATGGGTACTTACATATATGTTGGTATCTACAGGGGGTAGGTGAATGGGTACTTATATATATGTTGGCAACTACAGGGTGCAGGTGAGTGGTTACTTACATATATGTTGGTATCTACAGGGTGCAGGTGAATGGGTACTTATATATATATGTTGGCAACTACAGGGTGCAGGTGAATGGGTACTTATATATATATATGTTGGCAACTACAGGGTGCAGGTGAATGGGTACTTATATGTTGGCAACTACAGGGGGCAGGTGAATGGGTACTTATATATATGTTGGCAACTACAGGGGGCAGGTGAATGGGTACTTATATATATATATATATGTTGGCAACTACAGGGTGCAGGTGAATGGGTACTTATATATATATATATGTTGGCAACTACAGGGTGCAGGTGAATGGGTACTTATATGTTGGTATCTACAGGGGGCAGGTGAATGGGTACTTATATATATATGTTGGCAACTACAGGGTGCAGGTGAATGGGTACTTATATATATATGTTGGCAACTACAGGGTGCAGGTGAATGGGTACTTATATGTTGGTATCTACAGGGGGCAGGTGAATGGGTACTTATATATATGTTGGCAACTACAGGGGGCAGGTGAATGGGTACTTACATATATGTTGGCAACAACAGGGGGCAGGTGAATGGGTACTTATATATATGTTGGCAATTACAGGGGACAGGTGAATGGGTACTTATATATATGTTGGCCACCACAGGGGGCAGGTGAATGGGTACTTACATATATGCTGGCAACTACAGGGGAGCAGGCAAATGCAAACTTTCATACAGGTTGGCAATTGCAGGGAGCAGGTGAATGCCTACGTACATACAGGTTGGCAAACACAGGGTACAGGCGAATGCGTACGTACATACATACCGTCTTCCGTGGCCTAGTAGTTAAGGCGTCCGCTTAGGAAGCGGGAGGTCGAAGGTTCGAATCCCGGTGGAAGCACTTGGATTTTTTCTGATGCGGCTGGTTGCTCACCCAGCAGCTAGTTAAATTGAGGGGTACCGAATGACTAACAGCCTGACGCCTGACAATGATAGCTTTCGGGGAGTAACTGTGTACAGAATAATAGTGTCTCATAAGCCCGTTGTGGCTGGCCCTTTCAAATGGGGTGACACTATAATAAACAAACACTTTACTTTACTTACTTTTACAAACTGGCAACTACAAGGAACAGGTGAATGCGTACTTACAAACAGGTTGGCAACTACAGGTGGCAGGTGAATGCGTACTTACATACAGGTTGGCAACTGCTATCAGCTGGTGAAGACGCCCATGTTTGATCAGCTTGACATGTTATATTTTCAGCGCCATGTAGCTCATAGCCAAGTTCGCATACCAGTCGTAAAGTAGCACCCTGGACGTATTACCGCATAATTATACGGGACAAACACACCGTTCTGGATATCGGGAGGAGAATTGCATGCTGAGAGTATAATAATGAATCAATAAACTTCCAATTTCTTAAGCTGCTCTCCATTCCTTTGGCTATGATACGCATGCGCAAGTTGAGGAAAATGTTTACAACTCACATACAATTATAACAACAGCCATTCTATTTGGTGTGAAGGGGTAATGATTGATTATATATGTGAGCGTAATCACGCTGTATTACTGGCTATCCCAGTCGAAGTTGGCAGATCACAAGAACGCATGGACATCTTGAGAGGGAAGATATTTCTATGATAAAAATCATGATTATTAACAATGTAAAAAAACACCCGTTTGTTCCAATCGTGAAACATCGGATATTTCCGTATCCTTCGTATAATACACGTCTCATTCGGACCACCTCGCACATCTAATACCGAAGGCGACGGAATTGGCCGAGTATGTACGATTGATACACGTCTATTGCGTAGCATAAAAGATTGCTATTTGTTCATGAATGTTTATGTTGTTATTATTGGGCAGCGCAGATATCTCTATTTAAACGGGATGCTCGCTCCAAAATCTTATTGTGAGAAAGATTGCTAGTTTCTTGAGGAAGGACAGTGGTTCTACTCAGATTCAATCTGATGTATTCCTCAATCAATATAAATGAATACGCCATATATAATCCGAAATGTGTTGAAAATAACGTTAAACCCCATGCAAAAAAGAGTGTTATAATTTTCTGAAACTCTGTAGTTCTGTGCGTATTTAGGTTCACATTAATTTAACGATGTGTTTTTCAGACTCTATGTTTATTTGAGGCGGGGATCGAAGCTGTAACCTCTGACATGAGCAGTAGCACTTCTTTTTCCACCGCACTACCGCTCATACAGGATCTCAGCGAACCGTATCCGTTAGTTTTATATTAAACTAAAGACAATGTTTCCTAGACTAAAAAATGCAAAATATATTACGTGTTCCTTTCACGCATTTCAGTTGACATTTCGATCGACTTCGTCCCTTGCTTCTGCCACAAGGCTTCCGTGGGTACGTGCATATGCCACACCCTTCGCATACCTGAATTCATGTCAAAATTTAACTGCCTTTCACCCAAAGCTATATAATTTATGGTTATGTAACATAAACATTTAATGAAAAACCGAGTTTATCATGAATTGCCATATGTGATATGTATCTAAATGTACTTGATACACATATTTAGTCAGTGCTTATATTAGTTCTGATTATGCAAATAAAGATAATTGTAATATTTGCAAGGCATGACAGCTACCATATTTTTATATATAAACACCTGATATATCGCGCTTGCCAAAACACAGCATGAACAGCGTTTGGCTATTTATACTTTCATGTATTCCATTAAGTTATTTTCTGCAATTGTAATGGACGGGTACTTACATACAGGTAAACGTTACAGATACAAAGATGTTTGTTACATCAAATGTAATACATTATCACATCATATAAAGAAACAGTGTAGATACAATGCCCGCAATACTAACATCTTACAAAGTTGGCGGCATTAACGTATGTAAATGTATAACCAAACAAATACAGAACTTACGTCACCGACTGAGAGGTCACCATCGCATTTTCCTAAATTATACGTCAGGCCTCGGGACTTACTTTTCGGTGTGCGTGCTGACAATCCCTTCATCGCACATAGGACCAACACCTAAACAGAAGCAGATGTTGAAATGGGCGTCGACAATGATTTTATATAGCTTAAATTCTTGCTTAGATATGACATTAAACTAAACAAGAACGTAATCAAATTCTTACTAACACGCCGGGTCCGATCAGCTCAATCGTTAGTGCGTCTTACTAACACGGGTCGTGATTTCGAATTCCCGCCCGGCCACAGTCTCCGTGATGTTCGATATACGACATTGCGTATCATTGTTAGCCGTCTCTCACCACTGATTCAAGCCGAAGAGTTATCAGTTACTTGATGGGGTTTTCTCGAGTGCTGGTTAACCTTCCAGGAGCCCAGGAAACAATGGTAAGGTTAACTGATCGTCTGTTAGCCCTCGATGGCATAAAATGACACTAAATAATCAATTAATCAATCTATCAATCAATCAATCATTCAATCTTATGTACACTTCTAAATTATAAAGTGGCATAACTGTGGTCAATTCCTTATGGAGGTCATCCCTCCGTGATCAGATTTGTTGTCATTTGTGACACAACGTGCTAAACTTATATTTAAATTTCATCAGTTTGTCTGTAAAAGGTAAAATCAAAGAGAAAATCATTTTGCATTTTTTAATATATATATATATATATATATTTATTGTTAATGCTTTATTAAACATGAGTAGTATAGAAACGTTTTTGGCAGAATGGGATAGGATTGGTGTATTTGTGAGGCATTTTGTATTGCACAACACAGTTGTGCCCCTTTTTCGCCACGGTAGCATTATTCGTGCGCTTAAAAATGTCCTATGTAATTTGGTTTAAATATTTTCAACATGTTTCATATTGGTTATGATTTCTTACTGCACATGAGTAGAGCAATAGATGGCATAGCATATACTACAATAAGTTATCACTGGTGTAAACGAAATGTGACTTTTAAATGATTGCAACATATGCATGTATTTATGAGCATTTGAGCACTTCTTTTTTTGATAAAAAATTAGTAGGGTTCACTGCATCCTCTTTAAAAAGTCAAGTTTGTCAACTTACCACCTATTGTACACTTTTATATGGGTGTATATCCCTGCTATGAAAAAAAAAAGAATTTATTTTTACCGTGGAAGTACTAGACTATAGCGTATACTGCAATAAGACATCAATGGTTATAGTATTTTAACAGATGCATATACATGTATTTATGAGCATTTTGATGATTTCTTTTATTTTGAAATCTACTTCAAGGATGTCACTTCACTGTCTTAAAAAAATCTGGTCAACTTACCACTTATTTTGTATTTAATGTCAGGTTACAGTCCTATGTGCAAAAAAACATTTTTTTAAAATTCTATAAGGACTAATTTTTGAACACTGAAATATAAACCTTATTTTATATAGACCAAAGAACACACTTCTTTGAATGATACCTATAACGTCATCGCGTACTGCGCAACACGTGGACAAAACAACACCCTTATCTTTGCCTGTTGACTCATAGCCCATCCTTTCCTGTGATAACTGGCGTTATTGTGTTGTTGGTGTTGTATGGTGTTTGACTTCGATTTCAACACTTTGTCAGTTATATTGCAACGATGTCTACTTGAGACAGTATTCTAAGTGTTGCCGATCTGGTGTAACATGCCGTATAAAACCCTACCAAGTCATATTATACGAACACCTGGCCGAACAGACCTAGAACTATCCTCTAGAAATGCTTGACGCCAAGCAAGCACGCTTCTAGTACAATTTTTCAATTGTATGGTATAACCCGGGCAGGGGATCGGACCCAGGACCTTCTGCATGTGAGGTGATGCCCTGACCCTAAACCACCGCTACGGTACGAAGTTATTGTGTATTGCACAGCACTGTGACATGGCCCTTCCTAATTTCTTATGTAATTGTTCTAATTACCGTTTATTTTACCCTCATTGGCCACGTAGTAAGCGGGAATTGTGCTACAGCATCGCAACAACCCTAGGGTATAAAAACAGCGTCACACCGTCACAACAACCCCAGGGTTTATCTACAGCGTCAAACCGTCACAACAACCCTATGGTGTAAATACAGCGTCAAGCCGTCACAACAACCCTAGGTGTAAATACAGCGTCACACCGTCACAACAACCCTAGGGTGTAAATATAGCGTCACACCGTCACAACCTCAGGGTGTAAATACAGCGTCACACCGTCACAACAACCCCAGGGTTTAACTACAGCGTCAAACCGTCACAACAACCCCAGGGTGTAAATACAGCGTCAAACCGTCACAACAACCCTAGGGTGTAAATATAGCGTCACACCGTCACAACTCCAGGGTGTAAATACAGCGTCACACCGTCACAACAACCCTTGGTGTAAACACAGCGTCACACCGTCACGACAACCCTAGGGTGTAAATATAGTGTCAAAACAACCGTAGGGTGTAAATACAGCGTCACACCGTCACAACAACCCTAGGGTGTAAATACAGCGTCACACCGTCACGACAACCCTAGGGTGTAAATACAGCGTCAAACCGTCACAACAACCCTAGGGTGTAAATATAGTGTCAAAACAACCCTAGGGTGTAAATACAGCGTCACACCGTCACAACAACCCTAGGGTGTAAATACAGCGTCACACCGTCACAACAACCCCCAGGGTGTAAATACAGCGTCACACCGTCACAACAACCTCAGGGAATAAATACAGCGTCAATCCGTCACAACAACCCCAGGATGTAAATACAGCGTCACACCGTCACAACAACCCCTAGGGTGTAAATACAGCGTCACACCGTCACAACAACCCCAGGGAATAAATACAGCGTCACACCGTCACAACAACCATAGGGTGTAAATTCTGCATCAACCCGTCACAACAACCCTAGGGTCAAAATACAGCGTCAAACCGTCACAACAACCCTAGTGTGTAAATATAGCGTCACACCGTCACAACCCCAGGGTGTAAATACAGCGTCACACCGTTACAACAACCCTAGGTGTAAATACAGCGTCACACCGTCACAACAACCCCAGGGTGTAAATACAGCATCTCACCGTCACAACAACCTCAGTGTGTAAATATAGCGTCACACCGTCACAACCCCAGGGTGTAAATACAGCGTCACACCGTCACAACAACCCTAGGGTGTAAATACAGCGTCACAGCGTCACGACAACCCTAGGATGTAAATACAGCGTCAAACCGTCACAACAACCTTAGGGTGTAAATATAGTGTCAAAACAACCCAAGGGTGTAAATACGGCGTCACACAGTCACAACAACCCTAAGGTGTAAATACAGCGTCACACCATTCACAACAACCCTAGGTGTAAATACAGCGTCACACCGTCACAACAACCCTAGGGTGTAAATTTAGTGTCAAAACAACCCAAGGGTGTAAATACGGCGTCACACCGTCACAACAACCCTAGGGTGTAAATACAGCGTCACACCATTCACAACAACCCTAGGTGTAAATACAGCGTCACACCGTCACAACAACCGTAGGGTGTAAATATAGTGTCAAAACAACCCAAGGGTGTAAATACAGCGTCACACCGTCACAACAACCCTAGGGTGTAAATACAGCGTCACAGCGTCACAACAACCCCAGGGTGTAAATTCAGCTTCACACGATTCTGCACCCGCATTTCAGAGAATCTTGTCCAGAAAAAGGTAAGTACAAGTGTATCCATGTCGTAGTTTTATTAATATTTTATCTCCGCAGTATTACCGATTTTATGGTTTTTTTTCTAAACATTTTCTCATCAACGAACAGCTGTTATACATCTGCGAGATAATTGGCCAATTGAAGCGATACACTCATGTTTTGTCCGCTTTATTTCCTGGAATTTTACAGGTAATATAGGAATATAGTTTCGCCAATTGTTAAATTTAAATGACCCGAATCCTTTATTATTTCCACGTATTCTCAACAAACAATTTGTGCATAGACCAGTTTTTGTAAATTCCGTCTTTATATACAACTGGTGGTCAGCGTTGCTAAAGTGTAAGCCCACCATTGAATTTTGTTCTTTTTTTTTTAAGTAAATAAAATAGTGTGCATGTTTGTCATTTATTAAATGGCCCAAATAAAAGATGTAAATTGTACATTTAATTGTGTATCAACCACTGCACTACCAACATATGATGAGAAATGTAAGGGTCAAGTAGCATATGGGATACCTATCCAGTTTGTATATTGTAGACAAAGTGAAAGTTGACATCAGAAATCATGTATTCAAACCCCCAATTTGCAAGCATCATTCTTTTTCTAAATTCACAATTCAAACATGACAATACTTTCAACATGTCCAAACTACATTAATATCAACATTTAAATACAAAAATGAGCAGAAAGATAAGGAAAATCCATGTTTAAAGAAAAAGAAACATGGATTACTTATAACCGCCATTATGCGAGTAACCCATGGAAGCATATTCTGTATCCAATGGTGATCTTATCCCTTGAGATAATTAGGTTTATTTATGCTTTGACCACGCCCTACCATCCGATCATTTATCATTTATGTCCACAGGTACAGTCGTATCCAGAAACATGAACTAAACTGCAATCAAAGTGGTCGTTTTTTCTCGGGAATAAACGGAAACTATCTTTGTCTGTGCTGATAAATCGCACAGAGTTATTGCAAAAGTTTCCTCAGTAAGTTTGTTAACATCAGCTAGACTATATCTGACAAAGAATGATCTCAATACGTAAAACTATGCACCGATCACTAGATAATAGGACGAATTTACGCAAAACTATGCACCGATCACTATTGAATAGTACGAACATACGTAAAACTATGCACCGATCACTAGAGAATAGGACGAATATACGTAAAACTATGTACCGATCACTAGAGAATAGGACGAATATATGTAAAACTATGCACCGATCTCTAGAGAATAGTACGAACATACGAATGTTGAATATGCTTTAAAAGTTGTAACACACGCTTCTTGCATATTACTGCTTTTTTGCGTCTTGAATTACTCTTTGTATGAAACAATGATTTAGAAATAGTAGTTTCTCCATTTGTTTTGATTTTAAATAACTGAATTCGTACCTTGAATTTTTAAATTCTTATTTTATAAATACCAGCAAATCTGAGATTCATATTTATAATTGATGTGAACCCTAAGACATAGCTTCTGTGCCCTATGCGGACACGCCCTGCAGCAAACAATGTCCGTTTATTTAAGGTCATGCAGCATATAACGCAATCGAAGCTTTAATTGTTATATTTCCTGTAGGATTAATTATTCATTAATATTTATGCATTGTTTTCTGAATATTCCGTCTCTGTCTTGGGAATATTGTTTCTATCGCAAGTTTGTCCTGATCGTGCCTATGTATTAATAGACATATTTGCCATAGGATTCTTTTCAATTCTAGTGACGATCATTTGTCAATAGTAATTCAGACTTTGTTAATATTTCATTAGATTTTAAGTTTATGTAACCTTTGTTTCAATTTTTTATAGGACTTTTATATTTTCTTACGCGTTAACACGTATTTTCCTGAAGGGAACATTTTAAAATTCGTCATGAGTGTTCTTTTGTAGAAGTCTTTGTAACCTTAGTTTCACTTTTTATCTTGATTGTTACAGCTGTCTGCTATTTTGCTATTCTGCTTACTTGACCGACTTCACATGCACACGTATTTCCGCGTTTCAATAATTGTCTCGAGTGTTTCAATTTTTGTCAATACCTGTTTAATTTTTGTTAATTTTTAAAATGAATTTTACTTGATGTTTCATTTCAATGTTACTTTTTGTCCCGTTTTTCTCAGTTGTGCGCTATATAACAAATTTACTAACCCATCGATTCTACGAAAACAGTGATTTTATGGTATAGTTCTAGATATAAGTTTACGTGCATAAAGATAATTTGATGAGTGAAAATCAGGAAAATCGAGCTCAAACTTTGTCGTATGTCCCCTTAAAATAACATTTTCAGTATGTAGATTTCCATTTGAATTACCATACATGTGTCATTGTATACAATAATGAAAGTTATTACCAGAAAAAAGCGCGCACCAGTGAATAGTACTTACGAGGAAAGCAAAACGCATCAGTGAAATGCTTGGTGACATGGTGATGACCGGTTTAAAACGTGAACTGAAAATAGGCAACAAACGTAAATTAATGAATGAAGAGATGAAATGATCAATTACTTTTTATTTTTATTAGTGAACTACGGGGTACCAGCACAACTAAACGTTATACAACTCAAATAAGAAATGTTCCCGACTCGATCTCCATGTAAAAAATAAAAAAATAACTTAAGAATACACATATACAGAATAAATCAAGACCCGTGTTACCTGCACAGTTTGCATAGTTTCAGCAAATTATATTTGTCTAAAAATGATGAATTGGAAATGGATATAAAAGGGGGCGATAATACATTGAATGGGATAGAATGTTGCATTTCAAATCCACAAACACGTCTTCCGATTCAGATGTTTATTCCTTAATGTAAAGCATTGCATTCACTGCCTGGCCCACACTTCATAGCAAGGTCTTTTAAAAATACGTTTCCCAAATTGCACGTTAATATCTCTATTGGAGCAACTGATCTATCTTATGTCACTGTTCTGTATCGGTCCATAGCAGGGAGAACTACGACCATCAGAAATATGACAGTAATAACCCATTTTGGCATCAATGATTTTTTAATATGTACTTTATATTTTCATTTTCATTAAATGTAACCATTCCAAATTGTGTAAATGTTTTTTTTCTAAAATAAAGAGCTTGTATGCCAAAACGATTGGATGCTAAATCAGAAGAGATGGTGAATATGCAGGGGTTTATTCAGCGTGCATAGTTGGTTCAAGTAGGCCATCATGAAGTAGAGCATCCGCCACAATGACGTTGGTTGATTAATTGAATAATGCGAAAGACAAAAATCGGACAATGTTGAAGTGACACATTTGAATGATAACGTATCTCAAAGTATCCGCAAGTAATGCAATGTTTTATTTCGCGTATAACGAAACGATATCCTACAAGATAACAATTTAGGTTTTATATGGCATATCCAGTTTTACTTGTAGAGGAAGACCTTGCAATGAATCTCAGTTTCTCACATAAAGTTTTTGGAGCAAGCGGGACTCAAATCTACGACCCTAGCGATGACAGGTAAAGGATCGCAAACGGCGCCTAAGACCACTCGACCACGGAGGACCCTTTTACACTTTCAGTTTTAAAACTTAGTTATTTTACATCGATTGTGCTTTTGTTTTTACACCATCGCTGAAAATATTCTTGGGCAGTGCCAGTACTAAGCGAATACGGTCAAGTGTCCCGCTCAAGGACACCACACATAGCCGTGACAGAGGATCAAATCCACGATTTCCCAATCCTGTATCAGATGCTGTACCACTCGACAAAACATACATGAATAAGTGAATGTATTCATGTTAAACTACGTTTATGTGAAAGATACGAAAATAGACATACCTCTTTCCACAAAGATAATTTCCGAGGTTCTTTGATACAGTGTACACAAGGATTCTGTGAAGACTTCCCGTCATCGTATACCAAACACAATTTTCGGGATCGTATATATATTAAAACAACGAATATTTTTTTTTTTTTTAAATTAAAACAGTATTAAGAAACAATGCGACGACAATGTACAAATCAATGCGCTGCAACAGATGACGGTTAATGAAACCATTGTGGCAGATGGTATTTTTCTCGACTTATCCGTTTAATATGTATTGATACATTGGGAACACGTTTAGCTATCAGTTCAGAGCTTCATTTACATTATAAAGAGGCATACATTTATATTTTATCTCGATTATATTTAAGCCACTTCTCTCCATATTATAAAACATAGTTATAAAAACAATGCTTTGTTACAATAAATATTTGCAGTAGTTTTTCGGCGTTTGTGCAACTGGTAAAATAAAAGTTTATCTCGCATAAGCTGTCCCTGAGGTTATAAAACATTTTTCATACTCAACTCAAAGTTCGTTCTCAAACAAAATATTCAGGAATCATTAAAAACATTTTAAAGCGCACTTGACTCGGTCTCGAATTTTAGAATATTAATGCAGATTGGGGGTAGACATTTATAGGTATTTACGCGTTTTTTTGGTTGTAATGGGGCCATTCAGATTTTAAATGAGCATAAAATCTTGAGTAAAGCGCGAAATAAAGTTTTCTAACCTCAGACCCTTCCAAAATGCACACTTTTTTGATAATAACAAAAATGATTGTAATTAAATGTCTTTATAGCATTGCTAAAACCATTCTTGTAGACCCCTAAGTGAATGTTTTTAACAAATCAAGAAAATAAATAACTTCGATCGAAATGTGTATTTCTTAGATGAGCGGACCGAGCTTTTAACTGTTGTTTACATTTTTGTATTTTCGTAACGACTCGGTTGCTTTCCGACTGTACCTCCACCTGCGTTCGAAAGTACACAGGTGAATACTGCAGTGACATGGTTCGGATTAAGACCGTTAGATAAGGGGTTAATTAACAATATCAGAAAAGTTATAGTATCACTATATTATTTATTTTATTGGGGTTTCTTTTTAAAAAATAAATTGATGTCTGCAATAAAACTGAATCGAACGTAGTACGCATTATATTATTTATACGCACTGAAAAACAAAGGGTACGGAATACTTGTTTGGTCTAGTTACTCTTGCTCAGGATACTCCCTTGCATATACGCGTGATACTATTGCACGCGCTACTTTATCGCATGTCAATATTGAGATACTACCAAGAGCGGTTTGTTCAGTACAGTTATTAAAAAAGTAATTTCATTTTTAATTTCTATGTGAACGATCCGTCGCTTACGTGCAATACTATTAGCTTCCAGTTCAATAATACACTGAGGGGATGTTCTTAAAAACTACCTAACCGCAAGCGGTTATTTAATTTTTAACCGCATTCCCTACAGCTCCCCATACTTTGTTTCTCTCTGAAGTGAATTGATCATATATTACTGACCGACGCATTTCCGAATAAGCTTTGTATCTCATCGTTTTCTGCCGAAGGTGTTCATCGGAAAGAGACGGACATTAATTTGTAAACAAAACCCGTTCTTAATTATGTACTAATAATGTGCTTTATATTTATCGTTTGCAAAGTCTCTAAGTGATCAAATAACCATGTACACTATTATCTGGAATAGTAAAACCGACTTAAATTGAAACTAATATATATATATATATGGATACTGACACTATTTAAAACAAAACAACAATTATATGTTTTAGCTTAACCAATCCTGTTTCGATTTTCTTTTCTTATAAGAGTTCTGCGCTCCAAGTCGGTCGTTATATCAGGCATTACTGATGCCACACCAGCAAGCAGTCATACGTGTTGTGTGGCGCCCGTAACAAGTAGATCCCGAGCTTACACTTTGGTTTAGTATTTCTCATTTCTTTGGGAATTTGCCTATTTCTCAATTCTTGGGATACCTTTGGGTTTAATTTTTCAGATTCCTTGTATTTGTTATTTCAGATTTCCTTAGAATTTATTGTTTCTAATTTCATTGGGTTTAATTTTTCAGATTCCTTGAATTTATTATTTCAGATTCCTTGGTATCTATAATTTCCGATTCCTACGGTTAAGTTTGTATTCTTCAGAGGAGGTCCTTTCGTCAGAAAGCATACATTAGTCAGGTATTAAGGTTGTTTTGCGGGTCTAGATTCGAAGTTTTCATTTCGTTTGTGTGTTTGTCACGTCCATATGTTTTATAGTTCGATTCATTGGTCACAGTTTGTGACTTAAGTTGTACTCGAGCGGGTCATCATTAATATGGTCGGACATACAATGTATATGCAGTGTTTCAAATACACACATACGCATGTGCAAATAGAACATGCGACTTTCTCCACTTTTGCGATATACCATTCTAGACATGACTGCCCAGCTCGTAAACTTGCATATAGATATCAACATGATATCAACATGATATTGTATTTGTTAAATATAACAAATTAACTAGAAACACGTGTATCGATTTGCCGGTTTATTGATTTGTGGAGTAAACAAAGGAGAAAATCAACAAAATGTATATCTAAATCGGAACCAGAAGGTCGCTATATTCATACGTAGAATTATAGATTTTTCTTTCAATCAATTTGATTAGTTGATACGTATTTTATGACAGTCAATGTTATAAGTGTAAAAATGAACTATGACTTACCAAAGGCACAGGTGTTGAACAATAATATTATATTTATGATTTTTTTATTTCTCTTCTGGTTTTCGCAGCTCTTCTCTGTTGACCTATAGGTCATATTATACAACTACAAAGTACTTTTTTGTTTTCATAGCATAGATGTATCCGCTCATAGACAATGTACAATTACTGATGAGTTGAACGGGTTATTTTGTGAAAGATAGTGCGGTGATAGTTTTAAAAAAAATGTTTCAAATACACTCATCTGTTCATTTACACAAATACACAATAAAAGTCACTTTTTATTGCGATATATGTTATGCAAGCTTTTGAAAGTATTTCAAACCAATTGATAAAGGATTTCATTTTTATAGCAGTCCTATCGCCGTCACTGAAAAGGAGCGCACCTGTTTAAATAAAGACACGTCATATGATAAACCTATAGAAACGATTGTAGGTGATTATTTATATTAAATTATGTTTAAACATATATAGTTGTTCTGAAATAACAAGCAAACGGGTTAGGTCACACGTTCTAGCAACATTATTACTACAACTGAGTCTACCCCTTAATATACAAATAATTTTAAAACCACTATGACAATTATAACATTTAATAGGAGAAACAAACGATCAAAGCGAACGAATAGGATAAAAGAGAAAATGTAGGAAATAACACAAATATTTTTTGGAATTGGATTTTATACCATTTTCAACGCCTTTCAGGTTATATTTGGCAAATTGAGAATCTGAGTAGAACCACCGTCCTTCCGCAAGTCACTGCCAAACTCTCTCATATAAAGGTTTTGGAGCAAGCGGAACTCGAACCTATAACCTTAGGCCTATATGATGCCATGAGAGTCAGCTGCTGTGCGTTCACTAAATATCACAAGGACTGAGATTTTCCTTCAATAAGAAAATAAAAAGTTTACAAACTTCTTCAGTGTAAAATTTGATGTTACGAAAACTAATCGGGCAATTCGTTTGGTGTTTCGCTTACATAATTTCATGAACTTCATAAGCCTTGTAAATATAATTCTATTAAAATATGCAAATTTACTACGCAAATGAAACTAGGTGTCACAATTTGTTCGTACGAAAATTGTAAGAATTACAAAAGTTAGTGAAACGGTCTCCTGATGCCACGATAGTTATTTGTTGACAAAGTATGTTGTGCTTTTACTGAATTGGTATACCTGTGTAAATATAAATGTGTTTTCGCCCCTGTTTTATGTGCTCTTAGCAAATAAAAGTAACTAGTGTAAAGTACTCAAAGATAACGGCGTGGTTAACGAAAGCTACCACGTCGTTTTTGGTTTTTGAATACGTGTCGCATTGTTACATTCTTTTTAATTTGGGTTTCAGTCATCAATATTGACTCATTTAATCTATGCGTATGTGAAATAGAGATCAGGTGACAATCCTTTACTGTCCTGTACAGTATTTTAAATATGTTATATACATACAATTTGTAAAACAATTCATTCAGTTTATACTAATTTACTTTAGCCCGCATTGCGATGAAAGCACAGAGGTTACATTAACCGCTCTTGGAATCTCTTCCTGGGTAGAAGCAGTACTGAGTGTTGTTTTATAAGAGGCATCGGTCGAAGCTGATGATCATACCCTCAACCTCTGGAGTGAGCGCCAAACATTCTATCCATTACACTATCGCTTCTCAGAAATTAATATCTCGGTCTATATGTGAAATAGGGACCAGGGACCGGTTTCATTAAACATCAGAATCTGAGATATACCTCAAATAAAAAAACTAAACTTTCTAAATGACACATTACTCATAAAGTAACCACACCGATTTGACATTGACACACTTGTTTGTTCATTAATAAAGAAAGAACAACAGTGCAAAATGAACAATGATATATAAAGTTATAAACTCTTTAAACAATTAAGTTGAAAAAATCTCAAGTTAAGGTGTTAAGTGAAACCGGCCAAGGAGTCCATTCCCTACTGCACTGCACAGTATATTTCAGACATACTCCTCCACTCATACAGAAAATAGATTGTGCTTTTTAAGGAGGATGACTGATGTTGTATTTACATGAATTTGGGTGTATTTACATGAATTGCTTAAGTTGTTTAGCTGTTTTAAAAGCCAAAGTTAACCTGTTTTAAAAGTATTTATGTATATGATATTTTTATTTAAGCATATCCACAATCACATGCCCAAATCATAGACAATCACTTTTAATAGTATCAAACGCTTTTCCAGTTTAATTTGAACTGAATTAATTTACTTTAACTGCAAAATTATTTCTTTTACAAATCACGCTCGGAGTTTTTTTTCAGAAAAAAGGTGTCTCTAAAAAACACCACAAGTTACCGTGGGTGGTAGGATACTCTTTTCGAGCATCGATTAAACAAATAAACAAGATGTCCTTATTATCCAGATATTATATTATCAACAATGTTGTACAAAGTGTATATGTTAATAAAGTCAATTTCTTTTTCTTCTGGAATCGTTTTGCCAACTACTCTATAAATTATGTACTTCAAGCTAATGTGTTATCTTTACACTCTGTAATCCTTGCAAACATGAAACCAGTAGCACAACTAGTAATTCCCGTTGCAATCACGCGTTTGAGATCGCAAATAAGACTAAGCCAAATAAAACGAAACCACTATTTTAAAACCAGCCAGTATTATTACAGTTCTGAGGGTATAATCTGTTAAGCAGATCAGAGCGGTTGTAAAGGTTATTACCCCCAATCAAAGACACTAAAGCTATAAACTTATCCAACTCGACAGCGGAACACTATTGACATTGAAGAATTAGGAATATAATTATTATATAAAACCAAATAAAAAAGTACCATAAAAATACGTACAACACTAACAGGGATAGTAATTGCAAGCCGTTATTTTATTTTGAAATAGAAATAAACGTTTAAAGTTCTACTCTCAAAGAAGAAATAATTACCAAGAAAATATAGTCAACCACCTGGCGCCGAGAAAAAGGGTCAGAACAAAGCTTCTACACCTGTAAAAAAGGAATTTTCTTTGTCAATTCCAAAAATAAATACACACGTAAAAAGGGAAATCAAAAGAAGGGGTTAGAAAAAATTCAGTTAGACAAGTCAATGGACTTTCCTACATTTATGAAGAATCAATATCCCAATAGTGTATTAGATCCGGTAAAACACGAGTTATCATCCCCCCCCCCCCTTCTCTGTCGTTTAGTATTAGATCCAATAATACACGAGTTATCCCCCTGTTGTTTAGACGATTCATCAAAGGACGTTAGGTTACTAGCGTACAATATATCTAAAGTATAGTTTGTGTGCATTAAGTTACATTTCAACAATTAGGAAACCCAAACGGAGTGACTGCAGTCATTTGACTGACTCTGTGCGGACCTACGATGAAGTTTGAGATGATTGACGTTTGAAAGTTGATGTTTGCTAAAGCCAATTCTAAGCATAGCTAGCGCGGTTTTGTAGTTTGTACAGGACTCGTTCAGAAATGAATCAAGAGCGGAGTCTGTGCAATGTCATTCCTGAGTGCGCAGTGATGACGAACTTCTTAATGATTAAGAACAAAACATAATAATCAAATTATTTTGTAGGCTGTTATAACAAATAAGAGCGACATTGCGATTTCATTGGTTGTCAAATGAGGTTAAACAATAAAGATTTAATGGAACATCGCACAGAATGGCTTAATAATGAATTAAATCTTCGTGAACTAACATCCTTCTTTCATGGACTTCAATAAACATTAAATATTCTCCTGTTATGCCAATTAAGAAAACATGCGGTACATAGCTGAATGTAATAAGCCAATGGCAGAATCATGTACTCCAATTCATGTCTTTGACAGTTTTAATCCAACAGTACTATTAATTCATCATTATTTTGCAACTGTCTTCAGTTTATGGCAATGGCCAATCAACAGTTGTCTGTTCTTGATATACAACAAAATAATTCCTCATATTGTAGCAGTTTCACAATGGCATTTCTTACTGAAACGTTACACTTATTTCTAACTGAAACGTTACACTAATTTCTAACTGAAACGTTACACTTATTTTAACTGAAACGGTACACTAATTTCTAACTGAAACGGTACACTTATTTCTAACTGAAACGTTACACTTATTACTAACTGAAACGTTACACTAATTTCTAACTGAAACGTTACACTAATTTCTAACTGAAACGTTACACTAATTTTGAATTTGATTGTTGTTATATCTCTCACATGATGACAAATTTACTAAATTGTTTAATCATTGATTATTTAGAATCTTTTACAAAAGTTAAAAAAATGTCAAAATGCCAACCTTTTAGGCAAAATTACTAAAATTAAAATACATCGTACCAGATTTTATAGAACATACATCTATGCTATTGTGTGATAATAAGATTTGTCGACAATTGTTCCATAATGCCTGCGTCAACGATCCAGACAGCCCTTCGTGAAAATGTTTAAGCTATAAATAACATGAATATTGAATATGTGTAAATATGGTAAATGTACTAAATCTATTATATTTAAGTATCACTTAAGACGAATTTCTTTTTATAGTACTATGTCCTATTTACCATGAACTTGGATGCAAATGTATTCACAATCGTTATATTAACTATGTAAATATTTATTAATCTTCTTCAATCAAACAATAAACCGGCTTTTTTTTAATTGAGCAAATTTATTTCTGAAGCAACGGTAGCATGACGTTCCATAATAAATAAGTGATAAATGTGTTTATCCTCAAAAACTTATTTTATGTAAAAGAAAATTTGAGTATATGCCAACTAAAATCTAATTTATATGAGTATTGAAATGTCAATAGTTAGTGCGAATACTTGTGATGGTGCGCGAACGTGTATGTATGTGCGTGTGTGTTTGTTAAAATACGTGTGATGGTGCGCGAACGTGTATGTATGTGCGTGTGTGTTTGTTAAAATAC
Organism: Panopea generosa; assembly: GCA_029582155.1. Lineage (NCBI taxonomy): Eukaryota > Metazoa > Mollusca > Bivalvia > Adapedonta > Hiatellidae > Panopea > Panopea generosa. The sequence continues at coordinate 59,867,292 of CM055904.1, read as the reverse complement.
GTGTGATGGTGCGCGAACGTGTATGTATGTGCGTGTGTGTTTGTGAAAATATGTGCATATAAGTTACTCAACTTGTTATATGTTTATGTGTTTAGTTATTTACATGTTATTACAACATTGTTATTTAATGAAAAACTATGTACAGTTTAAATCAATAGAATATGTTTCTTCTCTTTCTTCTTCCTTCATATACGGTATTTGCATAATCATGATGCTTTAGTCGGTTAATAATCACTTAGTACTTGCATTTCTTTAATATTTTTTTTAATTGTATTGATATGAACATACCTTTGTTAAGATTGCCACAGAATATGTTCTAAAGGAAAGAGGCTTGACAAAACATATCTTGACTGGCTATTATTAAATGGGTTGATATACAATATAGTCACAGGTAAACTGCTAGAGTGTGATGGCTTCTCATATCAGAGGTCCCGGCTTTGATCCCAGGTTTGAATCAAAATCCCCTGAAAAAACATAACTCGGTACTAGTCCTATCCAGTAAATAGACTCAAGAGCGATTCATACAAACTCTTGAGACTTTTGGTTTCAGATCAGATAAAATGGTACGAACTTATGTATGGTGACATGGTGGGCGTTAACTCTGTGTCTTCTCATATGTTTTATGCAGACACAATTGTCGTGTGAACACTATTTTTGAATGATAACCCAAAACAACACACAGCAAAATCTTACAATGGAGGTCCTCCGTGGCCGAGTGGTCTAAGGCGCCGTCTCAATATCACGTGTCTCTCGGCGCTAAGGTCATAGGTTCAAAAACTTTATGTGAAAAAGTTTACCAGTTACTTGCGAAAGACGGTAGTTCTAATCAGAGTCATTCTGAGGTAGTCCTGAGTCCCAATTAAAAACATCTTAGTGTGAACTGAAATAAATTTACTAACAACTTTAAAACATTTTGTCTATAAAGACATTTTTATTTCTGGAAAAAATAAAACACTTTATTTTTCGTTTGAAGTAATCCGGATTCATCAATAGCTGACGTTGATGAAGTCGATTTCCAGGAGCATGCACATAGCATGAAAGTAGACGGAAATGACAAAATCAAAGTGGGCAATTTAAAGAGCAAGACAAATTATGGAAATGTGTGATGTTGTAGCTGAGGATGATTGGACAAAAGAGATGTATTTAGTAACAAAGTCCAGTTATGAGAGTTAGCCAAACAGATAAAGAGAATGAGATGTGATGTTAAAGGTTGCAAAGAACAAGTTACCGAAGAACTGATCAATGCTATCTACATCAAATGGAAATATATATTTTTAATTTATGACTGCAATTCAGCAAATGTACAAACATATTCTAACCATATATCTGACAGAATAACTGAGTACCAGAGTACTGTCAAGTGTTCATTGATTTCAGACTACTTCTTTCATTTATTATTGTATAAGTGTTACTTAAATGAACATAAGTTCTTTTAGCAAACATGCGCCGAAGGCTCACATGTGAGCTTGTGTGATCACCCTGCGTCTTATCCTCTGTAACCACTTGACAGGTTTTGACCAAATTTACTGTGTAGCATTGTTATATAAAGCTCTCTCAACTTTGTTCAAATTATTACCCTTGGTCTAAATTTGACCCCGACCCATGGTCATATCAGGTTTCTTCTTCAAAAATCTTCTTCTGCGAAAGTGCATGGCCTGCATCTTTGATATTTTGCACGAAGTATCATCTGATCAGATTCTCTCAGGTGTGTTTAAGCCGTGGGGTCAAGATTGGCTCCGCCCCAGTTTATATAAAAATCTTTTTCTCAAGAACCGACAATCCAAATTTGTTTATATTTGGTATAAATGACCATATATGTACGGGTATCAAGTTTGTTAAAGTAAAGCGACTAGGGTTCAATGGAAGCACAGTAAGGGTACTTTGATTTTTATACGTCACCTCATCTAGATGGTTCCAATGTCACAGCGCGAGACTTTTATCTCGGCCCCAGGTGAGATAGAAATATTTAACCCCGGTAAATTGCAAATATCCTTATCCGATATGCACGAAATTTCTATCTCACCCTAGGGCCGAGATAAAAGTATTGCACTGTCACGTTAAACTCATTTATGACGATACATTAAGTTAAAATAACTATTCAATATGTTTAGTATGCAAGAAAAAGAATCTTCCTTGTCTTTTTCTGTTTGGATAAATAAGCATGTCCCTAGGTGACTGCTGGCAAACTCGTTACCGCCATGTGGGACTATTTCAGACATTCCTCTGGCTTATCGAGAAAAGTTACCCTTGGATATAGGCTGTTTTTATTACTTATCTGACTAAACCTTGATATTTGGTTTACATAGAAACATATATAGTAGAAATTAATTCTTATCGTTATTACGTTTTCATTATTAAAATGCCAACCTATTACAACGTCTAGTCATTAAGTTCAAAATATAACCTTTATTATGATAAAATAAAAATTAATATAAGTTTGCGGTTTTTTGCTTCCTTTTTTAATTTTGTAACAGCATATATGCTCCATAAATGTTCTATATAAAAAATACTAAAAACACGTTTTAGGCCACTTTTAATGTTGTATAAACCTTAAATGTGATAATTTGCTAACCTATTACAGCGTATACGTTTACTGCAAATAAAAATCTCTTTGCAATGATTTTTAAATATAGAAAATAAAATAATTGCATTTTGCTTCCATTTTGATTGAAAATGAAACAAAATGTAATTCTGATTTATTTTCTGTATGTTCAATAGAGCGTACTATTGTATATATTAATGTACCCAATTAAATACAGCATGAATGTTGCTATATCAGCCGGCAGCCAATGACATGTTTATATACACATGGTGATATTGCAAGTTATGTGTAGTTTAAAGTGGCGTTTTATTTATATATTTTACTTATATTCTAAAGAATAGATTGATTTTAATTTCATACTTTAACCAAAGAACCTTATAAAAACTTCAAATTCAAGTACATTTATTTTGTAATCCAAAACACTATTTAATGGTTTATTTCTTTCGCACAAATTATGTTTTAATGTCTTTGTTATAAAATAATTCAGTGGACATAGAAAGAAAATTGATTAAAGAGTATGTATAATTTGGATAATCAATTTATATCAATAAAGACCAAAACTTGTGACTGAATAACAATACTTTACGCGAGGCATATTAATTGAACAAAGAGATTTAATAATGTAATTGATTGATAATTAGGTTAATACAGCATAATTAGCATATCATTGTTTTGAATTACTCAATTTAATGATCATCTTAGGATGTTTTTTAAAAATGCACAATAGTGCTCTTTTTCTTCTTCAGCTTTTCATTCAAAACTTGGTTAATTGCAGATTTTAGTAGAAAGATAAGCAATATTTTACATAGAGCTTAATCATGTAAAGTAATTGTGCATTACATTGATATACATAAAGAAAGAATGAATGAATCAATCAATCTTATAATTCTTTTAGAAAGGCTTTGTACAAGTTTAAGCGTTCATGTAGATGTTTTGTTATGGACGTGAATATAGATTAGACAAAAATAAAAATAATTACTATGAAATGAATGGTGTTTTGCGGAGCGGAAATAAAATTATTTAATTATTTTAACAAATATAAAGGTACTGAGATTACTTCATTAAGTTTAATAATCCGTTCTGAAATAGATATTCTAATTGCTAACATGTTTTATTTTGTGTATTTTTATTTTTGTTTTTAGTCATCGCATTGATATCGTGTAATTAACTCAATACAATTTAGTTATGATAAACAATATATCAAATGTTTATAAATATTACAGCATATTGAATTTAAACGTTGTCCTAAGATCAGTAAAGTAATATGTAAATCTAATAATCCTTGTACAACAAGAGTTGTCAGAAGACAATAAAGCTCGCCGATTGGATAAAACTCACCACCCAAGCAAAGATTGAGATTGGAGGCAAACACGAAAACTTAAACGCAACTAAACGCAAAAGTTTAACCTGGGTGTCTACAGACGAAATATTAAGTCCAAAAGGGCCATTACTCTGCCAAAATGCAACCCAACGTTATGGTTCTTATCTTCGTGTGTTCCATCGATGATGGTAAACACACATGCAAAGTTTCATTCATATCCAGTCAGTGGTTGCATTGATATCTTACCTAATAAAAAACTTTAACCTAAAAATTTAAGTCAAAAAGACCAATTACTCTGCCAAAATGCAAATCAGAGTTACGATCCTTGTCTCTGTGTGTTCCATTGATGAAGGTAAACACACATGCGAAGTTTCATTTATATCCAATCAATGGTTGCATTGATGTCTTAAACTTAAACGAAACTAAACGCAAATGTTTAACCTGGGTGTCTACAGACGAAAAATTAAGTCCAAAAGGGCCATAACTCTGCCAAAACAAAACCCCGAGTTATGGTTCGTATCTCAGTGTGTTCCATTTATGAAGGTAAACACACATGCGAAGTTTCATTTATATCCAATCAATGGTTGCATTGATATCTTAAACTTAAACGAAACTAAACGCAAATGTTTAACCTGGGTGTCTACAGACGAAAAATTAAGTCCAAAAGGGCCATAACTCTGCCAAAACGCAACCCCGAGTTATGGTTCGTATCTCTGTGTGTTCCATTTATGATGGTGAACATAGATGGGAAGCTTCATTCACTTCCGATGAGTGGTTGCATAGATATCTTAAACTTAAACACAAAAGTTTAACCTGACTATCTTAGTCCAATAAAGGACCATAACTGTGCAAAAATAGAACTCAGAGTTCTGGTTCTTGTCTGTGAATGTTAAATTGATGATGGTGAACACACATGGAAAGTTTCTTTCATATCCAATCAGTTGTATATATATCTTACTTGATAAAAAACTTTAACCTGAAAATTTGAGTCCAAAAAGAGCCATCACTGTGGAAAATGGAACCCAGAATTATGGTTTTTGTCTCTGTGTGTTCCATTGATGATGGTGAACACACATTCAAAGTTTAATTCACATCCAATGAATGGTTACATAGATATCTGAAACTCATGGCAATAGCTCTCTTTAGACTTCGTCCCAACGAGCTAAAAAAAAAAAAGAGGCCACTTCCTCTCTCTGCCCCCACCCTGTCTGTTTTTCAAGTCTCAAACAATGGAATAAGCCCCCAGCCCCCACACCCCCTTCTGTCTGTTTTTCAAGTCTCAAACAATGGAATAAGCCCCAAGCCCCCACACCCCCTCCTGTCTGTTTTTCAAGTCTCAAACAATGGAATAGGCCAGTGTTTATTTATGACATTGATTACCGACTATCCCTACCCGGATGCAAATCTAATTTTATTTGGGGTAATAATATAATTAGGTACGCAATTATATTTAATCATAAGTTTGTTGTTCAGTTTTTTATAATTAGCTATTTGATTTAACATAGATGTTCAGATAAATTAATGACAAATTTAAATTTTCTAAACAGATAATAGAACGGGAGGAAAAATGTTAGCGGTTTTCAAAATTGGTTATTTCTAAATTATGCGATGGCTTTATTAATTAAATGTATTATCTTGATTTGCCTAAGTTGTAAGAACTTGTTTCACAATCGAAGAGAAATAAGTTTAGAAATAAAGAGTCTCTATGATGATTGATTTGCGACATTGTGTCTCATTGTCATTCTGTCTCTTTCATATATAAGTTGATATTATCAATTAACCGTAATAATTTCATTTACTTTTAGTACCACAAAACAATCAATCTTTATCTGTTGATTGATAATAAATAAACTATATCAAAGTATATCGAAACTTGTAATTAAAATCATTAATCTATGTTATGTTTGTTTTTACACATTAAATTTAATCAAATGATTTAAGCGTTTAAGTCAAATTCAATAATTTCTTTTTTATACTACACATTAAAATCACCAAAACGTGGTAATAAAAACTAGGACAAATATAAGATCTTGTCAAATTATACCCGAAGGCATATATAACACGTCACACATACTTAATTTTAATGTCGGAGCAGAACGATACCTGTATGTTTTATCGTGGTCTAAGGGAAGTAATTGGATTCATCTCCAATAGCATCAAACTGAGCAGGGGCAATTATCGGATAACTCTTGGGAAATGTCTGTAATAGTCCAGTATGGCTCTGGACGGTTCCAATTTCCTATCCGAACCTCAAACCCGTGTTAGATTTTTATATTATCATATAATTTACATGAGCATACGTGCAATATTTACGATACTAACCTAGTGTACGTGTAATATCAATACCGAGTTATCGCTCGGCGTTTTCCGTATAATTTCGTACGTAAAATACTTTCCGACTTGCTTGCACTTACAAATGACGTCGAATTGTTATAATAGTATGACGTCATTTTCATACATTACGTCATACGATGACTGACGGAACTAATATGAGCGATAACCCCCCCCCCCCCCCCCCCCCCCACCCCGATTCTTTGTAGAGGTTATCTAAAACATTTCCTGGATCACGTGAAAAAAATTCATTTGTGCTTATATATTATTGAATTTATTCAACTCAGCGGTAAAATTTATATGATTGTCAACAGAGTCTCGTATATTTTTATATTAACTCGTTTGATAAATTGAATAATAAATGAGCACTCATGTAAGATCCTCTAGATAACAAGTTTGACAAAAACTTGTTCACCTATTGCTCAATATGCCACATACAAATTCAAATTCAGATCAGGACCTAAAATCGTCGATATTTTGAGTATGAAAATTAAACTCAGTCTGCAATTGTTAAATATCTAAAAATCAAATAACATATATTAAACAAGCGATTAACTAAATTTATTTGCAAAAACAAACAGTTTTAATGATTATTTTACAGAAAATGTTAAAAGTCCATTGCTTTTATATTGTTTATTTCAATATTTGGGGTACAAGTTATTCTTTGCAGGTGCTCGTTATTAGAATTGCATAATGGGATATGTCACATTGTTGTGTTCTAAGGTTTTTAAAATTTGCAACGCGAATCGATGGACATATAAAGTTGTTTCCCAATTGTGATGTCACAAGACCATTCTCTCATTTCGCAGGCTCGCATTTTAAACCTTGTTGTGATCCACTGACGTCCCCGTCCTCACATATACATTCGCCATCGACTTCCGTCCAACCGTTTTCCACATTACATTGGCATACTTTATCCGGTTTACAATCTGTTGGGTTAAGTTTATCTTTTTCGCATTTGACTTGTCCAAAGGTCTGCTTATCTTCATGGCAGGAAACGGCTGCTATACAACAATCTCCAAGCACAAGCCCCACTGAAATTTACAAAAACGCTTATAACGTATATGCTTGCGGACGTGTGACGTGGGTACGTGCGCATTTGATAAAATGACCAGGTGCATGCGCATTTGATAGAAGTACCAGGTGTGAGCGAATTTGATAAAAGTACCAGGAACCTGCGCATTTGATCAAATATGTGTGCAGTTGAGTGTATATTTAGTGTATAAAGATTATCTTTAAGAAAGTGCACGCATTAAACATATAAATAGATTCATAGAAGTGTGCTGAATATAGACATTATGCAGAATTATCCTTGCTTAAGTTAAAACTGTCTTGCAATAAAAATGCCCATAATCCAATATTTTATTAACGCAGAAGTATTCTAACTCGAGTTATAACACTTTTTAAATACATCTTTGTTTGTTTACTTTTTATATTAAAACTATTGCCTAAACGAGATTAAGCATTTTATCTACATTGTCACTTGGTGACAGTCTGTAGTACAGACCCAGCTCTCTCGACTGGGTCCGTTAAATAGCAATGTTGGGAAAGCCACATTTGAGCACGTTGATTGGTCAGTTGCATCAACTGAAAGTTTGCATGATGTCACAGTTTAATAAGCGTTCATTTGCTATGAATTATGGAACAGGCATAGAATTTCCTGCTTTTTCATTGGTGGTTAATAGAACTGATTCGGGAGATATCATGTTCTGTGATATACTACACATGTGGTACATTTCCAATTAGAATGTGTTATGGATTTGTAAAGAAGAATTGGAAACTTGCATATCCTGACTAAATGTTGATGAAATAGCACTTGAAGTATTTGGTAAATGAATCATTTATAATAAACAGGCAACTGATTTCGTGTACATAAACTGTAAGTTCTATGTATTCTTAAACGTTTAAACATGTTTTGATCACACAAAATGATCTTGAATTAAATATACTGAGGCTTCGTTTATATTAAATGTTTTCTAACAAATGTACTGGCACATTATCACTAGATGCTGAATCTACCTTCGGTCGAATGCTTAGTTCAAACCCAAAGGATACAATGGTGTGCAGAGCTTCTTGCTCAATTTGCAGATAACAAAATGGTGTTGTTTCCATTTTATCATATTTTGATTATACGTGTGGTACCCGGCCTGTGTGATTCCAGGGAACCAATAATCATTAATGGTTACAATAACAGGAGCACTAGAGTTTTTGCATTGCGTAAGAAGCATTGACATGTTGAGTATTTAATAGAATTTTCTGAAACTCTGTAGTTCTGGATGTATCAAGGTTTTAGGGTTATTCTGCATACAATTGGTGATGTTATTTTTCAAAGATGTGTGTTGATTTATTGTGTTTGTATATAAAGAGTGACCCTTGAATACTCTCTTTGGTTTCATTTAACCTTTGTGTACAGTGGTATGCAATGAAAATTTAATTTTTTCAATCATACCCACTGATTTGCTAAAGAAACTTCCTCACAATTTTCCACAATTAGCTTCTAGACACTGATGGACTAGCCAATAATTATATTTCATTAGAGCACAGCACCCCTAAGGTTATTATAGCTGTGAGAGCCAAATACCCGATAACAACAATCCAGTTTCAAAACTGCTACCTCGTAGAGGTCAATAGTAAGACAGCAAATCATTTTCAGGGAGTTTAATGCGTCCATCTCTTCCATCAAATGTACTTCCTATACCTTCATTTAATATATCTGAAATAGGTAACCAACACTTTTAGCTTGAATATTACTTTAAAACATTTTATGTGTATCGATCAATTGAAATGCATCTTGGATTATTGTGAAAATCTGTTCGTAGTTTTTAGTCTGTTTTTGTTCAAAACTATAAAAAAAAGATTATTTTCAGAACTTGCCCTGAGTTTTAACCATTTGGAACTAGTCAAACTATTTTAGGTAGGCAGTCTTTACAGGGACTGCCAGGAACGATAATTTGAATGAGATTCAGTGATTCAATTTAAAACTTTGTGACTGTAATCCTTAAGTAAATTATTGAAAAGTTATTTATTCCATCAAAGACATTCAGCCTTTGAACAAATAATGTTAATCAAACATTATTTGCTTTATACAAAAGCCAAAATTGATATTTTGGAAATTAAATAGCTCTGTAACCATTAGTAACATTATGTATACTATTATATCAGTCCTTTATTGGAGTTATTTAAAGGGATAGCTCTGTCTGTGGCACATTATATTGGACTATTGCTATGAGTTGATAATTAAGATATATGTAGATACAAATTACACTCTTGCTACAACAAAATTATTATATAATCAACACAGCGATTACGGCCGAACAATGGTCAAAACGCCCACATCCAGGATTGACATTAAAATACATTAACGACAGAACCCGGCTCTGGCATGATAAGTGAAATAATTATGTTAGAAATAAAAGAATAAATAACGTCGTGTTGAAAAACCCTCTGAAACTTTCACAAAGTTATGTGAAGTGGTTACAAAGTTATGTGAAATACAGCTAAGGATTTCTTTTCAATATTAAAGGTAAAGTATTTGGAAATTGTGCGAAACATATCCTTGAGTAATAGATATATATAATATTATTCTCAAAATTTTGCATGGTAATGTGAAATGATTATATACAAACTGGACACTGAATTGTAAAGCACAACCAAATGCTCAGACATGCAGACAGTTGGCAATTTCATAGTAAGAAATAGTACATTATACGCGGGAGATAAACCGAAGAAGAAACAACGGAATCGTCCGCAGACTAAAGCGTGCATATGAATTAGTATCATTTTTCTTCTTCTCCAGAATTTAAACTAATTTAAGCCATTAAACAAAGGTTTAAGAGACAGTCATTCTAACAAAATTCTTATCCCGAAGCCCTTAATGCTCGAGTTTGTTTAGAACACGTGGGAATTTTGTAAACAAAAACGCAACCTCGACTTCCGATTGAATTGTAAAATAACCATGTGACTTAATGCCCATTGATTATTGTTGCCATCACATCTATTTTCGAATTGTACTATTTCAACACTGACTGTAATTATTTGTTATCCATTGTTGGACAGTAGATGTTAATATTTTAATAATATGAAAATAAATTGAAGTAATTTGCGTATAATGTCAAATGTTACAGGCCAAATATATTGAATATAACCATTATATCGTGGAACTCTCCCATCATAGATTTGCATTGAAACAATTAACTTATAAAATTAAAAAAAAAACGCTGAGAAAAGTATCATCCCAAGATAGATTTTTTTAACTATTTGAATGAATTAAACAATATTATTAATACAATTATAATATTTTTACAGGTAATGTGTTTGAAAAAAATAACCAAAAAATAAAACAAAAAAAATATGAAAATAAAAAATACATTAAAAGTTAAAATAGTCTTGCGCCAAGCACGCGATATATAAACTCATATGATGCTATCAGTTCATGTATGTAAATTGTCCTTTCAGTCCGGATGTGTTGCATGTAAAACCTTAGTATATATGTCATGGGTGACACCAATTATGTCTGGTAGGTTAATGCATTTGTCATCCGTTGTTGTGTATTTAAAAATCTCCCTTTATGAAATTAAATATATAAGAATTCACTGTATCTAAATGATCCAAAGGGTTTATAATTCTGTCCTTTATATAACATAAGAGTAGTCATGATTCCTTAACTGGATCCTACTCATATAAAGCTATCAGTTTATGTATGTAAATTTGTCCGCCCTGTCCAGATGTGTTGCATGTAATTCGATAGTATATAAATTATGGTCGACACCAACTTTATTGGTCTGGCAGAGACCTTGATATTGTGTTTATGGTTTGCATTGCAGTTAGGCGCACTCGCCGTAGGCTGGTCTGTACATTTATGTCTTGGTTATTCACAAATTATTATCTCGATACATACATATATATATATATATATATATATATATATATATATATATATATATATATATATATATATCATACATTTTGAATGTGCATTTGATAAAGATATAAAAAAAATTGGAAAAAAAATCCGTTGCTGTAAGTTTAATTATCTCTTTTATGAAATACATACATATGATTTCAATGTATCTTCATGATATAACGGGTTTATAAATATTTACTTTATATAGCATGTGAGTAGTCATGAATCCATAACTGGATCCTACTCACATAAAGCATTCATAGTGTGTTGGTTTGCGTTGTAGCTAGGCGCAACAGCCGTAGTCTGGTCTGTACATTTATGTCTGGTATAATAAAATTATATATAATATAATATAATATAATATAATATAATATAATATAATATAATATGCACTCCTGGTCTTCGACCCGTGAGGGAATAACAATGGGACGGATGGCTGTGGGTGATTTTTGTAATTTAAAATCAATGTAAAGTATATAAAAATGAATATTACCTTTTATCACGCACTTTCTGCTGTCGTTCGGATCTACTTTGTAACCAGGTTTGCATTCGCACTTTGTGCTTACACTGTTACAAAACGCCGTTTCTACTGGTTGACAAACATCACTACAGTCGCATGTGTCACCCAAATATTTTACTGAAATTCAATAATTAGGTTTTATGTTAAACATAAAAGTAAATGTCATTTTCATTAAAAGTAGTTTTATTTAGTTTTTGTTTTATGTATTAGTACCTGAAGTAACAAAGCGTGACGTTAGATATAGTCAGTTCTCTTATATCAAACATTGGACGAGAAATAGAAGACGAAGAGATATACTGAATATTAACATATAGAAGAAATCTTAGCCCAAGTGAAATTTAAACCAGAAACGCATAATAAGAAATGGCGTTCAATATAATACTAAATATTTAGAAAAAGCAATATTAAATAATCAACATCAATATGAATAGAATTCTAATAATGTATATAAATCAATGAGATTCACGTGAAAATGATATTAACAAGTTACCACTTCGTAACTAAAAAAATGTTAATATATTATAGGTCTAAATTATACCCATTGCATTTAATGAGTATACATTTATTTATTAATATATTTTTTATAAAAAATCTGTTTTAACAAAGTGGATTCGAGCTCGGGCTGCAATAGTAAAACGCGGATGAATGCCTGAGTCAATGTATAGAAGAAGAAGAAGAAGAAGAAGAAGAAGAAGAAGAAGACAAAGAAGAAAAAAAGAAAAAAAGAAAAAGTGTATATAAGGTCAGATATTAGTTTGTTACTCAAATAATTTTTTTTTAAAAAAAAGCGTTTTGTAGATGAACACGTTTAGCAGATATTTATTATGAAGCATCTTTAAACCAATGCTTAATTCAACTATTTCTGGCCTTTGTTTAACCATTTTACGCAAATACTTAAAAAATAACTTAGTTGTGACTGGTCATATTTATCTATTAAATAATCAAAATCAAGAAAACCTCATGCAGTTTTACTGGAACAAGTCTAAAATCATGATCACTTGGCTGCTTTTCTTAGATTAAAGTTTTTAAATATTTAAGTATATGTTGGTAAAACAGGAGCTTGGTTTATTTTATGATTGAAGACGATTTATAAACTTTAACATATTGTGTCAACAGATAAAACGATTATGGATATATTCTAAGTTCATCGTTAACAGGACAATTTTACAGTGGTAACACATCTGGCAAACCCTTTTGTGTCTTGCACACGAATACGAGGTGGACGCTTTACAATTCAGACTATCGTTGCGGTACGCGAAATTATGTTTTTTTATATCGACGTTAGGAAATGCGCTACTTACTAGACTGTACACAAGCGCCATCGATCTCTTCGTAATCCTTTTTGCAGATACACACGTTGTCAAAACACTCGACTGTAGCTGGGTTCTTGCATTCGTTCGCTATACCGCCTTCACACTGAGTGCCCAAGTCCCTCTCTGTTAAATATAAGCATTTTGCATATAAGATCTGGTATATAAGTTTGAAAACTGTAAAATTAGATAATTAAAAACTGTCGCCAGTATGAAAATCATTGTTAAAAAGTTTTCTATTTTACATCGATTGTGAAACAAATCCAATTCACACTTTAGTAATAAGCATATGCGGATAAGTTTCTTGTTATACATTGCAGTGGCGGAAGATCGAGACCACAACCGTCCGATCATGGATCCGATGTTCTACCACTGGCGCACGCGCTCCACAGAAATGTTATGCCATATACCAGTTTACCCACAGTTCTTTGTGACATTACACGAACACCCAGATGCTTTGTTTAGCTGAATAGTGTTAATTGGAGCGATGGGGGGTGGGGGTATTCTGCATGACTGAGAGATTTTTTACTGACGCATGACGTCACACGAAACATTTATTTCATTAAATACTAACGTATACTACCAACTCCATGTTCATAAGTATTGTCCGTTAGTGCTTACTAGGCACTCACAAATATCCCATGTATATTATAACAACAATTTAGTGAAAAACCGAGTTTATTATAAACTGTTCCCCAATGCTATCGAGGAAGGTATACAAGATTGCCTACTTATTTTAGTCCTGCAGTAAGGAGGTGCTACATTATCTGAATTTCTTAATTGATAATCAGTAGTTTTGCGAATCAAGGGATGAATCAAGTCACTTATATAGGAAGGAACCATATTATATGTGGCTTTGTACATGAACATAAGTTTTTGTTGCTTTCGCCTTTCTTTGAGCAATATGATTTGGGCATCCGTCCCAAACAATTGATGAATATTCAAAAATTGGTCTAACACATGATAAGTAAATTTGATTGATGGCAAGGATAAATTTCAATTTTCTCATCAATCTTAACACTTTAATATTTTCTATATGAGTATCCCATTGTTACTTAAAGTTAATCCAAGATGCTTGTCATTATCAACAAAAGTGAATTGGTGTTATTAAACATAAGTTGAGGCAAAGCCTCACATTGATTAAAAGTAAATAGCATAGATTCAGTTTTATCTGGATTAAACTTAACTAGCCACTGACTGACCCAATTAGAGATCACTTCCAAATCGTGATTTATAATTCCTTCTATATCTTGAAGAGCTGAGGCTGAACAGAGAAGTGAACTGTCATCCGCATACAATCTTGTTGAACTTAACAATGAGTCTATTATATCATGACGAAAATAAGAAACAGTAATTTTCCCGAACACATCGCGAAGACTAGTCGGTGCCAGGTAAAAACTTTTTTGGATATACTGAGTAAATGAAGTTTATATGTAAGATAAAGTATTTTATGTATTAGGATTTATGTTCTTATCTGGCGGGTATAACTTACCAAAATATTAATCGGCTTCAACATTTATATATTAGTTCCCGAGCGAAGTGCGTTCTACCTAAATAATGATGAAACGCAGTAGCTAGTCAATTTCTCAGATTTGACCGGACACTTGAAGTGACATTTTTTCGAGTAACCATTTCTAATTTTACCCACTACCATCCTAATTCCTCATGGGCTCCTAGTTAATTTTACCATAGCCTTAGTTATATATATATATTACAGACAGATTAGCTCTCTTGTTGTTTTTTATGTAAAATTACATTGTATCCGGCGGTTTTGTATGCCCAGATATCTTTGGATTTTGATGTATATATATGTATTGGTAATTAATGTATCTCTTCATGAATTATATAATATAATTCCCGGCAATGTAAATATTCTTAATAAAAAAATGGTTAATCTGCGGAACAGCTAACCCGCCACTTTTGTATTTCCAATGTCTTCATTAAACTATTGAGTAGCGCTTATATAGTTTGTCTACGACATTAGCAGACGCGTGTGTACTGATTTTACATAGTCAAAATATTCTGTTTTATCCAAGTCCAAATTTTAATGAATTTGCTATGCCATTGAGAAAATACATATCATGTCAGGTGGCGGGTTAGCTGTTCCGTTCAGTTTATTTTGTTGTCAGAGTAATGAACGTATATTGTTACGAAAAAGTGTGTGACTTAATATATTTCATACGTGGGGAGCATGTCTCATCAGTGTTGGCACTGCAATACTCATCACCAAACCCGCTATTGTAGAACCCGTCTTTACATCTGCACATGGGTTCACACGACTCGTTTGGCACGCATATAGCATTATCATCTTGACAATTGGTTCTAGTTGTGCCATCTAGAACACAAACCGCTCCAAGTGGTACCTCTGTAAACAAACAAACAAACAAACACAGCATTACCATCTTAACATTTGCAATTAGGTGAGTCATCTGGAACATAAACGGCTCCAAGCGGTACCTCTGTAAACAAACACACAGCATTATTATCTTAACAATTGCCAGTAGGTGAACCATCTGGAACACATACGGCTCCAAGCGGTACCTCTGTAAACAAACACACAGCATTATTATTTTAACAATTGCCAGTAGGTGAACCATCTGGAACACATACCGCTCCAAGCGGTATCTCTGTAAACAAACAAACACATATGTTGCATTGTCTTAGACACGGATGCGGAATGATACGGCGTTGCTGCAGCAATATTTTCAAAATTTGTCTACATGTTTAGCTTATTTCCAAACGTAATTAGACAAATGTCAAATAGTCCATAATTTGTCTACATGTTTAGCTCATTTCCAAACGTCTTTACACAAATGTCAAATAGTCCATAATTTGTCTACATGTTTAGCTTATTTCCAAACGTAATTACACAAATGTCAAATAGTCCATAATTTGAAAAAAAAAACAAGGGCCTTTTTAATCGTACTAGTATATACTTTAACGCGTTGGTGAAACCGGAACCTGCTTGAAATGAATGTGTTTGTTGATCACAGAATTCCACGTTAATTTGTTTGTGAAATAAGAAAGATAATATAATATAATTGCGGACAAACAGAGTCTGACGGACTAAAAATCTTGTCATAAAAATGTGCCTTATTCATCAAAACTTACTGCATTTTCCATCTGATCTAGGGAACCCATCTTTGCAATCACATTTACGAGTGGCCGCATTACACTCAGTATTCGGTTCAGCACACGTGTTTACTTCTTGAGCACAAGCGTCGTCGTAGCTAGCAGACTGCTTATCTAAACATAGAATACGTCGCATTAACATCGATGTTATGATAAAAAAATTACGTCTGATAAAACGGTCCTTTGGGCAAAATTAAGAAAACAGCAGATTAAAATGATTGGGTGTGAGAAAGAGTGCGTTTACCCAAATTCCTTTCTTGATTCAAATGTAGTATGTTTGTAACAACAATGCGTTCAATTTGATCATAATGTGAAAAAAGTATAATTGGGAATATTTTTTGGAAACTTGTTTTAGAAATAAAATACTTTGCGTCTATCAAAACACATTTTTAAATAAAAGTATGTGTTGTCTACATACACACCACATCACAAAGTTAAACGTAAGAAATAATGTTTCACTTTTAAAATATTATACAGATCAGTCGAAAGCGGTGCTATTGTACATGTAGATGGGCATTCAAAAGGTAAATGTGAGACATTTTCTTTTAACCGTATATATATATCATAACATTAAATATAAACAAAACTACCGCATAGCATGCAGAAGGTCGTGTGTTTGATCACTGGTCGGGTCATACCAAAGACTTTTAAAAATTGTTCTGGAAGCTTCCTCGCTTGACACTTGGCATATAGAGGATAGTTCTAGGTCTGGTCGGTCCCTGTGTCAGTATGATGTGACTGGTTGGGGTATCATACCATGTGTATGTGGCATGATAGACACACTCCAATATGACTGAATGTAGTTGAAAGTGATCGGTTTAACATCATACAACACCAACATTAAATTTAAAATAAGTTGTCTAACATACGTACAGCAAGCTCCATCAAACCAGAAGTAGTCGTCCATACACCTGCACCTTCCGTTATTACACTGGCTGTTTTCATAATTGCTGCATCCCTCTATTTCGTTACATGCATCGCCATAGTTGTCGCCGTCTGTAAACGTTTTATTAAGTATTTACGAATATGTTACTCTTACATTTGAGTGTGGTTTTATTATCAGTAAGTCGATTCATGTTTACTAGGTTTATTTGTATTAAAATACAGTCAAACCTGTGTAAGCAGTAACCTTTATTAAGCAGCCACTTGTCTTAAGTAGCCAAAGCTGCTCCTTCCCATTTCTGTGCTTTAAGAGTAATTAACCTGTATTAAATAACAACCTTTCTTAAATGCCGCTTTTGCTCCTTCCCTTGACTGACTGCTTAAGACAGGTTTGACTATATCTCAAAACATCCAAGGTTCGTTAATGAAGTAAAACTAGCATTTTTACTATGTTCTTTAGTTCTCTGTCTTTCGATCTTCAAACTCGTCTCTCCGCACATTCTATACAACAGCGCCCCCTGGTACCCGCACATTTTATACAGCGCCCCCTGGTACCCGTACATTCTATACAGCGCTCCCTGGTACCCGCACATTCTATACAGCGCCCCCCTTGTACCCGCACATTCTATACAGCGCTCCCTGGTACCCGCACGTTCTATACAGTGCCCCCTGGTACTTACGCAGTATTTACTTACTTTAGTGGTAAATGTAGGTTATACCTATTGTTATTGTTACTGTTATCTCCTTTTTATCACCATTCAAATCCTGTTTGATAGAATCATGTATTTATTATAGATTTAACAAATGGTTCG
Organism: Panopea generosa; assembly: GCA_029582155.1. NCBI lineage: Eukaryota > Metazoa > Mollusca > Bivalvia > Adapedonta > Hiatellidae > Panopea > Panopea generosa. The sequence continues at coordinate 59,849,539 of CM055904.1, read as the reverse complement.
GCCAATGGTATAGTGCAGGAGCCAACTAGAGCGATGTGTTCATTTTCATAGAACAAAAATGCACTGCAATAGCATTTATTATCTTCGCAGTTGCTTTATTTTATTTAAAACGCTCCACACATAATACTTACAAGCAGGTTCACAGTATAGAACACGTGTACTTGGAGACCATGAACCATCATCTTGACACGTGATCGTAGCGTCATTTATAGATGGTTGAGAACCAAGGGGACAGCGCAGGGTTGCTGTAGCGTTTGTGAAATATGGGCCTTCCATGTCATAGGTATAACTAGCACTCCCATCATTGGTTGCCGCTGTGGGAAGTTGGTCACAAACTATGAAAACAAAACTAAACGTTTGATAGCTCCCAAATCTGGTATGTTCAATCATAATGACAGAGAAGGAAACTTTTTGTTTGTCCCACAATTCATAGTACCTCAATGCTTAAACTGTAAATAATGTTGTTATAACAAAGTATCGTAGTTCAATCCATTTAGGTATGTGGTATATATAAATACATATTAAATCATATGAGGTTAACACATAAGTTGAAATAAGATCCTATTAAAAACTATAGATGTGTCTATATTTAATTAGAAATATGTTGCTCTTTTATTAATTGTAAGTTATATCACACAAATATTGTGTTTCATTTAGGTGGTTAGGAAATCTAAACAAACATTATCTGTACGATGGCTCTTTGTTTATGAAATTAAATATATCGTATTCCTTCTCCGTGTAGCTATTTGTGCAAACAAGTAAACATTCTGTACAAACCTCTCATACATCTGGGAAATGTCGGTAGACGTCTCCAGCCGTCAGCATCACAACTTATGACAGTTGGTGAAGGTTTTGGTTCTGCGTATCCGTTATCACAGCTGAGAATATAACTATCGCCGAACTGTGGGCAGCTCTGGGGATCTCCAACCAATATGTCAAAATCGCCGTGCTGGTCTTCTGATAGTGTCGACAAATTACAAGCTACAATTAAAAGCAAATTTAACATTCAATTTGATCAATAGCAATTTCCTGATATAGTTTTATAGGCTAGTTCCATCATTTCATTAATTCATTTAAGTATAAACGTTTACCAATATTTCTCTATAAAATAGATTGAAGTATTTTAATTTATTTATAAGGCCATTACAAATTAATTGCTGGATTATCATAAAAAATATCTTAAAAAGGAGTAGTGAAGTGGAGGGGTGGGGGGGGAGGTGTTGTTGGTGTTTTAATTTTTTATGAAAATAAAAAGGGACGGGGCGGGATGAAAATTAGTGTGCGGTGGGAATGATAATCTGGTTATTAATTCATTATGGCGCATTGAACTGTGGCTACATCGAATCTGATTATTTTGATTTCACCCGGCCTCTAAATTTTAGATTATCTGCGGCACAAAGCCCCGGTGACGGTTTCGCCGGAACGGTATTATACACGAGTCCGTCAAGTAATGCCTTCCGGTGCGAGGACTGGTACATCAAAATTAGTATTTCTGTCAATTTTAGTTTCTGGGTCTCACATTTAGTCTGTAGAACCGAACCAGCTCTCCCGATTGGGTCCGTTAAATAGCAATGTTGGAAAAGTCACGTTGACTGTTGCTTGAGGGAAAGTTTGAATGACGTCACGGTTTAGTAGTCGTTTAATTGCTATGAAAAGTGAGACAGGCGTAGAATTCCCTGCTTTTTCATTTGAGGGTAAATAAACTTGATTGAGGAGATATCAAGTTCTGGGATAGGCTTGCCTCATATCAGCTCACAATGGTGAAAGTCGGCAATCAAACGAACTGGGAGGAATAATTATGTACACGTGACCAACAAGTGCGAGTTTGGCAGAATCAAGTCTTTGTACACGAAAACGACCAATGCTTCGCTCACTGTCCATGTGATGTTGTTTGTTCAAGCTAATGCACTGCACTAGGTAAACCAGAAACACTTGATGCAAAATATGAATTCGCCGCAAAAAATGTCGGAACTATCCGATGGCATCGACTGAGTAGTTTTACGATTCAGGACACTTGCTTTAACATACTCTTCACAGATACAATTCACGACACTTGCTTTAACATACTCTTAACAGATACTATTCAGGACACTTGCTTTAACATACTCTTCACAAATACTATTCATGACACTTGCTTTAACATACTCTTCACAGATACGATTCAGGACTCTTGCTTTAACATACTCTTCACAGATACTATTCAGGACACTTGCTTTAACATAGTCTTCACAGATACGATTCAGGACACTTGCTTTAACATACTCTTCACAGCTACTATTCAGGACACTTGCTTTAACATACTCTTCACAGATACGATTAACGACACTTGCTTTAACATACTCTTAACATATACTATTCACAACACTTGCTTTAACATACTCTAAACAGATACTATTCAGGACACTTGCTTTAACATACTCTTCACTAATACGAATCACAACACTTGCTTTAACATACTCTTCACAGATACGATTCAGGACACTTGCTTTAACATACTCTTAACAGATACTATTCAGGACACTTGCTTTAACATACTCTTCACAGATACTATTCAGGACAGTTGCTTTAACATACTCTTCACAGATACGATTCAGGACACTTGCTTTAACATACTCTTAACATATACTATTCAGGACACTTGCTTTAACATATTTGTAATTCTAGTTTAAACATATTTTGTTTCAATATAACATACAGTTTAACATAAACATAAACATTATGACAATAAGTGTCTAATTCTTACAGCGTGCGGAAAATATATGTCCTTTGTATCGAGCAAAATAAACAAATATATCGTATATCAATATATATGTTTTTGTTATTTTCATTGTTATAGATTCAGTATGAACAACTGGTAAAAACCATAATTATTTACAAATTATATATTTTAGTTGCCTTTTATACTCAGTCTGGATTTATTAAAAAAAGTACAAAATCATCAAAGAACGTCAAAAAAAAAAGCAATGTTGTCTCATATTTTCATATTGTATATACAAAGGACAATACATAATACTTGCGACGGTGTCCCAATTCTTACAGTGTATAATGCTATATAATATACGTCTTATTCTAATATAAAGCATGTATAATCTGTGATAGATGTATATATTTTATGTCAATTAATTTTATAGCGAAAGTCTCTAACTCTAATTTTGGATGGCTATGTACGTTGTATATGTTATTGCATGTTTTGTTAATATAATTGTACATAGATGAGACTTTAATAAAAATACGTAATACTTGCGACTGGTATATTTAAATCTCATTTCCATCATTACACATTATCTTCAATTTTATACTTACTCTTAGCCACACAAGCGGCTGAGTGCACTGGCCACGTGCCATTAACACATTGTATAGTAGCATTCTGGGGCGATGGCTCATAACCAGTAGAACACTTGAGATTGGCCAGAGCACCGTCAGTGTAATTTTGTATGTAGGTTAATGCAAAGATACCATAGTCTACATCTGGTAGTGCGTCACACACTGAAAAGAACGAAGAAATACGTGTTATTTGACAAAACATAATATATAACAGGATTTAAAAAAAAATATTAAATATTAAATCATCTAAATGTTTGTATATATGTTTATATGTATTCAAACCTTTTACACAGGAAGGCCATGGCATCATATCCAGAGCGGACCAGCACTCGTCACAAATAATGTAAACGTTTTCGCAGTCCTTGGGGACATACCCGTCATTGCACTTCAGAATCTGGAAATCCCCAAACCAATCTCCTGGATAGGACGTATTTTGGTATTGTCCAAACTCGACATACGGCACCGAATCACATCCTGAAATTATTAGATTGTTTTACCACATATAGCTCGAACCACCTATCTAGCCCAAATTTCATATTTCGATATATATACATGATGTTGAACAATACTTGGCTCGAACAACCCGTAACTCGAACTAGTTTGTCTAGTCCCGTTGAGTTCAAGCCATTGAAGTTCTACTATATTATCTGTAGACTGTATCTCGTTTTGTTACAAACAGGTAAACTGCGAACTGTATGTATATCATTACATGCATGTTATTTAAAATGTGTATCCCTTCCGAAAACAATTTACAACAAATATATAGTTTACATCCATTAGTCGGGACTCTATCGCACATTAAATGGCCACACGGAATGTAAGTAAGTATACATCTTTAATCGAGGTAACGGATAACATAAAACATATCAACGTAAATGAAGTTTTGCATTTCAGAAATGTGAGTTGAGGAAAATCTCAAGTGAAGATGTTTAGTGTAGCTGAGGCCTGTTTTCCCTATACACATTCACCAACATACACGTACTACAAGCCCTGCATTTTTTTTGTATAACATTTGCTAACATACAGTCGTGGTTGATCTTAGATGTCAGTCATCGGTGCACTTGCTGCCTCGTTACAACCCACTGACGCAACGGATACCACCCCTACACACAAATTGGTTTCATTTTCTGGTGCAGTTATTGGTGATAAATGTGTCGCATAAATATATGCTTTCTGTGAGAATGTACTAAAGGTACATTACAAGATCCAAAGTAAAAAATTACAATCAATGAAGTTCATCGTGTGGGGCTACGGTTGTTGATAAAACGCGTCCAATTATCGTAAAATTTGATACTGCGTCAAAAATGCTCGTTAAAACAGCTCTCAAGAATGTAAATATACTTAGAACTCCGTATAAAGGGTTTGACCAGCATCCGCCGGAAGTTTCAAGTGCGCAGACACTGTCGCGTTAAACATTATTGAAAGCGACGCTACGCATCATATAACAACATTATCTACTACTCGGGGTGCATATGCACTTTCCGCTTCATGCTGAGAAATCAGTTCAGCGTGTACTTTTAGTCTGAGGCAATATTTTATAATAAAGTTCCTATTTACCGTTTGACCATTCTGTGTGCGTGATTTTCTTTCCTTTGAATATGAACAGCCGAGCAGATAAACATACATAGACATGTTTAAATGTCATAGAATCTTATAATACTATTTATTACATGTGAAAGCATATGAAAAATATGCCTCAGAAACTGGAAATACAATGTTGCTATATATTTTGCATGCTATTATATGTACATAACCAATTTCCGCTTAAATATCGGTTATGATCAGCTTGTATGTTTTGTCTACGCCGATATTTCAATATCTAGTAATTATTTACCGTTTTACAATCCTGTGTACGAAATTTAGTTTCTGACAGTCTGAACAGATGGACTTACCATAACTTGTTTAAATTTTATGAAATGATTAGTATTTATTACATTTTGAACACATATGGGGAAATGGGTCTCAGAAAATGGGTAAGACATTTTGCTATACATGTTGTTATATTCATACTCTTCGCATTGATATATTCACCTAAATTGTTAAGGTGCTGAACAATGTATTATGTTCATGGTACATAAAAGTATTGAATTCAATTAAATCAATTGTAGAATAAATAATAATAACAATTTATTGTATTTGTTCATTTGCCTAATTCCAGTATGAGATACTGTTATCACATAAATCACATTTGCAGGAATGTAATAAACTCATTTTTTCTACTACCCCAGTGTAATACCCCTAACGATTCATGGATCAGGTTAGGTTAGGCCAGTCGGTAACTGACGCGTCTGACTATAAAGACATTTCGCCTAATTTTCATTCGTCTTTGTCCGCTGATTCATTTGGGAAAATTGTAAGTTACTTGAAAAAATGGGTGTGCTCAAGTACTGGTTAACCTTCCACAATCACAGGAAATCACTGTAAGCTTTCGGCAGCATAAAACTTGACGGTAAATATTCAAGTAAACAAATGTTTATAGATCGAAATTTCCGTAATAATTGCTTCTAGACTTACTTATTTCTCTTCCTCTAGATTCCTTTCTTGGGCCTGAAGGCGAATGTCCTGGGTTACCTCTTGGGCCTGAAGATGAATGTCCTGGGTTACCTTTTGGGCCTGAAGAGGAATGTCCTGGGTTACCTCTTGGGCCAGAAGACGAACGTCCTGGATTACTTCTTGGGCCTGAAGGCGAATTCCCTAGGTTACTTCTTGGGCCTGAAGGCGAATGTCCTGGGTTACCTCTTGAGCCAGAAGACGAACGTCCTGGATTACTTCTTGGGCCTGAAGGCGAATTCCCTGGGTTACTTCTTGGGCCTGAAGGCGAATGTCCTGGGTTACCTCTTGAGCCTGAAGACGAATGTCCTGGGTTACCTTTTGGGCCTGAAGAGGAATGTCCTGGGTTACCTCTTGGGCCAGAAGACGAACGTCCTGGATTACTTCTTGGGCCTGAAGGCAAATTCCCTGGTTTACTTCTTGGGCCTGAAGGCGAATGTCTTGGGTTACCTCTTGAGCCTCTAGACAAACGCCTTGGTTTTCCCGATTTACTTTCCATCGTACATAAGGCTAACACCTACACAAAAGCAGATATTAATATTGGAATAAACAATAAATCTATATATCTTAAATACTGAGATATCACATTGAATCAAACACGCATGTGATCAGTTGCTTTATAACATTTCTATAGTCGAAATGAGCATAACTTTGACTTCTTTATGGCTTTTTGTGAAACAGACTGCTTAACATGTTTTTAAATAACGGATTATTTTTAATCTATTTATTTTTTTGGTGGGGGGAGTCGGGGTGTGGGATGGGGGGGGGGGGGGGGGTTCAGATTCATGTATTTAAAAAAACAAGCCCCTATTTGTAACGTCAAAAACGTTTGTTTCTTTGTTTTCTTTTTCTTTCATTCTGTGTCTACTGTGTATTTGTTCTTCTTCTCCGCCTTCATTAGAATATGTTCTTCTTGCGGTTGACCGATCCATCTCTTTGATTAGGACACTGATTATGTGTGCTTGGCTTGGTTTGATGCAAGAAGATTTGTAAAGTGGATTTCAGAAATACCCATTTTCTTTAACTAAAACAACGACTTGTATAAAAGGATAGGAAACTTGCATATCTCTTCTAAATGACATGCGAAGAATTTCACAGGCTACTGATATAATTAACATTTAACGTAAGGTGTATGTAACCTTTGATGTTTTATAATGAGAAATGATCTTGAATTTAAAATACTACAGTTTGAATTAAAATTTCAAGTGCTCTCCTCGATTATTTAGTTGCAGTATACACATTTTGTAATAATAGGAACATCAACAATTGTCAACACTATTTGTTTTGAATAGTCTCGTTTTGTATAGAATTCCATTGTGCAAAGAAAGTATTTTAATTTGTATTTCTAATATGAATGGAATCTAAGATATTTGTAAACAAGATTTTGCGAGATTTTGCGTAAATACGCGAGCGTTCATAAAATATCAATCAAGTTGCTTTTCCTTCTCTATATATTTCCTTGCTAAAACAAAATAAGCAAAACAATATCATTTTGTATTATCATCATTATTATTGTTATTATTATTATATGGAGATAGCGCGTCTAGCTACAATGCAAACCATAGACACAGTAGCAAAGCATCTACAAATCTTGATATTGTGTCTATGGTTTGCAGTGTAGCTAGACGAGCCGTAGTCTGGTCTGTACATTTATATTTGGTTGTTCACAAATACCTATCTCCATATAATAATCATAACAATAATAATAATAATGAAATAAAAAAAACAAAAACATATTATTAAAAACAAATCCAGTAATATGAATTAATTAATGAAATATATCTCAATATAAGTGTACCTGCATAAAGATGATTTGGTGATTGAAAATCGGGAAAATCGAGCTCAAACAATGCGGTGTGTCCCTGTAAAATCAAGTTTTCTATTTCTATTACCGTACATGTATAATGTAATACAGTAAACATAGTACTTACCAGTAAAGAAGCAAGCATCAGTGAAGTGCACGGCGACATGTTAATATTCGGTTTTAACAGCGAACTGAAAATATACAAAAAACTTTAATGAAAGAATGAATGGATGACTGACTGACTGACTGACTGACTGACTGACTAAAAGGATCACTTATGGTGTTATCCCACCATTGATTTTTTTTTTTTTTTTTTAGTAAATAATAAAAGTTTGATGGCTTATCATTCACAGGGAGACCCAAATGAAAGAAGTGAAACTACATTATACTGTTTGTCAACCTTTGTCGAATCCCCCGCCTGGCAACAGTCTCATTGATGATTGATATACGACATTTTGTCTCATTATCATTCCTCTCTCACCACTGATTCAAGTGGGAAAGTTATCAGTTACTTGCGGAGATGAGATGTGCTCGTGTACTGGTTAATCCCAGAAAACAGTGGTTAGGTTAATAAATCGTCTCTTAGATCTCGATGGCATAAAAATGACGCTTAATATTTAATAAAAAAAAGTTTTATTTCCGAGTTATGACATTTGGAGTTACTAATGCGCCTGCTGTGTTTTAAGAACTTTTTTAAATGGAATTTAACGCACTTTTCAACACATTTCAGGTTATATATGGCATATCCGGTTTTATTGGTGGAGCAAGACATCAGACTGCATCTGAATAGAACCAAAAAGTGTTTGGAACAAGCGGGACCCAAACCTACGGCCTTAGCGACGAGAGGTAAGTGATCCTGATCCAATTGGCCACGGAGGAATCACTTTTTCAGTGATGTCAGGTGTATAACATGGTTTTAGAGAGTTTCCTACCGGTAACCTAGATGTTACTAGTAGTCTCATTTTCAGCCCAAACTCTGGAAGATCACCTCAACCATGTAAATCTGATCTTTGACATGTTAAGAAAACATGGTTTGAAACTCAAACTAAATAAATGTACTTTTTACAATCAGAAACACATCACCTTGGTTGTATTGTTAATACTAACATACGGCCAAATTCAAAGAAAGTTGAGGCTATCAAAACATTCGCAGCTGATACGTGTGTGCGTGGTGTCATATTACGCTTCGTTCCTATTTTTCTGAATTGCAAACCCAATTATCAGTTAAACAAAAAAACGTGCTCATTTCAAATGGTCAGGTATTCATCAGACAGCTTTTGAATATTTGACGAATAGTATTGCAGTTGTTCTAGTATTGACTTATCATTCAAATAAGCCATATATACGTTATACACAGGTGCATCTGGTACATGTATAGGAGCGTGTTTTACACAAACAGATGAACCAAATTGATGATTTGTTTCCAGACATTCCAAATAAAAAAAACAATTCATTATCTTTCTCATAAATTAAGTAGAACACAATATATTGACCAACAATCGGAAAAGAGACCTATGCGATTCATTTCTCATTAAAACGATTATACTATTACCTACATATTACCTTGTTATTGAAACAGAAGAACACAAACCTCTGATATATGTGTTAGATTCACCTAAGCAAATTAAAAAGATGCAATTATGGTCTTTAAATTTGGCCGACTAAAACAACGAATACCTGTGCTGACCTTTTGTCTAGAAAACCTGACGTAGTTCAAGAATGAGTAAGGGAATGAAGAGGTTGTTCTTGATGTTAATGACAATACTTATCAGATTAATGTCTTAGATTCAAGTACGTCCAATTCACAAATATACTAGCTATGAATTTCCTTTGGAAGATGATTTTAACGTTCCAAATAATGTTTTTAGTGGTTTAATAACAAAGTTAAGAGAATGACATTCTAGAATTGAAAGCTATCTTGTCACACGGTAAAACAAGTAACGATATTAAAAAAGTATATATTGTGTTTAAAGACGTTGTATGTAACTGACCAAAATGGTGAACCTAGTATAAGATTTTATGTCTCTCAACATCTTAGAGCACACGTAATGAAACATTGCCGTAATGACAATTTTGAAATGAAGAGCTAGTATTCACCAAATGTTTGGCTGCTTAATCAGAAGAAATCTTCACTCTTAGCGCATGTGCATTGTACTGATTCTACCCAGAAAGACTTTGAACGTGATTTGTATCAGTTGTAATAATTTGTTTTTTAATCGAAGTAAAATAAGTTTAAGCTAATTCAACAAGTGGGTTCCAGTCGGCCATTCTCAAGAAAAGCATTCCATCGACAACGTTGGATAACGATAATTTATGAAATATACAAATAGCAAAATGATATTCTGAGAAGTGGAAATAATACAGTTAATGCCATTCTAACTCAAGCTACCAACAGCCATGTCAACAAGGAGAAACATGGAACATGTCCTTTTCACTAGACGCTTGGTGAAATAACATTCAAAATCTTGCAAACCTTACAAATAAAATGTATTTTCTAGCATTTTTCAGAAAAGATGAAGCAAAGTAATTAAAAGTGAATATAATGTGCGCCCAGTAGAAGTAAATGACACTATTTAGTGTTCGTTTAGTAAAAAAAATAGAATTAAGAAACCCAATGGGAGCGACCGCTATCTGAACGCTACCTGGCTTAGTGTTAAATGTTATTTGACTGACAGTTTGGTGTCATTTGACTGACTCTAGGTAGAGCTTCGATGAAAGCTGGGATGACTGACGTTTTAAAGTTGATGTTTGCTTAAGGCGGTTTCTAAGCATCGCTCAAGCGATTTTTAGTTTGTACTCGTTCAGAATTGAATCAATGGCTGAGTCTGTGCAATGTCATTCACGCATGCGCAGTGATGACGAAAATTTTGATAATTAAGAACGAACCTTATAATTTAATTATTTTGTACGCTGTTTTAACAAATAGGAGCGACACAATTTTGAAAATTGAAGCGATTCCATTGGTTGTAAAATTTGGTTAAACACTAAATGGACTAATGAGTCAATGTCGAAGAAGTTGTGCTGGAGTTAAACATTAGGATAGTAACGAATCTCAATAAATGCGTAAATGAATCGAAATGTTTTAATTCTCTTCATGTTTTTGAATGGGGATTAACGCCATTTTCAACTCATTTATTTAGGTAATTTAACCAGTTTTATCGGTGAATGAAGACCTCAGAATGAATCAGTAGAACCACGGTCCGTCCGTAGCAAGTAACTAGCAAACTTTCTTACATTAAGTGTTTGGAGCGAGCGGGACTCGAACCTACGACCTTAGCGGTGAGAGGTAAGTGGTCTTGAGACGGAGCATTAGACCACTTGGCCACAGAGGGCCCGGTCGCTTCTTTAAATTGTAATAAGGTACAAATTCAAGACATCCTACAAAGTACGTATTATTTTATACAATGCCTCCTTTTTGCATATATTAATTCCTAAAGGCTACCATGTTTTAAATATATTTTTAAACTATATATACAATAAATATATCTTCGTTCCATTTGGATTATGACAACATTTACGAAGACATTGGTGGATATAAGCAAAGTTATTCATGTTAAAATACATGGAATGTAAAGAAAAGAGACTTACTTCTTTCGACAAAGATAATTTGATGAAGTCCTTTGATAAAGATAACTGTACAGAAATTTGGGGAATTCGTGATGACTTCCCGTTAGCGAATGACAACACCATTTTGACGGTGGTATATATACTGTAATATCTGACAAGAAATCGAATTTTCCAATTAAAAGTCATATAAGCAACGTGGAGAACGTTGACGAAGGGATTGTAGCAGGTGGTGTTTTTCTCGATTTACCCATTACTATTGCCAACACCTGTATAACATGTATTGAGATACTGGAACATGTTTTACTATAATGTTAGTCAAGGCTGCGTTCTTTAACATTTAGTTTAAACTTATTTATTTTGCTTCGATGGTGAGACAATTTATTACAACTAATACCAATCACGCTTGAAATCTTTCTACGTAGAACCAGTACTAAACATATGCGGAATAAATGCCTGACTCAAGGCCACATATCCCTAGGAGAGGATCGAACCCACGACCCTGGTATCCTAGGTTCAATGCGTAACCACTGGACAACGCGCTTCTGTAATTATTATATTTTTATATAATCCAAGTTCACCTTACTTTTAAAAAACTGATTGTGTCGGCATTATATTTGGTATGCGTTCTCAGCACATTATTTGGTCTGCATGTAAAGTCATAGTTTCAGAACATAAATTAACATTACAGTTATTGCTATTAGGTATATGTAATGTTTTGACAGAATGAGATGTATAGGACCAAGTATGTGTAATGTTTTGACAGGACATTATATATGTGACCAAGTATATGGAATTTTTTGGCAGGACATGATGTACAATACTAAGTATATGTAATGTTTTGGCAGAATCACATATAAAGGACCAAGTTCATGTAATGTTTTGGCAGGACCAGGTGTAAATGACCGATTATATGTAATGTTTGGCATGACCAGGTGTAGCTGACCGATTATATGTAATGTTTCGACAGGACAGGGCAGGATATATATAGAACAAAGTGTATATAATGTTTGACATCATAAGAAGTATAGGACCAAGCATATGTACTATATTTAACAAGAAAAGTTGTACAGGAACCAGTACATGTTATGTTTTTACGGCACAAGATGTCAGGTCCACGTATATATAATATTTTGACATGACATAATGTAAATGACCATGTATATGTAATGTTTTGACAGGACAATAAATGTTGGACCAAGGCTATGACGTTTTGACAGGACCAGGTACATAGGTCCAAGTATTTATAATGTTTTGACGGAATAGGATATACAAGACCTAGTATATGAAATGTTTGACATGTCAAGATGTACAAAACCAAGTATCTGACATGTTTGACACGGCAAGATGTACAAGACCTAGTATATGAAATGTTTGAAATGTCACGATGCACAATACCAAGTATCTGACATGTTTGACATGTCATGATGTACAACACCAAGTATATGAAATGTTTGACATGGTATGATGTTCAACACCAAGTATCTGAAATGTTTGACAGGGCACGATGTACAAGACCTAGTATATGAAATGTTTAACATGTCATGATGTACAACACCAAGTATATGAATTGTTTGACAGGACCGGATGTACAAGACCAAGTATATGAAATATTTGACATGTCATGATGTACAAACACAAGTATCTGACATGTTTGACAGGACAGAATGTACAATACCTAGTTTATGAAATGGTTTGACAGGACAAAATATAAAATAGCAAGTATATGAAATGTTTGATAGGACATGATATACACGACCTTGTATATGAAATATTTTGACAGGACAATGTGTACAAGGCCAAGTATATGTAATGTTTTGACAGGACAGCATATACATGACCAAGTATATGCAATGTTATGACAGCACAGTATATACAAGACTAAGTCTATGTAATGTTTTTACTTGACAGTATGTGCAGGACCAATTATATGTAATGTTTTGACAGAACAGTATGTACAAGACTAAGTCTATGTAATATTTTGACTTAATAGTATGTTCATGACCAAGTATATGTAATGTCTTGACAATACAAAATGTCACAACCAAGAATATATTATGTTTTTGCAGGACAATATGTGAAGAAAAACGAATATGTAATGTTTTTGGCAAGACAAGATGGGTAGGTCCAAATATATTTAATATTTTGACAGGACAGGGTGTAAAGGACAAGGTATATGTAATGTTTGACTGGAAATGATGCATGTGACCTTGGATATGCAATATTTTGGCAGGGCAGGTTGTACAGGACACGGTATATGTAAAGTTTTGACAAAACAAGATGCATAAGATAAAGTATTTGCAATATTTTGAAAGGGCAAGATGTACAGAGCAAAGTATATGCAATGTTTTGACAGGGCAGAATATATATAGGACACAGTATATATAATGTTTGACATCATCAGAAGTATAGGACCAAGCATATGTACTATATTTAATAAGAAAAGTTGTACAGGACCCAGTACAATGTCATGTTTTTACGGCAGATGATGTCAGGGTCACGTATATATAATATTTTGACAGGACATAATGTAAATGACCATGTATATGTAATGTTTTGACAGAACAATAAATGTTGGACCAAGGATATGACGTTTTGACAGGACCAGGTACATAGGTCCAAGTATTTATAATGTTTTGACGGAATAGGATATACAAGACCAAGTATCTGACATGTTTGACATGTCATGATGTACAAGACCTAGTATATGAAATGTTTGACATGTCACGATGTACAACACCAAGTGTCTGAATGTTTGACAGGGCACGATGTACAAGAACTAGTATATGAAATGTTTAACATGGCATGATGTACAATACCAAGTATATGAAATGTTTGACAGGACCGGATGTACAAGACAAAGTATATGAAATGTTTGACAGGACAGGATATACAAGACCTAGTATATGAAATGCTTGACAGGACAGCATGTATAAGACCTAGTATATGAAATGTTTGACAGGACAAGATATACAAGACATAGTATATGAAATGTTTGACAGGACAGGATGTACAAGACCTAGTATATGAACTGTTTGAAAGGACAGGATGTACAAGACCTAGTATATGAAATGTTTGACAGGACAGCATGTACAAGACCTAGTATAAGAAATGTTTGACAGGACAGCATGTATAAGACCTAGTATAAGAAATGTTTGACAGGACATCATGTATAAGACCTAGTATAAGAAATCTTCGACAGGACAGCATGTATAAGACCTTGTATATGAAATGTTTGACAGGACAGCATGTATAAGACATAGTATAAGAAATGTTTGACAGGACAGCATGTACAAGACCTAGTATAAGAAATGTTTGACAGGACAGCATGTACAAGACCTAGTATAAGAAATGTTTGACAGGACAGCATGTATAAGACCTAGTATATGAAATGTTTGACAGGACAGCATGTATAAGACCTAGTATAAGAAATGTTTGACAGGACAGCATGTATAAGACCTAGTATATGAAATGTTTGACAGGACAGGATGTACAAGACATAGTATATGAAATGTTTGACAGGACAGCATGTATAAGACCTAGTATAAGAAATGTTTGACAGGACAGCATGTATAAGACCTAGTATAAGAAATGTTTGACAGGACAGGATATACAAGACATAGTATATGAAATGTTTGACAGGACAGGATGTACAAGACCTAGTATATGAAATGTTTGACAGGTCAGGATGTACAAGATCAGGTATATGAAATGTTGGACAGGACAGGATCTACAAGACATAGTATATGAACTGTTAGACAGGTCAGGATGCATAAGACCAACTATATGAAATGTTTGACAAGACAGGATGTACAAGAACTACTATATAAAAAGGTTTGACAGGACAGGAGGTACTAGACCTACTATATAAACTGATTGACAGGACAGGATGTACAATACCAAATATATGAACTGTTTGACAGGACAGGTTATACAAGAATAAGTATATGAAATGTTTGACTGGACAAGATGTATAGTACCTAGTATATGAAATGTTTGACAGGACAAGATATACAAGAGCAAGTATATGAACTGTTTGACAGGGCAGGATTTACAAGAGCAAGAATATGAAATGTTTGGCAGGACAGGATGTTCAATACAAGGTATATGAAATGTTGGACAGGACAGATTGTACAAGACCTACTATATGAACTGTTTAACAGGACCGGATGTACAAAACCAACAATATGAAAAGTTTGACAGGACCGGATGTACAAGACCTACAATATAAAAAGGATTGACAGAACCGGATGTACAATACCAAGTATATAAAAATGCTTGACAGGACCGGATGTACAAGACCAAGTATATGAAATGTTTTAGAGGACAGGCTGTACAAAATGTAGTATATAAACTGTTTGAAAGGGCAGGATGTACAAGACCAAGTATAAGAAATGTTTGACAGGACAAGATGTACAAGACCAAATATATGAACTGTTTGACAGGACATGATATACAAGAGCATGTATATGAAATATTTGACAGGTCAGAATGTACAAGACCAAGTATATTAAATATTTGACAGGACAGCATGTACAAGACCTAGTATATGAAATGTTTGAAAGGACAGGATGTACAAGACCTTGTATATGAAATGTTTGATAGGACAGGATGTTCAAGAGCTAGTATATGAAATGTTTGATAGGACAAGATGTAAAAGACCAAGTATATGAAATGTTTGACACGAATGGATATACAAGTGCAAGTATATGAATATTTGACAGGACAGGATATACAATAGCAAGTATATGAACTGTTTCACAGGACAGTATTGACAAGAGCAAGAATATGAACTGTTTGACAGGACCAGATGTACAAGACCAAGTATATGAAATGTTTGCCAAGACCGGATGTACAAGACCGAGTATATGAAATGTTTGACAGGACCGGATGTACAAGACCGAGTATATGAAATGTTTGACAGGAACGGATGTATAAGACCGAATATATGAAATGTTTGACAGGACCGGATGTACAAGATCAAGTATATGAACTGTTTGGTTGGACCAAATGTACAAGACCAAGTATATGAAATGTTTGCCAAGACCAGATGTACAAGACCGAGTATATGAAATGTTTGACAGGACCGGATGTACAAGACCGAGTATATGAAATGTTTGACAGGAACGGATGTATAAGACCGAGTATATGAAATGTTTGACAGGACCGGATGTACAAGACTAATTATATGAAATGTTCCACAGAACGGGATGTACAACACTAAGTTTATGAAATAATCGACAGGACAGGATGTACATGACCAAGCATATGAAATGTTTGTTAGGACCGGATGTAGAAGACCAAGTATATGAAATGTTTGATAAAACCGGATGTACAATACCAAATATATGCAATGTTTGACAGAACAGGATGTACTAGACCTAGTATATGAAATGTTTGACAAGACAGATGTACAAGATGTAGTATATGAAAGGTTTGACATGAACGCATGTACAAGATCAAGTATATGAAATGTTTGACAGGACCGGATGTACAAGAACTAGTATATGAAATGTTTGACAGGACCGTATGTACAAAACCTAATATATGAATTGTTTGACAGAACCGGATGTACAAGATCAAGTGTATGAAATGATTGACAGGACAGGATGTACAAGACCAGGTATATGAATGGTTGGATAGGACTGGCTGTACAAGATCAAGTATATGAATTGTTTGACAGGACATGATACACAAGAGCAAGTATATGAAATATTTGACAGGACAAGATAAACAAGATCTAGTATATGAAATGTTAAACAGGACAGGATGTAAAAGACCTAGTGTACGAAATGTTTGACAAGACAGGATGTACAAGAGCAAGTATATGAAATGTTTGACAGGACAGGTTGTACAATACAAAGTATATGAACTATTTTGACCTGACATGATGTAAAGCACCATGAATATAAAATGTTTAACAGGACAGGATGTAAAGCACCATGTATATAAAATGTTTATCAGGACAGGCTGTAAACGACCTAGTGTATGACATATTTTACAAGACCAGATGTACAAGACCAAGTATATGTAATGTTTGACAGGACAGGATGTATAAGACCAAGAATATCAAATGTTTGACAGAACAAAATATACAAGATCAAGTATATGGAATGTTTGACAGGACAGGTTGTACAAGACCTAGTATATGAAATGTTTGAAAGGACAGGATGTAAAAGACCTTGTATATGAAATGTTTGATAGGAAAGGGTGTTCAAGAGCTAGCATATGAAATGTTTGACAGGACAAGATGTAAAAGACCAAGTATATGGAATGTTTGACAGGACCGGATGTACAAAAACAAGTATATGAAATGTTTGACAGAACCGGATAAACAAGACCATGTATATGAAATGTTTGACATAACCGGATATACAAGAGCAAGTATATGAAATATTTGACAGGACAGGATATACAATATCAAGTATATTAACTGTTTGACAGGACAGGATTTACAAGAGCAAGAATGTGAAATGTTTGATAGGACAGGTTATACAAGACCTAGTATATGAAATGTTTGAAAGGACAGGATGTACAAGACCTTGTATATGAAATGTTTGATAGGACAGGATGTTCAAGAGCTAGCATATGAAATATTTGACAGGACAAGATGTAAAAGACCAAGTATATGGAATGTTTGACAGGACCGGATGTACAAGAACAACTATATGAAATGTGTGACAGAAACGGATGAACAAGACCATGTATATGAAATATTTGACATAACCGGATATACAAGAGCAAGTATATGAAATATTTGAAGGACAGTATGTACAAGACCAAGTATATGAAATGTTTGACAGGACAAGATAAACAAAACCTAGTATATGAAATGTTTGACAGGACAGGATGTACCAGACCTAGTGTATGAAATGTTTGACAGGACAGGATGTACAAGACCAAGTATATGAAATGTTTGACAGGACAGGATGTACAAGATTAATTATATGAAATGTTTCACAGAACAGTATGTACAAGACCAAGTATATGAAATGTTTGACAGGACAAGATGTAAAAGACCAAGTATATGGAATGTTTGACAGGACCGGATGTACAAGAACAACTATATGAAATGTGTGACAGAAACGGATGAACAAGACCATGTATATGAAATATTTGACATAACCGGATATACAAGAGCAAGTATATGAAATATTTGAAGGACAGTATGTACAAGACCAAGTATATGAAATGTTTGACAGGACAAGATAAACAAAACCTAGTATATGAAATGTTTGACAGGACAGGATGTACCAGACCTAGTGTATGAAATGTTTGACAGGACAGGATGTACAAGATTAATTATATGAAATGTTTCACAGAACAGTATGTACAAGACCAAGTATATGAAATATTTGACAGGACAAGATGTAAAAGACCAAGTATATGGAATGTTTGACAGGACCGGATGTACAAGAACAACTATATGAAATGTGTGACAGAAACGGATGAACAAGACCATGTATATGAAATATTTGACATAACCGGATATACAAGAGCAAGTATATGAAATATTTGAAGGACAGTATGTACAAGACCAAGTATATGAAATGTTTGACAGGACAAGATAAACAAAACCTAGTATATGAAATGTTTGACAGGACAGGATGTACCAGACCTAGTGTATGAAATGTTTGACAGGACAGGATGTACAAGACCAAGTATATGAAATGTTTGACAGGACAGGATGTACAAGATTAATTATATGAAATGTTTCACAGAACAGTATGTACAAGACCAAGTATATGAAATGTTTGACAGGACAAGATAAGCAAGACCTAATATATGAAATGTTTGACAGGACAGGATGAACAATACCTAATGTATGAAATGTTTGACAGGACAGGATGTACAAGACCTAGTATATGAAATGTTTGACAGGACAGGATGTACAAGACCTAGTATATGAAATGTTTGACAGGACAGGATGTACAAAACCTATTATATGAACTGGTTGACAAGACCGGATGTACAAGATCAAGTGTATGAAATGTTTGACAGGACCAGATATATAAAACCAGGTATATGAATGGTTGGACAGGACCGGATGTACAAGACCAAGTATATGAAAGGTTCGACAGGACAAGATAAACAAGACCTAGTATATGAAATGTTTGACAAGACAGGATGTTCAAGACCATGTATATGAAATGTTTGACAGGACCAAATGTACAAGACCTAATATATGAAATGTTTGACAGGACCGGATGTACAATACCTAGTATACGAAATGTTTGACAAGACAGCATATACAAGAGCAAGTATATGAAATGTTTGACAGGACAGGTTGTACAATACCAAGTATATGAAGTGTTTTAACCTGACATGATGTAAAGTGCCAAGTATATAAAATGTTTAACAGGACAAGATGTATACGACCTACTGTTTGAAATATTTTACAAGACCGGATGTACAATACCAAGTATATGTAATGTTTGACAGGACCGGATATAAAAGGCCAAGTATATCAAATGTTTGACAGAACAAGATATACAAGATCAAGTATATGAAATGTTTGACAGGACAGGATGTACAAGACCAAGTATATGAAATGTTTGACAGGACCGGATATACAAGACCTAGTATATAAAATGTTTGCCAGGACCGGATGTACAAGAACAAGTATATGAAATGTTTGACAGAACCGGATGAACAAGACCAAGTTTATGAAATGATAGACATAACCGGATATACAAGAGGAAGTATATGAAATATTTGAAAGGACAGGATATACAATATCAAGTATATGAACTGTTTGACAGGACAGGATTTACAAGAGCAAGAATATGAAATGTTTGACAGGACAGGTTGTACAAGACGAAGTATATGAACTGTTTTGACCTGACATGATGTACAAGACTTAGTATATGAAATGTTTGACAGGATCAGAGGTACAAGACCTAGTGTATGAAATGTTTGACAGGACCGTATGCAAAAGACCGATTATATGAAATGTTTGACAGAACCTGATGTACAAGACCTAGTATATGAAATGTTTGACAGGATTGGATGTACAAGAACTAGTATTTGAACTGTTTAACAGGACCAGATATACAATACCAAGTATATGAAATGTTTGACAGGACATGATGTACAAAACCGTGTATATTAAATGTTTGACAGGACAGGATGTACAAGACCTAGTATATGAAATGTTTGACAGTACAGGATGAACAAGACCTAGTATATGAAATGTTTGACAAGACAGGATGTACAAGATCATGTATATGAAATGTTTGACAGGACCAGATGTACAAGACCTAGTATATGAAATGTTTGACATCATCGGATGTACAAGACCTAGTATACGAAATGTTTGACAGGACAGGATATACAAGAGCAAGTATATGAAATGTTTGACAGGACAGGTTGTAAAATACCAAATATATGAACTGTTTTGACCTGACATGATGTAAACCGCGAAGTATATAAAATGTTTAACTAGACAAGATGTATACGACCTAGTGTATGAAATATTTAACAAGACCGGATTTACAAGACCAAGTATATGTAATACTTGACAGGACCGGATATATATGATCTAGTATATCAAATGTTTGACAGAACAAGATATACAAGATCAAGTATATGAAATGTTTGACAGGACAGGATGTACAAGACCAAGTATATGAAATGTTTGACAGGACTGAATATACAAGACCTGGTATATGAAATGTTTGCCAGGACCGGATGTACAAGACCAAGTATATGAAATGTTTGACAGGACAGGATGTACAAAACCTAGTATATTAAATGTTTGACAGGACAGGATGTACAAGACCTGGTATATGAAATGTTTGACAAGACAGGATGTACAAAACCTAGTATATGAAATGTTTGACAAAACAGGATGTACAATACCATGTATATGAAATGTTTGACAGGACAGGTTGTTCAATACCAGGTATATGAACTGTTTTAATCTGACATGTTGTAAAGCGCCAAGTATATAAATTGTTTAACAGGACAAGATGTATACGACCTAGTGTACGAAATATTTAACAAGACCGGATGTACAAGACCAAGTGTATGAAATGTTTGACAGGACAGGATGTACAAAACCTAGTATATTAAATGTTTGACAGGACAGGATGTACAAGACCTAGTATATGAAATGTTTGACAGGACAGGATGCACAAGACCAAGTATATGAAATGTTTGACAGGACCGGATGTACAAGTCTAAGTATATGAAATGTTTGACAGAACAGGATGTACAAGACCATGTATATAAAATGTTTGACAGGACCGGATATACAAGACCAAGTATATAAAATGTTTGACAGGACCGGATATACAAGACAAAGTATATGAAATGTTTGACAGGACCGGATGTACAAGACCAAGTATATGACATGTTTGACAGGACAGGATATACAAGAGCAAGTATATGAATTCTTTGACAGGACAGCGTGTACAAGAGCAAATATATGAAATGTTTTACAGTACAGATTGTACAAGACCTATTTTATGAACTGTTTTGTCATGACATGATGTAAAACTCCAAGTATATAAAATGTTTAACTAGACAAGATGTATACGACCTAGTGTATTAAATGTTTGACGAGACGAGATGTACAAGACCAAGTTTATGTAATTTTTTTAAATGAAAAGATGTACAAGAAAGACCAAGTATGAAAAATGTTTTACAGATATGATGTACTCGACCAAGTATGTGTAATGTTTTAACATGAAAAGATGTACAAGACTAAATATGAAAAATGTTTGACAGATATGATGTACTCGACCAAGAATATGTAATGTTTTGACATGAAAAAATGTACAAGACTAAGTATGAAAATTGTTTGACAGATATGATGTACTTGACCAAGCATATGTAATGTTTTGACATGTCACGATGTACAAGACTAAGTATATGGAATGTTTGATATAACATGATGTACAAGAGCAAGTATATCTAATGTTTTGACAGGACATGGTTATAATGACTAGTACATATTTTACTAATGTTTTGAAATAGACAGATGTAAAAAAAACAAGCATATGTAACATTTTGACATGACAGGTTGTATATGACCAGCCATTTATAATATATTTAATATAAGGGGTATAGGACCCAGACTATGTACTGTGTTGATATATCAGGAAGTTCAACATGTGAATGATCAGGTATTTGCAATGTTTGACAGGACAAGATATATACAACCAAGAATAGGTAATCTTTTGACAAGACAATATGTAAAGGATCAAGTATATGAACTGTTTTAGCTTGAAAGATGTAAAGGACCAATTATATGTAATTATTTGAAAAGACAATATGTACAGGACCAAGCATATAAACTGTTTCGCAGGCAAAATGTACAGGACCAATTATATGTACAGGACTATGTAGATGGAATGTTTTGACAGGACAGGACAATACAGTACCAAATATATGTAATGATTTGACAAGACAAATGTAAATAACCAAGAACATATCATGTGAAATTGTACAGGACCATCCATGTATATTTAATGACAAGAGGTATAACACCAAGTATATGAAATGGTTTGATAGGACAAGATGTATAGGACCAACTATATGTAATATATTGACAGGACACGATGTACAAGACCAAGTATATGTAATGTTTCGAGAGGACAAGATATACAGCATCATGCATATGTAACAGTTTGGCAGAACACGATTTATAGGACCAAGTTTACGTTATGTTTTTACAGAACAATATATACATGACCAAGTATATGCAATGCTTTGACAGGACCATGTGTACAGGACAAAGTATATGTAAAGTTTTGACCGGACCAGGTATAACGGACCAAGTATATGGAATGGTTTGACAGGACCAGGTGAACAGGACAAGTGTATGTAATATTTTGACAGGTCCTCGTGTATAGGACTTAATATATGTAATGTTTTGACAGGACCAGGTGTATAGGACTAAGTATATGTAATGTTTTGACAGGACGAGGTGTATAGGACCAAGTATATGTAAAGTTTTAAAAAGGACCAGGTGTACAGGACCAAGTAAATGGAATGTTTTACCGGGACCAGGTGTATTGAACCAAGTATATGTAATGTTTTGACCGGACCAGGTGTATAGGACCAAGTATATGGAATGTTTTACCGGGACCAGGTGTATTGAACCAAGTATATGTAATGTTTTGACCGGACCATGTGTATAGGACCAAGTATATGTTATGTTTTGACACAGACCAGGTGTATAGAACCAAGTATACGTAATGTTTTGACCGGACCAGGTGTATAGAACCAAGTATATATAATGTTTTGACCGGACCAGGTGCATAGAAGCAAGTATATGTAATGTTTTGACACACGACCAGGTGTATAGAACCGAGTATAAGTAATGTTTTGACAGGACCATGTGTATAGGACCAAGTATATGTTATGTTTCAACAGGACCAGGTGTATAGAACAAAGTATAAGTAATGTTTTGACAGGACCAGGTGTATAGGACTAAATATATGTTATGTTTTGACAGGACCAGGTGTATTTGACTAAGTATATGTTATGTTTTTATAGGACAAGGTGTATATAACCAAGTATAAGTAATGCTTTGACAGGTCCAGGTGTATACAACCAAGTATATGTAATATTTTGACAGAAACAGGTGTAAAAGACCAAGTATATGTAATTTTGTGACAGGAACAAGTGTATAGAACCAAGTATAAGTAATGTTTTGACAGGTCAATGTGTATAGAACCAAGTATATGTAATGTTTTGACATGACAAGATGTACATGACTATTATGATTAGCATACACTTAATATTTAATGTTTTCACCAGATATATTTTACAATGCCAAGCGTAGTAAATGTATTGTCAAGACTAAGAATAAATATTGTTTTAAAAAGACAAGTTGAATATTTTGATTCATGTACAATGTATTGACATTCCATGTTGTATAGTGTCAAGTATATCTATGGTTTGGAGAAGACAAGTTGTGCGGAATAATAAAAAGGTACTCACACGGCTGTACATGACCAGGTATACTTACTGTTGGCAGGACAAGGTGTATATCACCACGTTTTGACAAGACAAAGAGTACGTGAACAAAGATATTTAATATTTTTACACGTAAACAGGTTGTATATTATTACCTATATGTGATGTTTTGAAAAATCTACATGTTTTACCCAAGAAGACTTCGAACGTGATTTGTGTAAGTTTGAAGATGTTGTTTTACAATAAAAGTAGAATAAATAAGTTTAAAACAGCATGGTCGGAAAGGCTGATCAACAAATGTGACCATGCGACACGTGTTGTTTTTCACATATGACATAGAAACATTTGACATCAATGTGTTCTTATCTCTTGGGTGACACGAAAGCTGCTACGAAAATCGGGAGCGGGCGAAGCAAAATCCATATATGTAATCAAATTTTCCAATACACGTGCTTTAGGTAAGTTCGGTTAATGTAGGTGTTTTACCTACATTAACCGAACTTAGCAGGTAAAATAGTTGGTAAAGTAGATATCACGAACAAAAACCATGAACTAAAACAATCCATAATTATACGATTTCTTTAAACAAAACGACAACCTGTTTCAGTGTTAATATTAAACTTGATTTCTCCTCGAATTCAATACATCGACACATCGTTTTTGGAATGAGCGGGACTCGAACCTACGACCTTAGCGGTGAGAGGTAAGTGGTCTTGAGACGGCGCCTTAGACCACTCGGCCACGGAGGACCTTTCTACACATTGAGTTGGGTGTTATCAAATGTGGGACATATGAGGGTGTAGTTAATATATTAGATTGCATGGATGTTCAAATGCTAGTATACTAACAGGGCAGTCGGACCTAGAACGAAACAGAGGTAATATCCATGCCTTTAAATAAATTTGGTTTATACAGAAATGTTTATTCAAAATCATTAGATATACAGTTTACCCTGTCAAAACTTTAATTATATTTGGTCTGTTGAAATCTTCATAAACACATGGCCTTGTATCGCACATCTTGTAAAAAAAATAATATACTTGGCCATCATACTTTTCTTGTCTAACAATTAAATGTATTTTGTCCTGTATCACTTTTCTAAGGAAGAAACATTAAACATACGTTGCTCTGTATAACTTTTCCTGTCTAACTTTTAAATGAATTTTGTCCCGTAACACTTGTCTTCGGAAGAAACATTAAACATAAATTGCCCTGTATAACTTTTCTTGAATAACTTCTAAATGGATTTTCTCTAGCAACATTTGTCTTAAGAAGAAACATTAAACATACTTTGCCCTGTATATCTTTTCCTGTCTGACTATTAAATGGATTTTGTCCTGTAACATTTATCCTAGGAATACACATTAAGCATACTTTGCCCTGTATTTGTTCTTGTCGATAAATTGTAACGAATTTTGTCTTAACATCTTAACTCTCTTTGGCTTGCATTAGCATCTAGGGAACTAAATACAGTAAAATGGGTCATATATTGGACAAAGTTGCAACTGTGGAATTTCAAAAATAAGCATAAATTTAATACAAAAAAAAACTAAAGATGGAGATTCTGTATTCTAATAGTTTGTCTTCCTTAAAACATCAAATAACGTATCGGCCAGAATAAAGTAAATAAAACAGTTATTAGTTACATCCTTTCTTTAAAACCGATAACAATAACAATATTTCTTAATATCGAATCTTGTCTTTCGTTTTTGCAAGATACATGTTGGACTAAATCTGTTAATACCACACAATATCATGCAAGTTTGATTGGTTCAACATTTTCTTTAATCACTGTCTATACTTTATGTCATGCTTTTCGTTTCGGAAAGGTATTGAACATTACAGTACTAAGTCTGTGCGCATAAATTGTCTTGTCCAAGGACATACTCATAGATGTAGCGGAGGATCGAATCCACGACCCTCCAATTTTGGATCTGGTGCTCTAATACTGTGCCAAGCACTCCATAAAAAACATGTGCGTCAAATAGATGATTTTACAGTCCTCTTTAATATTAAATTTTACAAATTGGCATTCTGATGTGGTCATTTGTCATATAAATGTGGTCACTTGTATTCAAGGGTGGCCACTTGTCCGTCAGATGTGGTGACATTTATGTTATCACTTGTCATACCGGTGAGGTCACTTGTCATTCTGGTGTGGTCACTTGTCATTTAAACGTGGTCAGTTGTCATTCTAGTATGCTCACTAGTTATTCCGTTATGTTACCATTTGTCATTCTGGTGTAGTCACTCGTAATTCTAGTGTGGTCACTTGTGATTTTAATATTATTATTTGTCATTCTGTTGTGGTCACTTGTCATTCTAATGTGGTAGCTTGTCATTATGTTGTGGTGATTTTGATGTTTTCATTTGTCATTCTGGTCTTGTCACACGTCATTCTGATGTGGTCACTTGCCATTATGATGTGGTCACTTGCCATTATGATGTTGTAACTTGTGATTTTAATGTTATCACTTGTCATTCAGGTGTGGCCACTTTTCATTCTGATATGGTCTCTTGTCATTCTTATGTTATCATTTTTCATTCAGGTGTTGCTACTTTTCATTCTATTATGGTCACTTGTCATTCTAATGTTGTCACTTGTCATTCTGGTGTGGGTACTTGTCATTCTTACTCGGTCACTTGTCATTCTTGTGTAAACGCTTTTCATTCTAATGTTATCACTTGTCATTCTGCTGTGGACATTTGTAATTCTGTCGTGGTGACCTGTCATTCTGGTATGATCACTTGTCAGTCTTATTTGGTCACTTTATATTTTGGTGTGGTCACTCGATATTCATATATAATAATACGTCATTTTGGTATGAACATTTTTCATTCTGATGTGGCCACCTGTGATTTTGATGTGATCACTTATCAAGACTATGTTATGATTCTTTATTATCTTCATTTGCTGTCACTTGTCTTTCATATGTCGTCACTTGTCATTTTGATGTGGTCATGTTCACTTCCTTTGTGGTCACTTGTCATTCTTATATGGTAACTTGTCATTTTGTTGTCATCATTATTTTCATTATTTGACATTTTGTTGTGTATACGTGCAATTCTGATGTGGTCACGTGTAGCTGTTTTTTCTCACTTGTCATTCATATGTTGTCATTTGTCATTCTCATATGGTCGTTTTCCTTTCCTTCGTGGTCACTTGTCATTCTACTGTGGTAGCTTTACATAATATTATTGTTGTTGTAACTTGTCCTTCTAAGGTGGTAATTTCATTGTGTTGTGGTCACTTGTCATTCTGCTGATGTCACTTGCCATTGTGGTGTGGTCACTTGTCATTCTGTTGATGTCACTTGCCATTGTGTTGTGGTCATTGTCATTCTGCTGATGTCATTTACCATTGTGGTATAGTCACTTGCTATTCTGATGTGATAACTTGTAATTCTTGTATGGTCACTTGTCATTCTGATGTGGACACATATCACTCCGATGTGATCACTTTTCATTCTAGTGTGGTCACTTGTCATTGTGGTATGGTCATTTGTTATTCTGGTTTGGTCACTTGTAATTCTGGTGTGGTAATTTGCCATTCTGGTGTGGGCTCATATTCTGATGTGATCATTTGTCATTCTGGTGTGGCACATATCATTCTGGTGTGGTCACTTGTCATTCTGGTGTGGTCACTTGTCATTTTGGTGTGGTCAATTGTCATTCTGATGTGATAAATTTTTATTAATGTGTGGTCACTTGTCATTCTGTTGTGGGCACATATCATTCTGATGTGATCACTTGTCATTTTGGTATGGTCACTTGTCATTGTGGTGTGGTGACGTGTCATTCTGGTTTGGTGACTAGTCATTCTGGTGTGGTAACTTGTCATTCTGATATGGTCGATTGTCATTTTGATGTGATAAATTGTTATTAATGTGTGGTAACTTGTCATTCTGATGTGTTATTTGTCATTTCTTTGAAGTTACTTGGTTTACTCATTTTCCATTTTGTTGTCATTGTTATTTTGAGAAGTGACCACATCAGAATGATATGTGCCAACATCAGAATGGAAAGTGATCATATCAGAATGACAAGTGACCACACAAGAAAGACCAGTGGCCACAACAAAATGACAAGTGACCACATCAGAATGACAATTGACCACATCAGAATGACAGTTTACTACGAAAGAACGACAAGTGACTTCAAAAGATTGACAAGAGATCACTTTAGAAGACAGGCCACCTATACGGGATGACAAATGACCACATCACAATGACAAGTGATCACACCAGCATGACAAATGGCCACATCAGAATGACAAGTGACCACACCTGCATGACAAATTGCCACATCAGAATGACAAGTGACCACACCTGCATGACAAATGGCCACACCAGAATGACAAGTGACCACACCTGCATGACAAATGGCCACACCAGAATGACAAGTGACCACAAGTGAAAGGAAATTAACCACATAAGAATAACAAGTGTAAAATAAAAAAACAAGTGACCACGTCACATTGACAAGTGACCACACCAGCATGACAAGTGACTACACCAGTATGACAGTTGACCATGCCAGAATGACAAGTGACCACAAATGAAAGGAAAGGAATAACAAGTGTAAAATAAAAAAAGCAAGTGACTACGTCAGAATGACAAGTGACCACACCAGAATGACAAATCTCCACATCAGAATGACAAGTGACCACACCAGAATGATAAATCTCCACATCAGAATGACAAGTGACCACACCAGAATGATAAATCTCCACATCAGAATGACAAGTGACCACAACAGAATGACAGTTGACCACGCCAGAACGACAAATGGCCACATCAGAATGACAAGTGACCACACCAGAATGACAAATAGCCACATCAGAATGACAAGTGACCACAAGTGATCACACCAAAATGACAAGTGACCACACCAGAATGATAGTTGACCACGCCAGAATGACAAGTGATCACACCAGAATGACAAGTGACCACGCCAGAATGACAGTTGACCACGCCAACATGATAAGTTTTCACACCAGAATGACAAGTGACCACACACGAATGACAGTTGACCACGTCAGAATGACAAGTGACCACACCAGAATGACAAGTTACCACACCAGAATGACAGTTGACCACGCAAGAATGACAAGTGACTTCATAAGATTGACAAGAGATCACTTAAGAAGACAGGCCACCACACCGGGATGACAAATGACCACATCACAATGACAAGTGACCACACCAGCATGACAAATGGCCACATCAGAATGACAAGTGACCACAAATGAAAGGAAATTAACCACATTAGAATGACAAATGCCAAATAAAAAACAAGTGACCACGCCAGAATGACAACTGACCACACCAGAATGAAAAAGTACCACACCAGAATGATAGTTGACCACGCCAGAATGACAAGTGACTTCCATAAGATTGACAACAGATCACTCTAGAAGACAGACCACCACACCGGGATGACAAATGACCACATCAGAATGACAAGTGACCACACCAGCATGACAAATGGCCACATCAGAATGACAAGTGACCACAAATAAAAGGAAATTAATCACATCAGAATGACAAGTGCCAAAAAAAAAACAAGTGATCACACCAAAATGACAAGTGACCACACCAAAATTAAACGTCCACACAAAAACGGCAGGTGACCACACCAAAATGCCAGTGACCACAAAGGAAAGGAAATTAACCACATTAGAATGACAAGTGCAAAATAAAAAAAACAAGTGACGACACCAAAATGACAAGTGAGCACATCTAATTAACAAGTGACCACATGAGAATGACAGGTATCAAAACAGCAAAACAATGAAAAGTGTTCAAAGCAGAAATATAAAACACCACATTCTTATGTGGTCACAACTCGTTCTGATATGGTCATTTGTCATTCGGATGTTGTCACTTGTTACTTTGATCCTGTCATTTGTCATTCGTATGTGGTCACTTGTCATTCTGATTTGGTCACTTGTCACTCAGATGTTGGTACATATCATTATGATGTGGTCACTTGTCATTCTGATGTGGTCACCTGTCATTCGGATGTGAGCACTTGTCATTCTGACGTGGACATTTGTCATTCGGATGTGGTATCCTGTCATTCTGATGTGGTCACTTGTCATTTTGATGTGGTAACTTGTCATTCTGATATGGTCACTGGTCATACTGATGTGGTCACAGGTCATTCTGAGTTGGTCACCTGCCATTCTGATGTGTTTACTTGTCCTTCTGGTGTTGTCCCTTGTCATTCTGATTTGGTTACTTGCCATTCTGATATGGTCATTTGTCATTCGAATATGGTCACTTGTGTTTCTGAAGTGGTCACTTGTGATTCAGATGTGGTCACTTGTCATTCTGGTTTGGTCACTTGTTATAATGGTGTAGTCATTTGTTATTCTGATGTGGTCACTTGTCACTCTGATGTGGGTACATGTCATTCAGATGTGGTCACTTGTCACTCTGATGTGGGCACATCTCATTCTGTTGTTGTGACGCGTCATTCTGATGTGGGCACTTTTCACTCTGATGTTGTCACTTGTCATTCTGATGTGGTCAATTGTCATTCTGGTTTGTTCACTCGTCATTCTGATGTTGTCATTTGTCATTCTGATGTTGGTATCACTTGTCATTCTGATGTTGTCATGTGTCATTCTGATGTTATCACTTGTCATTCTTATGTTGTCACTTGTCATTCTGATGTTATCACTTGTCATTCTAATGTTGTCATTTATCATTCTAAAGTTGTCACTTGCCATTCTGGTGTTCTAATTTGTCATTCTGATGTTATCATTTGTCATGCTGATGTTGTCATTTGTCATTCTGATGTTGTCATTTGTCATTCTTATGTTATCATTTGTCATTCTGATGTGGTCACTTGTCATTCTGACGTTGGCATTTGTCATTTGGATGTTATCACTTGTCATTCTAATGTGGTCACTTGTCATTCTGATGTGGTCACTTGTCATTATGATTTGGTCACTTGTCATATTGATGTTTGTACATATCATTTTGATGTGGTTACTTGTCATTTTGATGTGGGCACTTGTCATTCTTATCTTGATACTTGTCACTCTGATGTGGGCACATTTCATTCTGATGTGGTCACTCGTCGTTCTGATGTGGTCACTTGTCATTATTATCTTGGTACTTGTCACTCGGATATGGGCACATATCATTCTGATGTTGTCACTCGTCATTTTGATGTTGTTGTTTGTCATTCGGATGTGGTCATTTGTCATTCTAATGTGGTCATTTGTCATTTGGATGTGGTAACTTGTCATTCTTATCTTGGTACTTGTCATTCTTATATGGTCTCTCGTCATTCTGATGTGGTCACTTGTCATTATGATGTGGTCACTTGTCATTATTATCTTGGTACTTGTCACTCTGATGTGGGCACATATCATTCTGATGTGGTCACTCGTCATTCTGATGTGGTCACTTGTCAATATTATCTTGGTACTTGTCATTTTGATATGGGCACATATCATTCTGATGTTGTCACTCGTCATTTTGATGTTGTTATTTGTCATTCGGATGTGGTCATTTGTCATTCTGATGTGGTCATTTGTCATTCGGATGTGGTAACTTGTCACTCGGATGTGGTCACTTGTCATTCTGTTTTTTTCCTTTGTAATTCTGATTTGGTGACTTGTCATTCTTATGTGGCAACTTGTCATTCTAATGTGGTCACTTGTCTTTCTGATGTTATCACTTGTCATTCTGATGTGGGCACTTGTCATTCAGATGTGGGCACTTGTCATTCCTATCTTGATACTTGTCACTCTGATGTGGGCACATATCATTCTAATGTGGTCACTTGTCATTCTGATGTGGGCAGTTGTCATTCGGATGTGGCCACTTGACATTCTGATGTGGTCATTTGTAATTCTGATGTGGTCATTTTTCATTAGGATGTGGTCACTTGTCATTCGGATGTGGTAACTTGTCATTCCGATGTGGTCACTTGTCATTCTGGTTTGATCACTTGTCATTCTGATGTGGGAACTTGTCATTCTGGTGTAGTCACTCGTCATTCTGATGTTATCTATTGTCATTCAGATGTGGGCACTTGTCATTCTTATCTTGGTACTTGTCGCTCTGATATGGGACACATATCATTCTGATGTGGCCACTCGTCATTCTGATGTGGTCACTTGTCATTCGGATGTGGTCACTTGTCACTCGTCATTCTGATGTTATCTATTGTCATTCAGATGTGGGCACTTGTCATTCTTATCTTAGTACTTGTCGCTCTGATATGGGACACATATCATTCTGATGTGGCCACTCGTCATTCTGATGTGGTCACTTGTCATTCGGATATGGTCACTTGTCATTCTGATGTGGTCACTTGTCATTCTGATGTGGTCATTTGTCATTCTGATGTGATCATTTGTCATTCTGATGTGGTCACTTGTCATAAGGATGTGGTCACTTGTCATTCGGATGTGGTAACTTGTCATTCGGATGTAGTCTCTTGTCATTCTGGTTTGTTCACTTGTCATTCTTATTTGGTCACTTTTCATTCTGATGTGGTCACTTGTCATTTCGCTGGGTCTTTTGTCATTCTTATAATTTATAGTCATTTGTCATTCGGATGTGGTCATTTGTCATTTTGATGTGAACATATTTCACTCCAATGTGGTCAGTCATTTTCATTTTGTTTTCATTGTCATTTTTGGCTGTTGTTTTGTTAAACAGCTGTGATCCCTTTTCATTAATTTGTTGTTTTTATGTTCTGGGCCCGATTAGCTCTGTCGGTAACGTGTCTGACTATCAATCCAAGGGTCGTGAGTTCAAATCCCCGCTTGGCAACAGTCTCCTTGATGATTGATATACGACATTGTGTCTCATTATCATTCGTGTCTCACAGTTTATTCAAGTAGGAAAGTTATCAGTTACTTGTGGAGATTGGTGTGCTCGAGTACTTGTTAACCTTTCAGGATCCAAGGAAAAAGTGGTTAGGTTAACTAATCATCTGTTAGCCTTCGATGGCATAAAAATGACGCTTAATAGTCAATCAATATTCAATCATATTTTGATTTAGATACGTGTCATTCTTATGTGGTCACTAGTCATTTCGTAATGGTACCTTGTCTTTCTTATGTTGCAGTTGTCGTGATGATGTGGTAACTTTTCTTTCCTTTGTTGTCACTTTACATTCTGGGTTAGTAACCCGTTGTTGTGGTGTGTCACTTTTCATTCTTATGTCGTCACTTGTCATTCTTCTGAAGCCACTTGTCATTCTTGTATGGTAATTTGTCATTATGTTGTAGTCACTTGTCATACTGTTGTTATCACAGTCATTATTTTGTGGTCACTTGTCATTCTTGTTTTGTAACGTGTCATTCTGTTGAGGTCATTTGTTATTCTTTTGTGATCACTTGTCATTTTGGTGTGACCGCTTGTCATTCTGCTGTGTCCATTTGTCAGTTTGTGTGGCCATTTGTCATTCTGATGTGGCCACTTGTCATTCTAATATGGTCACTTGTCATTCTGCTAATGTCATTTGTCAGTCTGGTGTGGTCAGTTATCATTCTGATGTGGCCACTTGTCATTCTTGTTTGGTTACTTGCCAGTCTGTTATAGTCACTTGTCATTCTGTTGTGATCACAGTCATTCTTATGTGGCCTCTTGTCTTTCTTGTTTGGTAACTTGCCAGTCTGTTGTAGTCACTTGTCATTCTGTTGTGGTCACAGTCATTCTTATGTGGTCACTTGTCATTCTTGTTTGGTAACTTGTCATTCTGATGCGGCCATGTGTCACTCTATTGTGATCACTTGTCATTCTTGTGTGGTCACTTGTAATTATGATATGATCACTTGCCATTTTAGTGTGGTCATATGTCATTCTTATATGACCACGTCTCGTGTTTTATTTTCGTGTGATCACTTTAAATTCTGCTTTTGTCATTTCTTATTCTGGTGTGGTGACTTGTAATTCTGATATGATCACTTGTCATTTTTTGGTGTAGTCACTTTAAATTCTAATGTGGTCTATATTTATTGTCCCGTGTTAGTCTATATATAGATACTGATATCTCCCTAATCTCCATTCCAAAGAGCTTAAGTGTAACAAACAACTTTCTTTTTAAACTATTCTTTATACATTTTTACATATATGACTTTTTTATATTCAATGAAGAGTTATATTTTACTTATCATAACTTATATGTACAACGTACTTTCATTTTAACATCTATACAGCTATACATGTGATATAGTTTCATGATATTTCCAATTACTTTGAATTCTACATGTTTATATTTCACATGTTCATACTTGATACATTTAACATCAAGGTCCCAAAAGCCGTAGTGCTATTCATAGTGATTATTATATGAATGAACATTTACAATTAATGTCACTACAGCCATACTGCATTTTGTTATTTTCTTATGTGCACTAACTATATGTCGTTATCTTTTATGTGTGTATTAATAATAACATGTTAATACAGTAAAAGCTGTCTTAAGCAGCCAGTCAAGGGAAAGAAACGTGACCTTTAAAGACAGGTTGTTGCTTAATACAGGTTAATTTACGCTGAAAGCATAGAAATAGGAAATAAAAAACATGGCGCTTAAGACAGGTGGCATCTTAATAGAGGTGACCGCTTATTCAGGTTTTACTGTACATGTTGATATTTACTAAATTCTTGTATTTATTATGACTAATCAGAATAAATTATTGCCGCCTGGCCATGAAAAAAACTATTAAAAAACACAACATAATTACAGCTATGCAAGTATTGGTACTTGTCACACCTTGCCAGTTTTCATGGTCACCGGGTGGAATAAATGTTGATTCACATTGCCTGCGCTGCGTTCAGTTCGGAACCATACCTCTACTTCGTAATGGAAAAAAATAGAACCTTTGTTCCTTTATCAATTCATAAATATGTGAAAATGTACTAATTGATATTTTACTTTCCTTCTTATGCTTTGATGTATGTTATTCTTATTTTAAATGGGGTTTAACGCGGTTTTCAACACATTTCAGGTTATATATGACATATTCAGTTTTACTGGTTGAGGAAGACATCAGACTGACTCAGACTGAGTAGAACCACCGTCCTTCTGCAAGTAACTGGAAACTTTATCATCATTATTTTGCAACTGTCTCCAATTTATGGCAATGGCCAATCAACAGTTGTCTGTTCTTGATATACAACAAAATAATTCTAATGGCATTTCTAACTGAAACGTTACACTTATTTCTAACTGAAATGTTACACTAACTTCTTACTGAAACGTTACACTTATTTCTAACTGAAACGTTACACTAATTTCTAACTGAAACGTTACACTTATTTTTAACTGAAACGTTACACAAATTTCTAACTGAAACGTTACACTAATTTCTAACTGAAACGTTACACTAATTTTGAATTTGATTGTTGTAATATCCCACACATGATGACAAATTTACTAAATTGTTTAATCGTTGATTATTTGGAATCTTTTACAAAAGTTAAAAAATTGTCAAAATGCCAAACGTTGAGTCAAAAACTAACACAGTTAAAATACATCGTACCAGATTTTATAGAACATACATCTATGCTATTGTGTGATAATAAGATTTGTCGATAATTGTTCCATAATGCCTGCGTAAACGCAGACAGCCCTTCGTGAAAATGTTAAAGCAATAGATAACATGAATATTGCATATTCATCATTCGATTTCCAGGAGCATGCACATAGCATGAAAGTCGACGGAAGTGACAAAATCAAAGTGGGCAATTTAAAGAGCAAGACAAATTATGGAAATGTATGATGTTGTAGCTGAGGATGATTGGACAAAAGAGATGTATTTAGTAACAAAGTCCAGTTATGAGAGTTAGCCAAACAGATAAAGAGAATGAGATGTGAGGTTAAAAGTTGCAAAGAACAAGTTACCGAAGAACTGATCAATGACTATCTACATACAATGGAAATATATTTTTTGATTCATGGCTGCAATTCAGCAAATGTACAAACATATTCTAACCATATATCTGACAGAATAACTGAGTACCAGAGTACTGTCAAGTTGATTTAAGACTACTTCTTTCATTTAATATTGTATAAGTGTTACTTAAATGAACATAAGTTTTTTTAGCAAACATGCGCCGAAGGCTCACATGTGAGCTTGTGTGATCACCCTGCGTCTTCTTCTCTGTAACTGCTTGACAGGTTTTGACCAAATTTGGTGTGTAGCATTGTTATATGAAGCTCTCTCAAGTTTGTTCAAATTATTACCCTTGGTCAAAATTTGACCCCGACCCATGGTCATATCAGATTTCTTCTTCAAAAATCTTCTTCTGCGAAAGTGCATGGCCTGCATCTTTGATATTTTGCACGAAGTATCACCTGATCAGTTTCTCTCAGGTTTGTTTAAGCGGTGACCCTGGGGTCAAGATTGGTTCCGCCCCAGTTTATATAAAAATCTTCTTCTCAAGAACCGACAAACCAAATTTGTTTATATTTGGTATAAATGACCATATATGTATGGGTATCAAGTTTGTTAAAGTAAAGGGACTAGGGTTCATTGGAAGCACAGTAAGGGTACTTTGATTTTTACTTAAAATATATTTTATACGTCACCTCATCTAGATGGTTCTAATGTCACAGCGCGAGACTTTTATCTCGGCCCCAGGTGAGATAAAAATATTTAACCCCGGTAAATTGCAGATATCCTTATCCGATATGCACAAAATTTCTATCTCACCCTAGGGCCGAGATAAAAGTATTGCACTGTCACGTTAAACTCATTTATGACGATACATTAAGTTAAAATAACTATTCAATATGTTTAGTATGCAAGAGAAAGAATCTTCCTTGTCTTTTTCTGTTTGGATAGATAAGTATGTCCCTAGGTGACTGCTGGCAAACTAGTTATCGCCATGTGGGACTATTTCAGACATTCCACTGGCTTATCGAGAAAAGTTACCCTTAGATATCGGCGGTTTTTATTACTTATCTGACTAAACCTTGATATTTGGTTTATATAGAAACATATGTAGTAGAAATTTATTCTTATCGTTATAACGTTTTCATTATGAAAATGCCAACCTATTACAACGTCTAGTCATTAAGTTCAAAATATAACCTTTATTATGATAAAATAAAAATTAATATAAGTTTACGGTTTTTTGCTTCCTTTTTTAATTTTGTAACAGCATATATGCTCCTTAAATGTTCTATATAAAAATACTCAAAACACGTTTTAGGCCACTTTTAATGTTGCATAAACCTTAAATGTGATAATTTGCTAACCTATTACAGCGTATACGTTTACTGCAAATAAAAATCTCTTTGCAATGATTTTTAAATATAGAAAATATAATAATTGCATTTTGCTTCCATTTTGATTGAAAATAAAAATGTAATTCTGATTTATTTTCTGTATGTTCAATAGAGCGTACTATTGTACCCATATTACTGTACCCAATTAAATACAGCATGAATGTTGCTATATCAGCCGGCAGCCAATGTCATGTTTATATACACATGGTGATATTGCAAGTTATGTGTAGTTTAAAGTGTTGTTTTATTTATATATTTTACTTATATTCTAAAGAATAGATTGATTTTAATTTCATACTTTAACCAAAGAACCTTCAAAAAACTTCAAATTCAAGAACATTTATTTTGTAATCGAAAACATAATTTAATGGTTTATTTCTTTCGCACAAATTATGTTTTAATGTCTTTGTTATAAAATAATTCAGTGGACATAGAAAGAAAATTGATTAAAGAGTATGTATAATTTGGATAATCAATTTATATCAATAAAGACCAAAACTTGTGACTGAATAACAATACTTTACGCGAGGCATATTAATTGAACAAAGAGATTTAATAATGTAATTGATTGATAATTAGGTTAATACAGCATAATTAGCATATCATTGTTTTGAATTACTCAATTTAATGATCATCTTAGGATGTTTTTAAAAATGCACAATAGTGCTCTTTTTCTTCTTCAGCTTTTCATTCAAAACTTGGTTAATTGCAGATTTTAGTAGAAAGATTAGCAATATTTTACATAGAGCTTAATCATGTAAAGTAATTGTGCATTACATTGATATACATAAAGAAAGAATGAATGAATGAATCAATCTTATAATTCTTTTAGAAAGGCTTTGTACAAGTTTAAGCGTTCATGTAGATGTTTTGTTATAGACGTGAATATAGATTAGACAAAAATAAAAATAATTACTATGAAATGAATGGTGTTTTGCGGAGCGGAAATAAAATTATTTAATTATTTTAACAAATATAAAGGTACTGAGATTACTTCATTAAGTTTAATAATCCGTTCTGAAATAGATATTCTAATTGCTAACATGTTTTATTGTGTGTATTTTTATTTTTGTTTTTTAGTCATCGCATTGATATCGTGTACTTAACTTAATACAAGTTAGTTATGATAAACAATATATCAAATGTTTATAAATATTACAGCATATTGAATTTAAACGTTGTCCTAAGATCAGTAAAGTAATATGTAAATCTAATAATCCTTGTACATCAAGAGTTGTCAGAAGACAACAAAGCTCGCCGATTGGATAAAACTCACCACCCAAGCAAAGATTGAGATTGGAGGCAAACACGAAAACTTAAACGCAAAGGTTTAACCTGGGTGTCTACAAACGAAATATTAAGTCCAAAAGGGCCATAACTCTGCCAAAATGTAACCCAAAGTTATGGTTCTTATCTCCGTGTGTTCCATCGATGATGATAAACACACATGCAAAGTTTCATTCATATCCAGTCAGTGGTTGCATTGATATCTTACCTAATAAAAAATTTTAACCTGAAAAATTAAGTCAAAAAGGGCAATTACTCTGCCAAAATGCAAATCAGAGTTACGATCCTTGTCTCTGTGTGTTCCATTGATGAAGGTGAACACACATGCAAAGTTTCATTTATATCCAATCAATGGTTGCATTTATATCTTAAGCGTAAACGAAACTAAACGCAAATGTTTAACCTGGGTGTCTACAGACGAAAAATTAAGTCCAAAAGGGCCATAACTCTGCCAAAACGCAACCCCGAGTTATGGTTCCTATCTCTGTGTGTTCCATTAATGATGGTGGACATACATGGGAAGCTTCATTCACTTCCAATGAGTGGTTGCATAGATATCTAAAACTTAAACACAAAAGCTTAACCTGACTATCTTAGTCCAAAGAAGGTCCATAACTGTGCAAAAATAGAACTCAGAGTTCTGATTCTTGTCTGTGAATGTTAAATTGATGATGGTGAACACACATGGAAAGTTTCTTTCATATCCAATCAGTTGTTGTATATATATCTTACTTGATAAAAAAATTTGACTTGAAAATTTGAGTCCAAAAAGAGCCATCACTGTGGAAAATGGAACCCAGAATTATGGTTTTTGTCTCTGTGTGTTCCATTGATGATGGTGAACACACATTCAAAGTTTAATTCACATCCAATGAATGGTTACATAGATATCTGAAACTCATGGCAATAGCTCTCTTTAGACTTCGTCCCAACGAGCTAAAAAAAAAAAAGAGGCCACTTCCTCTCTCTGCCCCCCACCCTGTCTGTTTTTCAAGTCTCAAACAATGGAATAAGCCCCCAGCCCCCACACCCCCTCCTGTCTGTTTTTCAAGTCTCAAACAATGGAATAGGCCATTAGCTATTTGATTTAACATAGATATTCAGATCAATTAATGACAAATTTAAATTTTATAAACAGATAATAGAACGGGAGGAATAATGTTAGCGGTTTTCAAAATTGGTTATTTCTAAGTTATGCGATGGCTTTATTAATTAAATGTACTATCTTGATTTGCCTAAGTTGTAAGAACTTGTTTCACAATCGAAGAGAAATAAGTTTAGAAATAAAGAGTCTCTATGATGATTGATTTGCGACATTGTGTCTCATTGTCATTCTGTCTCTTTCATATATAAGTTGATATTATCAATTAACCGTAATAATTTCATTTATTTTTAGTACCACAAAACAATCAATCTTTATCTGTTTATTGATAATAAATAAAATATATCAAAGTATATCGAAACTTGTAATTAAAATCATTAATCTATGTTATGTTTGTTTTTACACATTAAATTTAATCAAATGATTTAAGCGTTTAAGTCAAATTCAATAATTTCTTTTTTATACTACACATTAAAATCACCAAATCGTGGTAATAAAAACTAGGACAAATATAAGATCTTGTCAAATTATACCCGAGGGCATATATAACACGTCACACATACTTAATTTTAATATCGGAGCAGAACGATACCTGTATGTTTTATCGTGGTCTAAGGGAAGTAATTGGATTCATCTCCAATAGCATCAAACTGAGCAGGGGCAATTATCGGATAACTCTTGGGAAATGTCTGTAATAGTCCAGTATGGCTCTGGACGGTTCCAATTTCCTATCCAAACCTCAAACCCGTGTTAGATTTTTATATTATCATATAATTTACATGAGCATACGTGCAATATTTACGATACTAACCTAGTGTACGTGTAATATCAATACCGAGTTATCGCTCGGCGTTTTCCGTATACTTTCGTACGTAAAATACTTTCCGACTTGCTTGCACTTACAAATGACGTCGAATATTTATAATAGTATGACGTCATTTTCAGATATTACGTCATACGATGACTGACGGAACTAATATGAGCGATAACCCCCCCCCCCCACCACCACCACCACCACCACCACCACCACCACCACCCCCCACCCCCGACCCCCATTCTTTGTAGAGGTTATCTAAAACATTTCCTGGATCACGTGAAAAAAATTCATTTGTGCTTATATATTATTGAATTTATTCAACTCAGCGGTAAAATTTATATGATTGTCAACAGAGTCTCGTATATTTTTATATTAACTCGTTTGATAAATTGAATAATAAATGAGCACTCATGTAAGATCCTCTAGATAACAAGCTTGACAAAAACTTGTTCACCTATTGCTCAATATGCCACATACAAATTCAAATTCAGATCAGGACCTAAAATCGTCGATATTTTGAGTATAAAAATTAAACTCAGTCTGCAATTGTTAAATATCTAAAAATCAAATAACATATATTAAACAAGCGATTAACTAAATTTATTTGCAAACACAAGCAGTTTTAATGATTATTTTACAGAAAATGTTAAAAGTCCATTGCTTTTATATTGTTTATTTCAATATTTGGGGTACAAGTTGTTCTTTGCAGGTGCTCGTTATTAGAATTGCATAATGGGATACGTCACATTGTTCTGTTCTAAGGTTTTTAAATTTTGCAACGCGAATCGATGGACATATAAAGTTGTTTCCCAATTGTGATGTCACAAGACCATTCTCTCATATTGCAGGCTCGCATTTTAAACCTTGTTGTGATCCACTGACGTCCCCGTCCTCACATATACATTCGTCACCGACTTCCGTCCAACCGTTTTCCACATTACATTGGCATACTTTATCCGGTTTACAATCTGTTGGGTTAAGTTTATCTTTTTCGCATTTGACTTGTCCAAAGGTCTGCTTATCTTCATGGCAGGAAACGGCTGCTATACAACAATCTCCAAGCACAAGCCCCACTGAAATTTACAAAAACGCTTATAACGTATATGCTTGCGGACGTGTGACGTGGGTACGTGCGCATTTGATAAAATTACCAGGTGCATGCGCATTTGATAGAAGTACCAGGTGTGAGCGAATTTGATAAAAGTACCAGGAACCTGCGCATTTGATCAAATATGTGTGCAGTTGAGTGTATATTTAGTGTATAAAGATTATCTTTAAGAAAGTGCACGCATTAAATATTTTCATATTATAACATATAAATAGATTCATAGAAGTGTGCTGAATATAGACGTTATGCAGAATTATCCTTGCTTAAGTTAAAACTGTCTTGCAATAAAAATGCCCATAATCCAATATTTTATTAACGCAGAAGTATTCTAACTCGAGTTATAACACTTTTTAAATACATCTTTGTTTGTTTACTTTTTATATTAAAACTATTGCCTAAACGAGATTAAGCATTTTATCTACATTGTCACTTGGTGACAGTCTGTAGTACAGACCCAGCTCTCTCGACTGGGTCCGTTAAATATCAATGTTGGGAAAGCCACATTTGAGCACGTTGATTGGTCAGTTGCATCAACTGAAAGTTTGCATGATGTCACAGTTTAGTAAGCGTTCATTTGCTATGAATTATGGAACAGGCATAGAATTTCCTGCTTTTTCATTGGTGGTTAATAGAACTGATTCGGGAGATATCATGTTCTGTGATATACTACACATGTGGTACATTTCCAATTAGAATGTGTCATGGATTTGTAAAGAAGAATTGGAAACTTGCATATCCTGACTAAATGTTGATGAAATAGCACTTGAAGTATTTGGTAAATAAATCATTTATAATAAACAGGCAACTGATTTCGTGTACATAAACTGTAAGTTCTATGTATTCTTAAACGTTTAAACATGTTTTGATCACGCAAAATGATCTTGAATTGAGGATACTGAGGCTTCATTTATATTAAATGTTTTCTAACAAATGTACTGGCATATTATCACTAGATGCTGAATCTACCTTCGGTCGAATGCTTAGTTCAGACCCAAAGGATACAATGGTGTGCAGAGCTTCTTGCTCAATTTGCAGATAACAAAATGGTGTTGTTTCCATTTTATCATATTTTGATTATACGTGTGGTACCCGGCCTGTTTGATTCCAGGGAACCAATAATCATTAATGATGACAATAACAGGAGCACTAGAGTTTTTGCATTGCGTAAGAAGCATTGACATATTGAGTATTTAATAGAATTTTCTGAAACTCTGTAGTTCTGGATGTATCAAGGTTTTAGGGTTATTCTGCATACAATTGGTGATGTTATTTTTCAAAGATGTGTGTTGATTTATTGTGTTTGTATATAGAGAGTGACCCTTGAATACTCTCTTTGGTTTCATTTAACCTTTGTGTGCAGTGGTATGCAATGAAAATTTAATTTTTTCAATCATACCCACTGATTTGCTAAAGAAACTTCCTCACAATTTT
Organism: Panopea generosa; assembly: GCA_029582155.1. Taxonomy (NCBI): domain Eukaryota; kingdom Metazoa; phylum Mollusca; class Bivalvia; order Adapedonta; family Hiatellidae; genus Panopea; species Panopea generosa. The sequence continues at coordinate 59,806,359 of CM055904.1, read as the reverse complement.
CCACAATTAGCTTCTAGACACTGATGGACTAGCCAATAATTATATTTCATTAGAGCACAGCACCCCTAAGGTTATTATAGCTGTGAGAGCCAAATACCCGATAACAACAATCCAGTTTCAAAACTGTTACCTCGTAGAGGTCAATAGTAAGACAGCAAATCATTTTCAGGGAGTTTAATGCGTCCATCTCTTCCATCAAATATACTTCCTATACCATAATTTAGTATATCTGAAATAGGTAACCAACACTTTTAGCTTGAATATTACTTTAAAACATTTTATGTGTATCGATCAATTGAAATACATCTTGAATTATTGCGAAAATCTGTTCGTAGTTTTTAGTCTGTTTTTGTTCAAAACTATAAAAAAAAGATTATTTTCAGAACTTGCCCTGAGTTTTAACCATTTGGAACTAGTCAAACTATTTTAGGTAGGCAGTCTTTACAGGGACTGCCAGGAATGATAATTTGAATGAGATTCAGTGATTCAATTTAAAACTTTGTGACTGTAATCCTGAAGTAAATTATTGAAAAGTTATTTATTCCATCAAAGACATTCAGCCATTTGAACAAATAATGTTAATCAAACATTATTTGCTTTATACAAAAGCCAAAATTGATATTTTGGAAATTGAATAGCTCTGTAACCATTAGTAACATTATGTATACTATTATATCAGTCCTTTATTGGAGTTATTTAAAGGGATAGCTCTGTCTGTGACACATTATATTGGACTATTGCTATGAATTGATAATTAAGATATATTTAGATACAAATTACACTCTTGCTACAACAAAATTATTATACAATCAACACAGCGATTACGGCCGAACAATGGTCAAAACGCCCACATCCAGGATTGACATTAAAATACATTAACGACAGAACCTGGCTCTGGCATGATAAGTGAAATAATTATGTTAGAAATAAAAGAAGAAATAACGTCGTGTTGAAAAACCCTCTGAAACTTTCACAAAGTTATGTGAAGTAGTTACAAAGTTATGTGAAATACAGTTAAGGATTTCTTTTCAATATTAAAGGTAAAGTATTTGGAAATTGTGCGAAACATATCCTTGAGTAATAGATATATATAATATTATTCTCATACTTTTGCATGGTAATGTGAAATGATTATATACAAACTGGACACTGAATTGTAAAGCACAACCAAATGCTCAGACATGCAGACAGTTGGCAATTTCATAGTAAGAAATAGTACATTATACGCGGGAGATAAACCGAAGAAGAAACAACGGAATCGTCCGCAGACTAAAGCGTGCATATGAATTAGTATCATTTTTCTTCCTCTCCAGAATTTAAACTAATTTAAGCCATTAAACAAAGGTTTAAGAGACAGTCATTCTAACCAAATTCTAATCCCGAAGCCCTTAATGCTCGAGTTTGTTTAGAACACGTGGGAATTTTGTAAACAAAAACGCAACTTCGACTTCCGATTGAATTGTAAAATAACCATGTGACTTAATGCCCATTGATTATTGTTGCCATCACATCTATTTTCGAATTGTACTATTTCAACACTGACTGTAATTATTTGTTATCCATTGTTGGACAGTAGATGTTAATATTTTAATAATATGAAAATAAATTGAAGTAATTTGCGTATAATGTCAAATGTTACAGGCCAAATATATTGAATATAACCATTATATCGTGGAACTCTCCCATCATAGATTTGCATTGAAACAATTAACTTATAAAATTAAAAAAGAACGCTGAGAAAAGTATCATCCCAAGATAGATTTTTTTAACTATTTGAATGAATTAAACAATATTATTAATACAATTATAATATTTTTACAGGTAATGTGTTTGAAAAAAATAACCAAAAAATAAAACTAAAAAAATATGAAATTAAAAAATACAATAAAAGTTAAAATAGTCTTGCGCCGAGCACGCGATATATAAACTCATATGATGCTATCAGTTCATGTATGTAAATTGTCCTTTCAGTCCGGATGTGTTGCATGTAAAACCTTAGTATATATGTCATGGGTGACACCAATTATGTCTGGTAGGTTAATGCATTTGTCATCCGTTGTTGTGTATTTAAAAATCTCTCTTTATGAAATTAAATATATAAGAATTCACTGTATCTAAATGATCCAAAGGGTTTATAATTCTGTCCTTTATATAGCATAAGAGTCGTCATGATTCCTTAACTGGATCCTACTCATATAAAGCTATCAGTTTATGTATGTAAATTTGTCCGCCCTGTCCAGATGTGTTGCATGTAATTCCATAGTATATAAATTATGGTCGACACCAATTTTATTGGTTTGGCAGAGACCTTGATATTGTGTTTATGGTTTGCATTGCAGTTAGGCGCACTTGCCGTAGTCTGGTCTGTACATTTATGTCTTGGTTATTCACAAATTATTATCTCGATACATATATATATATATATATATATATATGTATCATACATTTTGAATGTGCATTTGATAAAGATATAAAAAAATTGGAAAAAAATCTGTTGCTGTAAGTTTAATTATCTCCTTTATGAAATACATACATATGATTTCAATGTATCTTCATGATATAACGGGTTTATAAATATTTACTTTATATAGCATGTGAGTAGTCATGAATCCTTAACTGGATCCTACTCACATAAAGCATTCATAGTGTGTTGGTTTGCGTTGTAGCTAGGCGCAACAGCCGTAGTCTGGTCTGTACATTTATGTCTGGTATAATAAAATTATATATAATATAATATAATATAATATAATATAATATAATATAATATAATATAATATAATATAATATAATATAATATAATATAAAATAATATAATATGAATGTGCATCTGAAAAGATAATAAAATCGGAAATTCTGTTGTGATTTCAATGATCTCCCTTTATATATATTCTATCTAGATTAATACATACGCTCCAAATAAAATATTGCCGGAAAAAAACTGACGATATGAGCTTGTTCAGATGATGATAATGATGTGTAGCAAGTTTGATTAGATTCGGATGAAAACTGTAGGGGGAGTTGAGACCACAAGATAGGTATGCATATTCGGACGGACGGAGGAACGGACGGACAGTTCAATTATTATATGCACTCCTGGTCTTCGACCCGTGAGGGAATAACAATGGGACGGATGGCTGTGGGTGATTTTTGTAATTTAAAATCAATGTTTAGTATATAAAAATGAATATTACCTTTTATCACGCACTTTCTGCTGTCGTTCGGATCTACTTTGTAACCAGGCTTGCATTCGCACTTTGTGCTTACACTGTTACAAAACGCCGTTTCTACTGGTTGACAAACATCATTACAGTCGCATGTGTCACCCAAATATTTTTCTGAAATTCAATAATTAGGTTTTATGTTAAACATAAAAGTAAATGCCATTTTCATTAAAAGTAGTTTTATTTAGTTTTTGTTTTATGTATTAGTACCAGAAGTAACAAAGCGTGACGTTAGATATGGTCAGTTCTCTTATATCAAACATTGGACGAGAAATAGAAGATGAAGAGATATATTGAATATTAACATATAATAGAAATCTTAGCCCAAGTGAAATTTAAACCAGAAACGCATAATAAGAAATGGCGTTCAATATAATACTAAATATTTAGAAAAAACAATATTAAATAATCAACATCAATATAAATAGAATTCTAATAATGTATATAAATCAATCAGATTCACGTGAAAATGATATTAACAAGCTACCACTTCGTAACTAAAAAAATGTTAATATATTATAGGTCTAAATTATACCCATTGCATTTAATGAGTATACATTTATTTATTAATATATTTTTTATAAAAAATCTGTTTTAACCAAGTGGATTCGAGCTCGGGCTGCAATAGTAAAACGCGGATGAATGCCTGAGTCAATGTATAGAAGAAGAAGTAGAAGAAGACAAAGAAGAAAAAAGAAAGAAAGAAAAAGAAGTGAATTAAAGTGTATATAAGGTCAGATATTAGTTTGTTACTCAAATAACTTTTTCTAAAAAAAAGCGTTTTGTAGATGAACACGTTTAGCAGATATTTATTATGAAGCATCTTTAAACCAATGCTTAATTCAACTATTTCTGGCCTCTGTTTAACCATTTTACGCAAATACTTAAAAAATAACTTAGTTGTGACTGGTCATATTTTTCTATTAAATAATCAAAATCAAGAAAACCTCATGCAGTTTTACTGGAACCAGTCTAAAATCATGATCACTTGGCTGCTTTTCTTAGATTTAAGTTTTTAAATATTTAAGTATATGTTGGTAAAACAGGAGCTTGGTTTATTTTATGATTGAAGACGATTTATAAACTTTAACATATTGTGTCCACAGATAAAACGATTATGGATATATTCTAAGTTCATCGTTAACAGGACAATTTTGCAGTGGTCACACATCTGGCAAACCCTTTTGTGTCTTGCTCACGAATGCGAGGTGGACGCTTTACAATTCGGACTATCGTTGCGGTACGCGAAATTATGTTTTTTATATCGACGTTAGGAAATGCGCTACTTACTAGACTGTACACAAGCGCCATCGATCTCTTCGTAATCCTTTTTGCAGATACACACGTTGTCAAAACACTCGACTGTAGCTGGGTTCTTGCATTCGTTCGCTATACCGCCTTCACACTGAGTGCCCAAGTCCCTCTCTGTTAAATATAAACATTTTGCAAATAAGATCTGGTATATAAGTTTGAAAACTGTAAAATTAGAGAATTAAAAACTGTCGCCAGTATGAAAATCATTGTTAAAAAGTTTTCTATTTTACATCGATTGTGAAACAAATCCAATTCACACTTTAGTAATAAGCATATGCGGATAAGTTTCTTGTTATACATTGCAGTGGCGGAAGATCGAGATCACAACCGTCCGATCATGGATCCGATGTTCTACCACTGGCGCACGCGCTCCACAGAAATGTTATGCCATATACCAGTTTACCCACAGTTCTTTGTGACATTACACGAACACCCAGATGCTTTGTTTAGCTGAATAGTGTTAATTGGAGCGATGGGGGTGGGGGTATTCTGCATGACTGAGAGATTTTTACTGACGCATGACGTCACACGAAACATTTATTTCATTAAATACTAACGTATACTACCAACTCCATGTTCATAAGTATTGTCCGTTAGTGCTTACTAGGCACTCACAAATATCCCATGTATATTGTAACAACATAATTTAGTGAAAACCCGAGTTTATTATAAACTGTTCCCCAATGCTATCGAGGAAGGTATACAACATTGCCTACTTATTTTAGTCCTGCAGTAAGGAGGTGCTACATTATCTGAATTTCTTAATTGATAATCAGTAGTTTTGCAAATCAAGGGATGAATTAAGTCACTTATATAGGAAGGAACCATATTATATGTGGCTTTGTACATGAACATAAGTTTTTGTTGCTTTCGCCTTTCTTTGAGCAATATGATTTGGGCATCCGTCCCAAACAATCGATGAATATTCAAAAATTGGTCTAACATATGAAAAGTAAATTTGATTGATGGCAAGGATAAATTTCAATTTTCTCATCAATCTTAACACTTTAATATTTTCTATATGAGTATCCCATTGTTACTTAAAGTTAATCCAAGATGCTTGTCATTATTAACAAAAGTGAATTGGTGTTATTAAACATAAGTTGAGGCAAAGCCTCACATTGATTAAAAGTAAATAGCATAGGTTCAGTTTTATCTGGATTAAACTTAACTAGCCACTGACTGACCCAATTAGAGATCACTTCCAAATCGTGATTTATAATTCCTTCTATATCTTGAAGAGCTGAGGCTGAACAGAGAAGTGAACTGCCATCCGCATACAATCTTGTTGAACTTAACAATGAGTCTATTATATCATGACGAAAATAAGAAACAGTAATTTTCCCGAACACATCGCGAAGACTAGTCGGTGCCAGGTAAAAACTTGCCCACAATTTATTGTTATTGTAATTTTTGGATATACTGAGTAAATGAAGTTTATATGTAAGATAAAGTATTTTATGTATTAGGAGTTATGTTCTTATCTGGCGGGTATAGCTTACCAAAATATTAATTGGCTTCAACATTTATATATTAGTTCCCGAGCGAAGTGCGTTCTACCTAAATAATGATGAAACGCAGTAGCTAGTCAATATCTCAGATTTGACCGGACACTTGAAGTGACATTTTTTCGAGTAACCATTTCTAATTTTACCCACCACCATCCTAATTCCTCATGGGCTCCTTGTTAATTTTACCATAGCCTTAGTTATATATATATATATTACAGACAGATTAGCTCTCTTGTTGTTTTTTATGTAAAATTACATTGTATCCGGCGGTTTTTTATGCCCAGATATGTTTGGATTTTGATGTATATATATGTATTGGTAATTAATGTATCTCTTCATGAATTATATAATATAATTCCCGGCAATGTAAATATTCTTAATAAAAAAATGGTTAATCTGCGGAACAGCTAACCCGCCACTTTTGTATTTCCAATGTCTTCATTAAACTATTGAGTAGCGCTTATATAGTTTGTCTACGACATTAGCAGACGCGTGTGTACTGATTTTACATAGTCAAAATATTCTGTTTTATCCAAGTCCAAATTTTAATGAATTTGCTATGCCATTGAGAAAATACATATCATGTTAGGTGGCGGGTTAGCTGTTCCGTTCAGTTTATTTTGTTGTCAGAGTAATGAACGTATATTGTTACGAAAATGTGTGTGACTTAATATATTTCATACGTGGGAGGCATGTCTCATCAGTGTTGGCACTGCAATACTCATCACCAAACCCGCTATTGTAGAACCCGTCTTTACATCTGCACATGGGTTCACACGACTCGTTTGGCACGCATATAGCATTATCATCTTGACAATTGGTTCTAGTTGTGCCATCTAGAACACATACCGCTCCAAGTGGTACCTCTGTAAACAAACAAACAAACAAACACAGCATTACCATCTTAACATTTGCAATTAGGTGAGTCATCTGGAACATAAACGTCTCCAAGCGGTACCTCTGTAAACAAACACACAGCATTATTATCTTAACAATTGCCAGTAGGTGAACCATCTGGAACACATACGGCTCCAAGCGGTACCTCTGTAAACAAACACACAGCATTATTATCTTAACAATTGCCAGTAGGTGAACCATCTGGAACACATACCGCTCCAAGCGGTACCTCTGTAAACAAACAAACACATATGTTGCATTGTCTTAGACACGGATGCGGAATGATACGGCGTTGCTGAAGCAATGTTTTCAAAATTTGTCTACATGTTTAGCTTATTTCCAAACGTAATTAGACAAATGTCAAATAGTCCATAATTTGTCTACATGTTTAGCTCATTTCCAAACGTCTTTACACAAATGTCAAATAGTCCATAATTTGTCTACATGTTTAGCTTATTTCCAAACGTAATTACACAAATGTCAAATAGTCCATAATTTGAAAAAAAAACAAGGGCCTTTTTAATCGTACTAGTATATACTTTAACGTGTTGGTGAAACCGGAACCTGCTTGAAATGAATGTGTTTGTTGATCACAGAATTCCACGTTAATTTGTTTGTGAAATAAGAAAGATAATATAATATAATTGCGGACAAACTGAGTCTGACGGATTAAAAATCTTGTCATAAAAATGTGCCTTATTCATCAAAACTTACTGCATTTTCCATCTGATCTAGGGAACCCATCTTTGCAATCACATTTTCGAGTGGCCGCATTACACTCAGTATTCGGTTCAGCACACGTGTTTACTTCTTGAGCACAAGCGTCGTCGTAGCTAGCAGACTGCTTATCTAAACATAGAATACGTCGCATTAACATCGATGTTATGATAAAAAAATTACGTCTGATAAAACGGTTCTTTGGGCAAAATTAAGAAAACAGCAGATTAAAATGATTGGGTGTGAGAAAGAGTGCGTTTACCCAAATTCCTTTCTTGGTTCAAATGTAGTATGTTTGTAACAACAATGCGTTCAATTTGATCATAATGTGAAAAAAGTATAATTGGGAATATTTTTTGGAAACTTGTTTTAGAAATAAAATACTTTGCGTCTATCAAAACACATTTTTAAATAAAAGTATGTGTTGTCTACATACACACCACATCACACAGTTTAACGTAAGAAATAATGTTTCACTTTTAAAATATTATATAAATCAGTCGAAAGCGGTGCTATTGTACATGTAGATGGACATTCAAAAGGTAAATGTGAGACATTTTCTTTTAACCATATATATATATCATAACATTAAATATAAACAAAACTATCGCATAGCATGCAGAAGGTCGTGTGTTCGATCACTGGTCGGGTCATACCAAAGACTTTTAAAAATTGTACTGGAAGCTTCCTCGCTTGACACTTGGCATATAGAGGATAGTTCTAGGTCTGGTCGGTCCCTGTGTCAGTATGATGTGACTGGTTGGGGTATCATACCATGTGTATGTGGCATTATAGACACACTCCAATATGACTGAATGTAGTTGAAAGCGATCGGTTTAACATCATACAACACCAACCTTAAAATTAAAATAAGTTGTCCAACATACGTACAGCAATCTCCATCAAACCAGAAGTAGTCGTCCATACACCTGCACCTTTCGTTATTACACTGGCTGTTTTCATAATTGCTGCATCCCTCTATTTCGTTACATGCATCGCCATAGTTGTCGCCGTCTGTAAACGTTTTATTAAGTATTTACGAATATGTAACTCTTACATTTGAGTGTGGTTTTATTATCAGTAAGTCGATTCATGTTTACTAGGTTTATTTGTATTAAAATACAGTCAAACCTGTGTAAGCAGTAACCTTTATTAAGCAGCCACTTGTCTTAAGCAGTCAAAGCTACTCCTTCCCATTTCTGTGCTTTAAGAGTAAATTAACCTGTATTAAGTAACAACCTTTCTTAAATGCCGCTTTTGCTCCTTCCCTTGACTGGCTGCTTAAGACAGGTTTGACTATATCTCAAAACATCCAAGGTTCGTTAATGAAGTAAAAATAGCATTTTTACTATGTTCTTTAGTTCTCTGTCTTTCTATCTTCAAACTCGTATCTCCGTACATTCTATACAGCAGCGCCCCCTGGTACCCGCACATTTTATACAGCGCCCCCTGGTACCCGTACATTCTATACAGCGCTCCCTGGTACCCGCACATTCTATACAGCGCCCCCCTTGTACCCGCACATTCTATACAGCGCTCCCTGGTACCCGCACGTTCTATACAGCGCCCCCTGGTACTTACGCAGTATTTACTTACTTTAGTGGTAAATGTAGGTTATACCTATTGTTATTGTTACTGTTATCTCCTTTTTATCACCATTCAAATCCTGTTTGATATAATCATGTATTTATTATAGATTTAACAAATGGTTCGGCCAATGGTATTGTGCAGGAGCCAACTAGAGCGATGTGTTCATTTTCATAGAACAAAAATGCACTGCAATAGCATTTATTATCTTCGCAGTTGCTTTATTTAATTTAAAACGCTCCACACATAATACTTACAAGCAGGTTCACAGTATAGAACACGTGTACTTGGAGACCAGGAACCATCATCTTGACACGTGATCGTAGCGTCATTTATAGATGGTTGAGAACCAAGGGGACAGCGCAGGGTTGCTGTAGCGTTTGTGAAATATGGGCCTTCCATGTCATAGGTATAACTAGCACTCCCATCATTGGTTGCCGCTGTGGGAAGTTGGTCACAAACTATGAAAACAAAACTAAACGTTAGATAGCTCCGAAATCTGGTATGTTCAATCATAATGACAAAGAAGGAAACTTTTTGTTTGTCCCACAATTCATAGTACCTCAACGCTTAAACTGTAAATAATGTTGTTATAACAAAGTATCGTAGTTCAATCCATTTAGGTATGTGGTATATATAAATACATATTATATCATATGAGGTTAATACATAAGTTGAAATAAGATCCTATTAAAAACTATAGATGTGTCTATATTTAATTAGAAATATGTTGCTCTTTTATTAATTGTAAGTTATATCACACAAATATTGTGTTTCATTTAGGTGGTTAGGAAAGCTAAACAAACATTATCTGGACGATGGCTCTTTGTTCATGAAATTAAATATATCGTATTCCTTCTCCGTGTAGCTATTTGTGCGTGCGACATGATAATTTATTTATAAGTTTTTACCTGGTACTCATGACTATTCCGTGTAAATTCCGTGTATATATATATATGTCGTGTTTCGCGTCCGTAATCGATGAATCAGAGCCAGAGAGATTTATCGGATAATGCCGAGAAACATGTTTGATAGAGACGCCAGCTGTTTGAAATACTTTGAGTTATAAATCAATAGATTTACAATCACAGGTACAAACAAGTAAACATTCTGTACAAACCTCTCATACATCTGGGAAATGTCGGTAGACGTCTCCAGCCGTCAGCATCACAACTTATGACAGTTGGTGAAGGTTTTGGTTCTGCGTATCCGTTATCACAGCTGAGAATATAACTATCGCCGAACTGTGGGCAGCTCTGGGGATCTCCAACCAATATGTCAAAATCGCCGTGCTGGTCTTCTGATAGTGTCGACAAATTACAAGCTACAATTAAAAGTAAATTTAACATTCAATTTGATCAATAGCAATTTCCTGATATAGTTTTATAGGCTAGTTCCATCATTTCATTAATTCAGTTAAGTATAAACGTTTACCAATATTTCTCTATAAAATAGATTGAAGTATTTTAATTTATTTATAAGGCCATTACAAATTAATTGCTGGATTATCATAAAAAAAAATCTTAAAAAGGGATAGTGAAGTGCAGAGGGGGGGGGGGGGGGGGGGGGGTGGGGGAAGGTGTTGTTGGTGTTTTAATTTTTTATGAAAATAAAAAGGGACGGGGCGGGATGAAAATTAGTGTGCGGTGGGAATGATAATCTGGTTATTAATTCATTATGGCGTATTGAACTGTGGCTACATCGAATCTGATTATTTTGATTTCACCCGGACGTTAAATTTTAGATTATCCGCGGCACAAAGCCCCGGTGACGCTTTCGCCGGAACGGTATTATACACGAGTCCGTCAAGTAATACCTTCCGGTGCGAGGACTGGTACATCAAAATTAGTCTCTCTGTCAATTTTAGTTTCTGGGTCTCACATTTAGTCTGTAGAACCGAACCAGCTCTCCCGATTGGGTCCGTTAAATAGCAATGTTGGAAAAGTCACGTTGACTGTTGCTTAAGGGAAAGTTTGAATGACGTCACGGTTTAGTAGTCGTTTAATTGCTATGAAAAGTGAGACAGGCGTAGAATTCCTGCTTTTTCATTTGAGGGTAAATAAACTTGATTGAGGAGATATCAAGTTCTGGGATAGGCTTGCCTCATATCAGCTCACAATGGTGAAAGTCGGCAATCAAACGAACTGGAAGGAATAATTATGTACACGTGACCAACAAGTGCGAGTTTGGCAGAATCAAGTCTTTGTACACGAAAACGACCAATGCTTCGCTCACTGTCCATGTGATGTTGTTTGTTCAAGCTAATACACTGCACTAGGTAAACCAGAAACACTTGATGCAAAATATGAATTCGCCGCAAAAAATGTCGGAACTATCCGATGGCATCGACTGAGTAGTTTTACGATTCAGGACACTTGCTTTAACATACTCTTCACAGATACAATTCACGACACTTGCTTTAACATACTCTTAACAGATACTATTCAGGACACTTGCTTTAACATACTCTTCACAAATACTATTCATGACACTTGTTTTAACATACTCTTCACAGATACGATTCAGGACTCTTGCTTTAACATACTCTTCACAGAAACTATTCAGGACACTTGCTTTAACATAGTCTTCACAGATACGATTCAGGACACTTGCTTTAACATACTCTTCACAGCTACTATTCAGGACACTTGCTTTAACATACTCTTCACAGATACGATTAAGGACACTTGCTTTAACATACTCTTAACATATACTATTCACAACACTTGCTTTAACATACTCTTAACAGATACTATTCAGGACACTTGCTTTAACATACTCTTCACTAATACGAATCACAACACTTGCTTTAACATACTCTTCACAGATACGATTCAGGACACTTGCTTTAACATACTCTTAACAGATACTATTCAGGACACTTGCTTTAACATACTCTTCACAGATACTATTCAGGACACTTGCTTTAACATACTCTTCACAGATACGATTCAGGACACTTGCTTTAACATACTCTTAACATATACTATTCAGGACACTTGCTTTAACATATTTGTAATTCTAGTTTAAACATATTTTGTTTCAATATAACATACAGTTTAACATAAACATAAACATTATGACAATAAGTGTCTAATTCTTACAGCGTGCGGAAAATATATGTCCTTTGTATCGAGCAAAATAAACAAATATATCGTATATCAATATATATGTTTTTGTTATTTTCATTGTTATAGATTCAGTATGAACAACTGGTAAAAACCATAATTATTTACAAATTATATATTTTAAATGCCTTTTATACTCAGTCTGGATTTATTAAAAAAAGTACAAAATCATCAAAGAACGTCAAAAAAAAAGCAAGCAATGTTGTCTCATATTTTCGTATTGTATATGCAAAGGACAATACATAATACTTGCGACGGTGTCCTAATTCTTACAGTGTATAATGCTATATAATATGCGTCTTATTCTAATATAAAGCATGTATAATCTGTGATAGATGTATATATTTTATGTCAATTAATTTTATAGCGAAAGTCTCTAACTCTAATTTTGGATGGCTATGTACGTTATATATGTTATTGCATGTTTTGTTAATATAATTGTACATAGATGAGACTTTAATAAAAATACGTAATACTTGCGACTGGTATATTTAAATCTCATTTCCATCATTACACATTATCTTCAATTTTATACTTACTCTTAGCCACACAAGCGGCTGAGTGCACTGGCCACGTGCCATTAACACATTGTATAGTAGCATTCTGGGGCGATGGCTCATAACCAGTAGAACACTTGAGATTGGCCAGAGCACCGTCAGTGTAATTTTGTATGTAGGTTAATGCAAAGATACCATAGTCTACATCTGGTAGTGCGTCACACACTGAAAAGAACGAAGAAATACGTGTTATTTGACAAAACATAATATATAACAGGATTTAAAAAAAAATAAAAAAAGGGCAAACACATTTTTATTCAATCATATTTGATGTAAATTAAATCATCTAAATGTTTGTATATATGTTTATATGTATTCAAACCTTTTACACAGGAAGGCCATGGCATCATATCCAGAGCGGACCAGCACTCGCCACAAATAATGTAAACGTTTTCGCAGTCCTTGGGGACATACCCGTCATTGCACTTCAGAATCTGGAAATCCCCAAACCAATCTCCTGGATAGGACGTATTTTGGTATTGTCCAAACTCGACATACGGCACCGAATCACATCCTGAAATTATTAGATTGTTTTACCACATAAAGCTCGAACCACCTATCTAGCCCAAATTTCATATTTCGATATATATACATGATGTTGAACAATACTTGGCTCGAACAACCCGTAACTCGAACTAGTTTGTCTAGTCCCGTTGGGTTCAAGCCATTGAAGTTCTACTATATTATCTGTAGACTGTATCTCGTTTTGTTACAAACAGGTAAACTGCGAACTGTATGTATATCATTACATGCATGTTATTTAAAATGTGTATCCCTTCCGAAAACAATTTCCAACAAATATATAGTTTACATCCATTAGTCGGGACTCTATCGCACATTAAATGGCCACACGGAATGTAAGTAAGTATACATCTTTAATCGAGGTAACGGATAACATAAAAAATATCAACGTAAATGAAGTTTTGCATTTCAGAAATGTGAGCTGAGGAAAATCTCAAGTGAAGATGTTTAGTGTAGCTGAGGCCTGTTTTCCCTATAAACATTCACCAACATACACGTACTACAAGCCCTGCATTTTTTTTGTATAACATTTGCTAACATACAGTCGTGGTTGATCTTAGATGTCAGTCATCGGTGCACTTGCTGCCTCGTTACAACCCACTGACGCAACGGATACCACCCCTACACACAAATTGGTTTCATTTTCTGGTGCAGTTATTGGTGATAAATGTGTCGCATAAATATATGCTTTCTGTGAGAATGTACTAAAGGTACATTACAAGATCCAAAGTAAAAAATTACAATCAATGAAGTTCATCGTGTGGGGCTACGGTTGTTGATAAAACGCGTCCAATTATCGTAAAATTTGATACTGCGTCAAAAATGTTCGTTAAAACAGCTCTCAAGAATGTAAATATACTTAGAACTCCGTATAAAGGGTTTGACCAGCATCCGCCGGAAGTTTCAAGTGCGCAGACACTGTCACGTTAAACATTATTGAAAGCGACGCTACGCATCATATAACAACATTATCTACTACTCGGGGTGCATATGCACTTTCCGCTTCATGCTGAGAAATCAGTTCAGCGTGTACTTTTAGTCTGAGGCAATATTTTATAATAAAGTTCCTATTTACCGTTTGACCATTCTGTGTGCGTGATTTTCTTTCCTTTGAATATGAACAGCCGAGCAGATAAACATACATAGACATGTTTAAATGTCATAGAATCTTATAATACTATTTATTACATGTGAAAGCATATGAAAAATATGCCTCAGAAACTGGAAATACAATGTTGCTATATATTTTGCATGCTATTATATGTACATAACCAATTTCCGCTTAAATATCGGTTATGATCAGCTTGTATGTTTTGTCTACGCCGATATTTCAATATCTAGTATTTATTTACCGTTTTACAATCCTGTGTACGAAATTTAGTTTCTGACAGTCTGAACAGATGGACATACCATAACTTGTTTAAATTTTATGAAATGATTAGTATTTATTACATTTTGAACACATATGGGGAAACGGGTCTCAGAAAATGGGTAAGACATTTTGCTATACATGTTGTTATATTCATACTCTTCGCATTGATATATTCACCTAAATTGTTAAGGTGCTGAACAATGTATTACGTTCATGGTACATAAAAGTATTGAATTCAATTAAATCAATTGTAGAATAAATAATAATAACAATTTATTGTATTTGTTCATTTGCCTAATTCCAGTATGAGATACTGTTATCACATAAATCACATTTGCAGGAATGTAATAAACTCATTTTTTCTACTACCCCAGTGTAATACCCCTAACGATTCATGGATCAGGTTAGGTTAGGCGAGTCGGTAACTGACGCGTCTGACTATAAAGACATTTCGCCTAATTTTCATTCGTCTTTGTCCGCTGATTCATTTGGGAAAATTGTAAGTTACTTGAAAAAATGGGTGTGCTCAAGTACTGGTTAACCTTCCACAATCACAGGACATCACTGTTAGCTTTCGGCAGCATAAAACTTGACGGTAAATATTCAAGTAAACAAATGTTTATAGATCGAAATTTCCGTAATAATTGCTTCTAGACTTACTTATTTCTCTTCCTCTAGATTCCTTTCTTGGGCCTGAAGGCGAATGTCCTGGGTTACCTCTTGGGCCTGAAGACGAATGTCCTGGGTTACCTTTTGGGCCTGAAGAGGAATGTCCTGGGTTACCTCTTGGGCCTGAAGGCGAATTCCCTGGGTTACTTCTTGGGCCTGAAGACGAATGTCCTGGGTTACCTCTTGAGCCTGAAGACGAATGTCCTGGGTTACCTTTTGGGCCTGAAGAGGAATGTCCTGGGTTACCTCTTGGGCCAGAAGACGAACGTCCTGGATTACTTCTTGGGCCTGAAGGCAAATTCCCTGGTTTACTTCTTGGGCCTGAAGGCGAATGTCTTGGGTTACCTCTTGAGCCTCTAGACAAACGTCTTGGTTTTCCCGATTTACTTTCCATCGTACATAAGGCTAACACCTACACAAAAGCAGATATTAATATTGGAATAAACAATAAATCTATATATCTTAAATACTGAGATATCACATTGAATCAAACAAGCATGTGATCAGTTGCTTTATAACATTTCTATAGTCGAAATGAGCATAACTTTGACTTCTTTATGGCTTTTTGTGAAACAGACTGCTTAACATGTTTTTAAATAACGGATTATTTTTAATCTATTTATTTTTTTGGTGGGGGGAGTCGGGGTGTGGGATGGGGGGGGGGGGGGGGGGTTCAGATTCATGTATTTAAAAAAACAAGCCCCTATTTGTAACGTCAAAAACGTTTGTTTCTTTGTTTTCTTTTTCTTTCATTCTGTGTCTATTGTGTATTTGTTCTTCTTCTCCGCCTTCATTAGAATATGTTCTTCTTGCGGTTGACCGATCCATCTCTTTGATTAGGACACTGATTATGTGTGCTTGGCTTGGTTTGATGCAAGAAGATTTGTAAAGTGGATTTCAGAAATACCCATTTTCTTTAACTAAAACAACGACTTGTATAAAAGGATAGGAAACTTGCATATCTCTACTAAATGACATGCGAAGAATTTCACAGGCTACTGATATAATTAACATTTAACGTAAGGTGTATGTAACTTTTGATGTTTTATAATGAGAAATGATCTTGAATTTAAAATACTACAGTTTGAATTAAAATTTCAAGTGCTCTCCTCGATTATTTAGTTGCAGTATACACATTTATAATAATAGGAACATCAACAATTGTCAACACTATTTGTTTTGAATAGTCTCGTTTTGTATAGAATTCCATTGTGCAAAGAAAGTATTTTAATTTGTATTTCTAATATGAATGGAATCTAAGATATTTGTAAACAAGATTTTGCGAGATTTTGCGTAAATACGCGAGCGTTCATAAAATATCAATCAGTTGCTTTTCCTTCTCTATATATTTCCTTGCTAAAACAAAATAAGCAAAACAATATCATTTTGTATTATCATCATTATTATTGTTATTATTATTATATGGAGATAGCGCGTCTAGCTACAATGCAAACCATAGACACAGTAGCAAAGCATCTACAAATCTTGATATTGTGTCTATGGTTTGCAATGTAGCTAGACGAGCCGTAGTCTGGTCTGTACATTTATATTTGGTTGTTCACAAATACCTATCTCCATATAATAATCATAACAATAATAATAATAATGAAATAAAAAAAACAAAAACATATTATTAAAAACAAATCCAGTAATATGAATTATTTAATGAAATATATCTCAATATAAGTGTACCTGCATAAAGATGATTTGGTGATTGAAAATCGGAAAAATCGAGCTCAAACAATGCGGTGTGTCCCTGTAAAATCAAGTTTTCTATTTCTATTACCGTACATGTATAATGTAATACAGTAAACATAGTACTTACCAGTAAAGAAGCAAGCATCAGTGACGTGCACGGCGACATGTTAATATTCGGTTTTAACAGCGAACTGAAAATATACAAAAAACTTTAATGAAAGAATGAATGGATGACTGACTGACTGACTGACTGACTGACTGACTGACTAAAAGGATCACTTATGGTGTTATCCCACCATTGATTTTTTTTTTTTTTTTAGTAAATAATAAAAGTTTGATGGCTTATCATTCACAGGGAGACCCAAATGAAAGAAGTGAAACTACATTATACTGTTTGTCAACCTTTGTCGAATCCCCCGCCTGGCAACAGTCTCATTGATGATTGATATACGACATTTTGTCTCATTATCATTCCTCTCTCACCACTGATTCAAGTGGGAAAGTTATCAGTTACTTGCGGAGATGAGATGTGCTCGTGTACTGGTTAATCCCAGAAAACAGTGGTTAGGTTAATAAATCGTCTCTTAGATCTCGATGGCATAAAAATGACGCTTAATATTTAATAAAAAAAAAGTTTTATTTCCGAGTTATGACATTTGGAGTTACTAATGCGCCTGCTGTGTTTTAAGAACTTTTTTAAATGGAATTTAACGCACTTTTCAACACATTTCAGGTTATATATGGCATATCCGGTTTTATTGGTGGAGCAAGACATCAGACTGCATCTGAATAGAACCAAAAAGTGTTTGGAACAAGCGGGACCCAAACCTACGGCCTTAGCGACGAGAGGTAAGTGATCCTCATCCAATTGGCCACGGAGGAATCACTTTTTCAGTGCTGTCAGGTGTATAACATGGTTTTAGAAAGTTTCCTACCGCTAACCTAGATGTTACTAGTAGTCTCATTTTCAGCCCAACTCTGGAAGATCACCTCAACCATGTAAATCTGATCTTTGACATGTTAAGAAAACATGGTTTGAAACTCAAACTAAATAAATGTACTTTTTTACAGTCAGAAACACATCACCTTGGTTTTATTGTTAATACTAACATACGGCCAGATTCAAAGAAAGTTGAGGCTATCAAAACATTCGCAGCTGATACGTGTGTGCGTGGTGTCATATTACGCTTCGTTCCTATTTTTCTGAATTGCAAACCCAATTATCAGTTAAACAAAAAAACGTGCTCATTTCAAATGGTCAGGTATTCATCAGACAGCTTTTGAATATTTGACGAATAGTATTGCAGTTGTTCTATTATTGACTTATCATTCAAATAAGCCATATATACGTTATACACAGGTGCATCTGGTACATGTATAGGAGTGTGTTTCACACAAACAGATGAACTAAATTGATGATTTGTTTCCAAACATTCCAAATAAAAAAAACAATTCATTATCTTTCTCATAAATTAAGTAGAACACAATATATTGACCAACAATCGGAAAAAAGACCTATGCGATTCATTTCTCATTAAAACGATTATACTATTACCTACATATTACCTTGTTATTGAAACAGAAGAACACAAACCTCTGATATATGTGTTAGATTCACCTAAGCAAATTAAAAAGATGCAATTATGGTCTTTAAATTTGGCCGACTAAAACAACGAATACCTGTGCTGACCTTTTGTCTAGAAAACCTGACGTAGTTCAAGAATGAGTAAGGGAATGAAGAGGTTGTTCTTGATGTTAATGACAATACTTATCAGATTAATGTCTTAGATTCAAGTACGTCCAATTCACAAATATACTAGCTATGAGTTTCCTTTGGAAGATGATTTTAACGTTCCAAATAATGTTTTTAGTGGTTTAATAACAAAGTTAAGAGAATGACATTCTAGAATTGAAAGCTATCTTGTCACACGGTAAAACAAGTAACGATATTAAAAAAGTATATATTGTGTTTAAAGACGTTGTTTGTAACTGACCAAAATGGTGAACCTAGTATAAGATTTTATGTCTCTCAACATCTTAGAGCACACGTAATGAAACATTGCCGTAATGACAATTTTGAAATGAAGAGCTAGTATTCACCAAATGTTTGGCTGCTTAATCAGAAGAAATCTTCACTCTTGGCGCATGTGCATTGTACTGATTCTACCCAGAAAGACTTTGAACGTGATTTGTATAAGTTGTAATAATTTGTTTTGTAATCGAAGTAAAATAAGTTTAAGCTAATTCAACAAGTGGGTTCCAGTCGGCCATTCTCAAGAAAAGCATTCCCTCAACAACGTTGGATAACGATAATTTATGAAATATGCAAATAGCAAAATGATATTCTGAGAAGTGGAAATAATACAGTTAATAGCATTCTAACTCAAGCTACCAACAGCCATGTCAACAAGGAGAAACATGGAACATGTCCTTTTCACTAGACGCTTGGTGAAATAACATTCAAAATCTTGCAAACCTTACAAATAAAATGTATTTTCTAGCATTTTTCAGAAAAGATGAAGCAAAGTAATTAAAAGTGAATATCATGTGCGCCCAATAGAAGTAAATGACACTATTTAGTGTTCGTTTAGTAAAAAAAATAGAATTAAGAAACCCAATGGGAGCGACCGCTATCTGAACGCTACCTGGCTTAGTGTTAAACGTTATTTGACTGACAGTTTGGTGTCATTTGACTGACTTTAGGTAGAGCTTCGATGAAAGCTGGGATGACTGACGTTTTAAAGTTGATGTTTGCTTAAGGCGGTTTCTAAGCATCGCTCAAGCGATTTTTAGTTTGTACTCGTTCAGAATTGAATCAATGGCTGAGTCTGTGCATTCACGCATGCGCAGTGATGACGAAAATTTTGATAATTAAGAACGAACCTTATAATTTAATTATTTTGTACGCTGTTTTAACAAATAGGAGCGACACAATTTTGAAAATTGAAGCGATTCCATTGGTTGTAAAATTTGGTTAAACACTAAATGGACTAATGAGTCAATGTCGAAGAAGTTGTGCTGGAGTTAAACATTAGGATAGTAACGAATCTCAATAAATGCGTAAATGAATCGAAATGTTTTAATTCTCTTCATGTTTTTGAATGGGGATTAACGCCATTTTCAACTCATTTATTTAGGTAATTTAACCAGTTTTATTGGTGAATGAAGACCTCAGAATGAATCAGTAGAACCACGGTCCGTCCGCAAGTAACTAGCAAACTTTCTCACATTAAGTGTTTGGAGCGAGCGGGACTCGAACCTACGACCTTAGCGGTGAGAGGTAAGTGGTCTTGAGACGGAGCATTAGACCACTTGGCCACAGAGGGCCCGGTCGCTTCTTTAAATTGTAATAAGGTACAAATTCAAGACATCCTACAAAGTACGTATTATTTTATACAATGCCTCCTTTTTGCATATATTAATTCCTAAAGGCTACCATGTTTTAAATATATTTTTAAACTATATATATAATAAATATATCTTCGTTCCATTTGGATTATGACAACATTTACGAAGACATTGGTGGATATAAGCAAAGTTATTCATGTTAAAATACATGGAATGTAAAGAAAAGAGACTTACTTCTTTCGACAAAGATAATTTGATGAAGTCCTTTGATAAAGATAACTGTACAGAAATTTGGGGAATTCGTGATGACTTCCCGTTAGCGAATGACAACACCATTTTCACGGTGGTTTATATACTGTAATATCTGACAAGAAATCGAATTTTCCAATTAAAAGTCATATAAGCAACGTGGAGAACGTTGACGAAGGGATTGTAGCAGGTGGTGTTTTTCTCGATTTACCCATTACTATTGCCAACACCTGTATAACATGTATTGAGATACTGGAACATGTTTTACTATAATGTTAGTCAAGGCTGCGTTCTTTAACATTTAGTTTAAACTTATTTATTTTGCTTCGATGGTGAGACAATTTATTACAACTAATACCAATCACGCTTGAAATCTTTCTACGTAGAACCAGTACTAAACATATGCGGAATAAATGCCTGACTCAAGGCCACATATCCCTAGGGGAGGATCGAACCCACGACCCTGGTATCCTAGGTTCAATGCGTAACCACTGGACAACGCGCTTCTGTAATTATTATATTTTTATATAATCCAAGTTCACCTTACTTTTAAAAAACTGATTGTGTCGGCATTATATTTGGTATGCGTTCTCAGCACATTATTTGGTCTGCATGTAAAGTCATAGTTTCAGAACATAAATTAACATTACAGTTATTGCTATTAGGTATATGTAATGTTTTGACAGAATGAGATGTATAGGACCAAGTATGTGTAATGTTTTGACAGGACATTATATATGTGACCAAGTATATGGAATTTTTTGGCAGGACATGATGTACAATACTAAGTATATGTAATGTTTTGGCAGAATCACATATAAAGGACCAAGTTCATGTAATGTTTTGGCAGGACCAGGTGTAAATGACCGATTATATGTAATGTTTGGCATGACCAGGTGTAAATGACCGATTATATGTAATGTTTCGACAGGACAGGGCAGGATATATATAGGACAAAGTGTATATAATGTTTGACATCATAAGAAGTATAGGACCACGCATATGTACTATATTTAACAAGAAAAGTTGTACAGGAACCAGTACATGTTATGTTTTTTACGGCACAAGATGTCAGGTCCACGTATATATAATATTTTGACATGACATAATGTAAATGATCATGTATTTGTAATGTTTTGACAGGACAATAAATGTTGGACCAAGGCTATGACGTTTTGACAGGACCAGGTACATAGGTCCAAGTATTTATAATGTTTTGACGGAATAAGATATACAAGACCTAGTATATGAAATGTTTGACATGTCAAGATGTACAAAACCAAGTATCTGACATGTTTGACACGGCAAGATGTACAAGACCTAGTATATGAAATGTTTGACATGTCACGATGCACAATACCAAGTATCTGACATGTTTGACATGTCATGATGTACAACACCAAGTATATGAAATGTTTGACATGGTATGATGTTCAACACCAAGTATCTGAAATGTTTGACAGGGCACGATGTACAAGACCTAGTATATGAAATGTTTAACATGTCATGATGTACAACACCAAGTATATGAATTGTTTGACAGGACCGGATGTACAAGACCAAGTATATGAAATATTTGACATGTCATGATGTACAAACACAAGTATCTGACATGTTTGACAGGACAGAATGTACAATACCTAGTTTATGAAATGGTTTGACAGGACAAAATATAAAATAGCAAGTATATGAAATGTTTGATAGGACATGATATACACGACCTTGTATATGAAATATTTTGACAGGACAATGTGTACAAGGCCAAGTATATGTAATGTTTTGACAGGACAGCATATACATGACCAAGTATATGCAATGTTATGACAGCACAGTATATACAAGACTAAGTCTATGTAATGTTTTTACTTGACAGTATGTGCAGGACCAATTATATGTAATGTTTTGACAGAACAGTATGTACAAGACTAAGTCTATGTAATATTTTGACTTAATAGTATGTTCATGACCAAGTATATGTAATGTCTTGACAATACAAAATGTCACAACCAAGAATATATTATGTTTTGGCAGGACAATATGTGAAGAAAAACGAATATGTTATGTTTTTGGCAAGACAAGATGGGTAGGTCCAAATATATTTAATATTTTGACAGGACAGGGTGTAAAGGACAAGGTATATGTAATGTTTGACTGGAAATGATGCATGTGACCTTGGATATGCAATGTTTTGGCAGGGCAGGTTGTACAGGACACGGTATATGTAAAGTTTTGACAAAACAAGATGCATAAGATAAAGTATTTGCAATATTTTGAAAGGGCAAGATGTACAGAGCAAAGTATATGCAATGTTTTGACAGGGCAGAATATATATAGGACACAGTATATATAATGTTTGACATCATCAGAAGTATAGGACCAAGCATATGTACTATATTTAATAAGAAAAGTTGTACAGGACCCAGTACATGTCATGTTTTTACGGCAGATGATGTCAGGGTCACGTATATATAATATTTTGACATGACATAATGTAAATGACCATGTATATGTAATGTTTTGACAGGACAATAAATGTTGGACCAAGGATATGACGTTTTGACAGGACCAGGTACATAGGTCCAAGTATTTCTAATGTTTTGACGGAATAAGATATACAAGACCAAGTATCTGACATGTTTGACATGTCATGATGTACAAGACCTAGTATATGAAATGTTTGACATGTCACGATGTACAACATCAAGTGTCTGAAATGTTTGACAGGGCACGATGTACAAGACCTAGTATATGAAATGTTTAACATGGCATGATGTACAATACCAAGTATATGAAATGTTTGACAGGACCGGATGTACAAAACAAAGTATATGAAATGTTTGACAGGACAGGATATTCAAGACCTAGTATATGAAATGCTTGACAGGACAGCATGTATAAGACCTAGTATATGAAATGTTTGACAGGATATACAAGAAATAGTATATGAAATGTTTGACAGGACAGGATGTACAAGAACTAGTATATGAAATGTTTGAAAGGACAGGATGTACAAGACCTAGTATATGAAATGTTTGACAGGACAGCATGTACAAGACCTAGTATAAGAAATGTTTGACAGGACAGCATGTATAAGACCTAGTATAAGAAATGTTTGACAGGACATCATGTATAAGACCTAGTATAAGAAATCTTCGACAGGACAGCATGTATAAGACCTTGTATATGAAATGTTTGACAGGACAGCATGTATAAGACATAGTATAAGAAATGTTTGACAGGACAGCATGTACAAGACCTAGTATAAGAAATGTTTGACAGGACAGCATGTACAAGACCTAGTATAAGAAATGTTTGACAGGACAGCATGTATAAGACCTAGTATATGAAATGTTTGACAGGACAGCATGTATAAGACCTAGTATAAGAAATGTTTGACAGGACAGCATGTATAAGACCTAGTATATGAAATGTTTGACAGGACAGGATGTACAAGACATAGTATATGAAATGTTTGACAGGACAGCATGTATAAGACATAGTATAAGAAATGTTTGACAGGACAGCATGTATAAGACCTAGTATAAGAAATGTTTGACAGGACAGCATGTATAAGACCTAGTATAAGAAATGTTTGACAGGACAGGATATACAATACATAGTATATGAAATGTTTGACAGGACAGGATGTACAAGACCTAGTATATGAAATGTTTGACAGGTCAGGATGTACAAGATCAGGTATATGAAATGTTGGACAGGACAGGATCTACAAGACATAGTATATGAACTGTTAGACAGGACAGGATGCATAAGACCAACTATATGAAATGTTTGACAAGACAGGATGTACAAGACCTACTATATAAAAAGGTTTGACAGTACAGGAGGTACTAGACCTACTATATAAACTGATTGACAGGACAGGATGTACAATACCAAATATATGAAATGTTTGACAGGACAGGTTATACAAGAATAAGTATATGAAATGTTTGACTGGACAAGATGTATAGTACCTAGTATATGAAATGTTTGACAGGACAGGATATACAAGAGCAAGTATATGAACTGATTGACAGGGCAGGATTTACAAGAGCAAGAATATGAAATGTTTGGCAGGACAGGATGTTCAATACAAGTTATATGAAATGTTGGACAGGACAGATTGTACAACACCTACTATATGAACTGTTTAACAGGACCGGATGTACAAAACCAACAATATGAAAAGTTTGACAGGACCGGATGTACAAGACCTACAATATAAAAAGGATTGACAGAACCGGATGTACAATACCAAGTATATAAAAATGCTTGACAGGACCGGATGTACAAGACCAAATATAAGAAATGTTTGAGAGGACAGGCTGTACAAAATGTAGTATATAAACTGTTTGAAAGGGCAGGATGTACAAGACCAAGTATAAGAAATATTTGACAGGACAAGATGTACAAGACCAAATATATGAACTGTTTGACAGGACATGATATACAAGAGCATGTATATGAAATATTTGACAGGTCAGAATGTACAAGACCAAGTATATGAAATATTTGACAGGACAGCATGTACAAGACCTAGTATATGAAATGTTTGAAAGGACAGGATGTACAAGACCTTGTATATGAAATGTTTGATAGGACAGGATGTTCAAGAGCTAGTATATGAAATGTTTGACAGGACAAGATGTAAAAGACCAAGTATATGAAATGTTTGACACGAATGGATATACAAGTGCAAGTATATGAATATTTGACAGGACAGGATATACAATAGCAAGTATATGAACTGTTTCATAGGACAGTATTGACAAGAGCAAGAATATGAACTGTTTGACAGGACCAGATGTACAAGACCAAGTATATGAAATGTTTGCCAAGACCGGATGTACAAGACCGAGTATATGAAATGTTTGACAGGACCGGATGTACAAGACCGAGTATATGAAATGTTTGACAGGAACGGTTGTATAAGACCGAGTATATGAAATGTTTGACAGGACCGGATGTACAAGATCAAGTATATGAACTGTTTGATTGGACCAAATGTACAAGACCAAGTATATGAAATGTTTGACAGGACAGCATGTACAAGACCTAGTATATGAAATGTTTGAAAGGACAGGATGTACAAGACCTTGTATATGAAATGTTTGATAGGACAGGATGTTCAAGAGCTAGTATATGAAATGTTTGACAGGACAAGATGTAAAAGACCAAGTATATGAAATGTTTGACACGAATGGATATACAAGTGCAAGTATATGAATATTTGACAGGACAGGATATACAATAGAAAGTATATGAACTGTTTCACAGGACAGTATTGACAAGAGCAAGAATATGAACTGTTTGACAGGACCAGATGTACAAGACCAAGTATATGAAATGTTTGCCAAGACCGGATGTACAAGACCGAGTATATGAAATGTTTGACAGGACCGGATGTACAAGACCGAGTATATGAAATGTTTGACAGGAACGGATGTATAAGACCGAGTATATGAAATGTTTGACAGGACCGGATGTACAAGATCAAGTATATGAACTGTTTGATTGGATCAAATGTACAAGACCAAGTATATGAAATGTTTGACAGGACAGGATGTACAAGACTAATTATATGAAATGTTTCACAGAACGGGATGTACAACACTAAGTTTATGAAATAATCGACAGGACATGATGTACATGACCAAGCATATGAAATGTTTGTTAGGGCCGGATGTAGAAGACCAAGTATATGAAATGTTTGACAAAACCGGATGTACAATAACAAATATATGCAATGTTTGACAGAACAGGATGTACTAGACCTAGTATATGAAATGTTTGACAAGACAGATGTACAAGATGTAGTATATGAAAGGTTTGACATGAACGCATGTACAAGATCAAGTATATGAAATGTTTGACAGGACCGGATGTACAAGACCTAGTATATGAAATGTTTGACAGGACCGTATGTACAAAACCTAATATATGAATTGTTTGACAGAACCGGATGTACAAGATCAAGTGTATGAAATGATTGACAGGACAGGATGTACAAGACCAGGTATATGAATGGTTGGATAGGACTGGATGTACAAGATCAAGTATATGAATTGTTTGACAGGACATGATACACAAGAGCAAGTATATGAAATATTTGACAGGACAAGATAAACAAGATCTAGTATATGAAATGTTAAACAGGACAGGATGTAAAAGACCTAGTGTACGAAATGTTTGACAAGACAGGATGTACAAGAGCAAGTATATGAAATGTTTGACAGGACAGGTTGTACAATACAAAGTATATGAACTATTTTGACCTGACATGATGTAAAGCACCATGAATATAAAATGTTTAACAGGACAGGATGTAAAGCACCATGTATATGAAATGTTTAACAGGACAGGCTGTAAACGACCTAGTGTATGAAATATTTTACAAGACCAGATGTACAAGACCAAGTATATGTAATGTTTGACAGGACAGGATGTATAATACCAAGAATATCAAATGTTTGACAGAACAAAATATACAAGATCAAGTATATGGAATGTTTGACAGGACAGGATGTACAAGACAAAGTATATGAAATGTTTGACAGGACAAGATCAACAAGACATAGTATATGAAATATTTGACAGGACAGGATATACAAGAGTAAGTATATGAAATATTTGACAGGACAGGATTTACAATATCAAGTATATGAACTCTTTGACAGGACAGGATTTACAATAGCAAGAATATGAAATGTTTGATAGGACAGGTTGTACAAGACCTAGTATATGAAATGTTTCAAAGGACAGGATGTAAAAGACCTTGTATATGAAATGTTTGATAGGAAAGGGTGTTCAAGAGCTAGCATATGAAATGTTTGACAGGACAAGATGTAAAAGACCAAGTATATGGAATGTTTGACAGGACCGGATGTACAAAAACAAGTATATGAAATGTTTGACAGAACCGAATGAACAAGACCATGTATATGAAATATTTGACATAACCGGATATACAAGAGCAAGTATATGAAATATTTGACAGGACAGGATATACAATATCAAGTATATTAACTGTTTGACAGGACAGGATTTATAAGAGCAAGAATGTGAAATGTTTGATAGGACAGGTTATACAAGACCTAGTATATAAAATGTTTGAAAGGACAGGATGTACAAGACCTTGTATATGAAATGTTTGATAGGACAGGATGTTCAAGAGCTAGCATATGAAATATTTGACAGGACAAGATGTAAAAGACCAAGTATATGGAATGTTTGACAGGACCGGATGTACAAGAACAACTATATGAAATGTCTGACAGAAACGGATGAACAAGACCATGTATATGAAATATTTGACATAACAGGATATACAAGAGCAAGTATATGAAATATTTGACAGGACAGTATGTACAAGACCAAGTATATGAAATGTTTGACAGGACAAGATAAAAAAAACCTAGTATATGAAATGTTTGACAGGACAGGATGTACCAGACCTAGTGTATGAAATGTTTGACAGGACAGGATGTACAAGACCTAGTATATGAAATGTTTGACAGAACAGGATGTACAAGACCTAATATATGAAATGTTTGACAGGACAGGATGTACAAAACCTATTACATGAACTGTTTGAAAAGACCGGATGTATAGATCAAGTGTATGAAATGTTTGACAGGACATGATGTACAAGACCAGGTATATGAATGGTTGGACAGGACCGGATGTACAAGACCAAGTATATGAAATGTTTGACAGGACAGGATGTACAAGATTAATTATATGAAATGTTTCACAGAACAGTATGTACAAGACCAAGTAAATGAAATGTTTGACAGGACAAGATAAACAAGACCTAATATATGAAATGTTTGACAGGACAGGATGAACAAGACCTAATGTATGAAATGTTTGACAGGACAGGATGTACAAGACCTAGTATATGAAATGTTTGACAGGACATGATGTACAAGACCTAGTATATGAAATGTTTGACAGGACAGGATGTACAAAACCTATTATATGAACTGGTTGATAAGACCGGATGTACAAGATCAAGTGTATGAAATGTTTGACAGGACCGGATATACAAAACCAGGTATATGAATGGTTGGACAGGACCGGATGTGCAAGACCAAGTATATGAATGGTTCGACAGGACAAGATAAACAAGACCTAGTATATGATATGTTTGACAAGACAGGATGTTCAAGACCATGTATATGAAATGTTTGACAGGACCAAATGCACAAGACCTAATATATGAAATGTTTGACAGGACCGGATGTACAATACCTAGTATACGAAATGTTTGACAAGACAGCATAAACAAGAGCAAGTATATGAAATGTTTGACAGGACAGGTTGTACAATACCAAGTATATGAAGTGTTTTAACCTGACATGATGTAAAGTGCCAAGTATATAAAATGTTTAACAGGACAAGATGTATACGACCTACTGTTTGAAATATTTTACAAGACCGGATGTACAAGACCAAGTATATGTAATGTTTGACAGGACCGGATATAAAAGGCCTAGTATATTAAATGTTTGACAGAACAAGATATACAAGATCAAGTATATGAAATGTTTGACAGGACAGGATGTACAAGACCAAGTATATGAAATGTTTGACAGGACCGGATATACAAGACCTAGTATATAAAATGTTTGCCAGGACCGGATGTACAAGAACAAGTAGATGAAATGTTTGACAGAACCGGATGAACAAGACCAAGTTTATGAAATGATAGACATAACCGGATATACAAGAGGAAGTATATGAAATATTTGACAGAACAGGATATACAATATCAAGTATATGAACTGTTTGACAGGACAGGATTTACAAGAGCAAGAATATGAAATGTTTGACAGGACAGGTTGTACAAGACGAAGTATGTGAACTGTTTTGACCTGACATGATGTACAAGACTTAGTATATGAAATGTTTGACAGGACCAGAGGTACAAGACCTAGTGTATGAAATGTTTGACAGGACCGGATGTACAAGACCTAGTATATGAAATGTTTGACAGGATTGGATGTACAAGAACTAGTATTTGAAATGTTTGACAGGACCAGATATACAATACCAAGTATATGAAATGTTTGACAGGACATGATGTACAAAACCTTGTATATTAAATGTTTGACAGGACAGGATGTACAAGACCTAGTATATGAAATGTTTGACAGTACAGGATGAACAAGACCTAGTATATGAAATGTTTGACAAGACAGGATGTACAAGATCATGTATATGAAATGTTTGACAGGACCAGATGTACAAGACCTAGTATATGAAATGTTTGACATCATCGGATGTACAAGACCTAGTATACGAAATGTTTGACAGGACAGGATATACAAGAGCAAGTATATGAAATGTTTGACAGGACAGGTTGTAAAATACCAAATATATGAACTGTTTTGACCTGACATGATGTAAACCGCCAAGTATATAAAATGTTTAACTAGACAAGATGTATACGACCTAGTGTATGAAATATTTAACAAGACCGGATTTACAAGACCAAGTATATGTAATATTTGACAGGACCGGATATATATGACCTAGTATATCAAATGTTTGACAGAACAAGATATACAAGACCTGGTATATGAAATGTTTGACAAGACAGGATGTACAAAACCTAGTATATGAAATGTTTGACAAAACAGGATGTACAATACCATGTATATGAAATGTTTGACAGGACAGGTTGTACAATACCAGGTATATGAACTGTTTTAACCTGACATGTTGTAAAGCACCAAGTATATAAATTGTTTAACAGGACAAGATGTATACGACCTAGTGTACGAAATATTTAACAAGACCGGATGTACAAGACCAAGTGTATGAAATGTTTGACAGGACAGGATGTACAAAACCTAGTATATTAAATGTTTGACAGGACAGGATGTACAAGACCTAGTATATGAAATGTTTGACAGGACAGGATGCACAAGACCAAGTATATGAAATGTTTGACAGGACCGGATGTAAAAGTCTAAGTATATGAAATGTTTGACAGAACAGGATGTACAAGACCATGTATATAAAACGTTTGACAGGACCGGATATACAAGACCAAGTATATAAAATGTTTGACAGGACCGGATATACAAGACAAAGTATATGAAATGTTTGACAGGACCGGATGTACAAGACCAAGTATATGACATGTTTGACAGGACAGGATATACAAGAGCAAGTATACGAACTCTTTGACAGGACAGCGTGTACAAGAGCAAATATATGAAATGTTTTACAGTACAGATTGTACAAGACCTATTTTATGAACCGTTTTGTCATGACATGATGTAAAACGCCAAGTATATAAAATGTTTAACTAGACAAGATGTATACGACCTAGTGTATTAAATGTTTGACGAGACGAGATGTACAAGACCAAGTTTATGTAATTTTTTGGCCGGACCAGGTATAACGGACCAAGTATATGGAATGGTTTGACAGGACCAGGTGAACAGGACAAGTGTATGTAATATTTTGACAGGTCCTCGTGTATAGGACCAAATATATGTAATGTTTTGACAGGACCAGGTGTATAGGACTAAGTATATGTAATGTTTTGACAGGACGAGGTGTATAGGACCAAGTAT
This sequence comes from Panopea generosa, assembly GCA_029582155.1. Classification (NCBI taxonomy): domain Eukaryota; kingdom Metazoa; phylum Mollusca; class Bivalvia; order Adapedonta; family Hiatellidae; genus Panopea; species Panopea generosa. The sequence goes on along the minus strand of CM055904.1, from coordinate 59,774,977 downwards.
ATGTAAAGTTTTAAAAAGGACCAGGTGTACAGGACCAAGTAAATGGAATGTTTTACCAGGACCAGGTGTATTGAACCAAGTATATGTAATGTTTTGACCGGACCAGGTATATAGGACCAAGTATATGGAATGTTTTACCAGGACCAGGTGTATTGAACCAAGTATATGTAATGTTTTGACCGGACCATGTGTATAGGACCAAGTATATGTTATGTTTTGACAGGACCAGGTGTATAGAACCAAGTATACGTAATGTTTTGACCGGACCAGGTGTATAGAACCAAGTATATATAATGTTTTGTCCGGACCAGGTGTATAGAAGCAAGTATATGTAATGTTTTGACACACGACCAGGTGTATAGAACCAAGTATACGTAATGTTTTGACAGGACCATGTGTATAGGACCAAGTATATGTTATTTTTCAACAGGACCAGGTGTATAGAACAAAGTATAAGTAATGTTTTGACAGGACCAGGTGTATAGGACTAAGTATATGTTATGTTTTGACAGGACCAGGTGTATTTGACTAAGTATATGTTATGTTTTTATAGGACAAGGTGTATATAGCCAAGTATAAGTAATGCATTGACAGGTCCAGGTGTATACAACCAAGTATATGTAATATTTTGACAGAAACAGGTGTAAAAGACCAAGTATATGTAATTTTGTGACAGGAACAAGTGTATAGAACCAAGTATAAGTAATGTTTTGACAGGTCAATGTGTATAGGACCAAGTATATGTAATGTTTTGACATGACAAGATGTACATGACTATTATGATTGGCATACACTTAATATTTAATGTTTTCACCAGATATATTTTACAATGCCAAGCGTAGTAAATGTATTGTCAAGACTAAGAATAAAGAATGTTTTAAAAAGACAAGTTGAATATTTTGATTCATGTACAATGTATTGACATTCCATGTTGTATAGTGTCAAGTATATCTATGGTTTGGAGAAGACAAGTTGTGCAGGATAATAAAAAGGTACTCACACGGCTGTACATGACCAGGTATACTTACTGTTGGCAGGACAAGGTGTATATCACCACGTTTTGACAAGACAAAGAGTACGTGAACAAAGATATTTAATATTTTTACACGTAAACAGGTTGTATATTATTACATATATGTGATGTTTTGAAAAATCTACATGTTTTACCCAAGAAGACTTCGAACGTGATTTGTGTAAGTATGAAGATGTTGTTTTACAATAGAAGTAGAATAAATAAGTTTAAAACAGCATGGTCGGAAAGGCTGATCAACAAATGTGACCATGCGACACGTGTTGTTTTTCACATATGACATAGAAACATTTGACATCAATGTGTTCTTATCTCTTGGGTGACACGAAAGCTGCTACGAAAATCGGGAGCGGGCGAAGCAAAATCAATATATGTAATCAAATTTTCCAATACACGTGCTTTAGGTAAGTTCGGTTAATGTAGGTGTTTTACCTACATTAACCGAACTTAGCAGGTAAAATAGTTGGTAAAGTAGATATCACGAACAAAACCATGAACTAAAACAATCCATAATTATACGATTTCTTTAAACAAAACGACAACCTGTTTCAGTGTTAATATTAAACTTGATTTCTCCTCGAATTCAATACATCGACACATCGTTTTTGGAATGAGCGGGACTCGAACCTACGACCTTAGCGGTGAGAGGTAAGTGGTCTTGAGACGGCGCCTTAGACCACTCGGCCACGGAGGACCTTTCTACACATTGAGTTGGGTGTTATCAAATGTGGGACATATGAGGGTGTAGTTAATATATTAGATTGCATGGATGTTCAAATGCTAGTATACTAACAGGGCAGTCGGACCTAGAACGAAACAGAGGTAATATCCATGCCTTTAAATAAATTTGGTTTATACAGAAATGTTTATTCAAAATCATTAGATATACAGTTTACACTGTCAAAAGTTTAATTATATTTGGTCCGTTGAAATCTTCATAAACACATGGCCTTGTATCGCACATCTTGTAAAAAAAATAATATACTTGGCCATCATACTTTTCTTGTCTAACAATTAAATGTATTTTGTCCTGTATCACTTTTCTAAGGAAGAAACATTAAACATACGTTGCTCTGTATAACTTTTCCTGTCTAACTTTTAAATGAATTTTGTCCCGTAACACTTGTCTTCGGAAGAAACATTAAACATAAATTGCCCTGTATAACTTTTCTTGAATAACTTCTAAATGGATTTTCTCTAGCAACATTTGTCTTAAGAAGAAACATTAAACATACTTTGCCCTGTATATCTTTTCCTGTCTGACTATTAAATGGATTTTGTCCTGTAACATTTATCCTAGGAATACACATTAAGCATACTTTGCCCTGTATTTGTTCTTGTCGATAAATTGTAACGAATTTTGTCTTAACATCTTAACTCTCTTTGGCTTGCATCAGCATCTAGGGAACTAAATACAGTAAATGGGTCATATATTGGACAAAGTTGCAACTGTGGAATTTCAAAAATGAGCATAAATTTAATACAAAAAAACTAAAGATGGAGATTCTGTATTCTAATAGTTTGTCTTCCTTAAAACATCAAATAACGTATCGGCCAGAATAAAGTAAATAAAACAGTTATTAGTTACATCCTTTCTTTAAAACCGATAACAATATTTCTTAATATCGAATCTTGTCTTTCGTTTTTGCAAGATACATGTTGGACTAAATCTGTTAATACCACACAATATCATGCAAGTTTGATTGGTTCAACATTTTCTTTAATCACTGTCTATACTTTATGTCATGCTTTTCGTTTCGGAAAGGTATTGAACATTACAGTACTAAGTCTGTGCGCATAAATTGTCTTGTCCAAGGACATCACTCATAGATGTAGCGGAGGATCGAATCCACGACCCTCCAATTTTGGATCTGGTGCTCTAATACTGTGCCAAGCACTCCATAAAAAACATGTGCGTCAAATAGATGATTTTACAGTCCTCTTTAATATTAAATTTTACAAATTGGCATTCTGATGTGGTCATTTGTCATATAAATGTGGTCACTTGTCATTCAAGGGTGGCCACTTGTCCGTCAGATGTGGTGACATTTATGTTATCACTTGTCATACCGGTGAGGTCACTTGTCATTCTGGTGTGGTCACTTGTCATTTAAACGTGGTCAGTTGTCATTCTAGTGTGCTCACTAGTTATTCCGTTATGTTACCATTTGTCATTCTGGTGTAGTCACTCGTCATTTTAGTGTGGTCACTCGTGATTTTAATATTATTATTTGTCATTCTGTTGTGGTCACTTGTCATTCTAATGTGGTAGCTTGTCATTATGTTGTGGTGATTTCGATGTTTTCATTTGTCATTCTGGTCTTGTCACACGTCATTCTGATGTGGTCACTTGCCATTATGATGTGGTCACTTGCCATTATGATGTTGTAACTTGTGATTTTAATGTTATCACTTGTCATTCAGGTGTGGCCACTTTTCATTCTGATATGGTCTCTTGTCATTCTTATGTCATCATTTTTCATTCAGGTGTTGCTACTTTTCATTCTATTATGGTCACTTGTCATTCTAATGTTGTCACTTGTCATTCTGGTGTGGGTACTTGTCATTCTTACTCGGTCACTTGTCATTCTTGTGTAAACACTTTTCATTCTAATGTTATCACTTGTCATTCTGCTGTGGACATTTGTAATTCTGTCGTGGTGACCTGTCATTCTGGTATGATCACTTGTCAGTCTTATTTGGTCACTTTATATTTTGGTGTGGTCACTCGATATTCATATATAATAATACGTCATTTTGGTATGAACATTTTTCATTCTGATGTGGCCACCTGTGATTTTGATGTGATCACTTATCAAGACTATGTTATGATTCTTTATTATCTTCATTTGCTGTCACTTGTCTTTCATATGTCGTCACTTGTCATTTTGATGTGGTCATGTTCACTTCCTTTGTGGTCACTTGTCATTCTTATATGGTAACTTGTCATTTTGTTGTCATCATTATTTTCATTATTTGACATTTTGTTGTGTATACGTGCAATTCTGATGTGGTCACGTGTAGCTGTTTTTTCTCACTTGTCATTCATATGTTGTCATTTGTCATTCTCATATGGTCGTTTTCCTTTCCTTCGTGGTCACTTGTCATTCTACTGTGGTAGCTTTACATAATATTATTGTTGTTGTAACTTGTCCTTCTAAGGTGGTAATTTCATTGTGTTGTGGTCACTTGTCATTCTGCTGATGTCACTTGCCATTGTGGTGTGGTCACTTGTCATTCTGTTGATGTCACTTGCCATTGTGTTGTGGTCATTGTCATTCTGCTGATGTCATTTACCATTGTGGTATGGTCACTTGCTATTCTGATGTGATAACTTGTAATTCTTGTATGGTCACTTGTCATTCTGATGTGGACACATATCACTCCGATGTGATCACTTTTCATTCTAGTGTGGTCACTTGTCATTGTGGTATGGTCATTTGTTATTCTGGTTTGGTCACTTGTAATTCTGGTGTGGTAATTTGTCATTCTGGTGTGGGTTCATATTCTGATGTGATCATTTGTCATTCTGGTGTGGCACATATCATTCTGGTGTGGTCACTTGTCATCCTGGTGTGGTCACTTGTCATTTTGGTGTGGTCAATTGTCATTCTGATGTGATAATTTTTTATTAATGTGTGGTCACTTGTCATTCTGTTGTGGGCACATATCATTCTGATGTGATCACTTGTCATTTTGGTGTGGTCACTTGTCATTGTGGTGTGGTCACGTGTCATTCTGGTTTGGTGACTAGTCATTCTGGTGTGGTAACTTGTCATTCCGATATGGTCGATTGTCATTTTGATGTGATAAATAGTTATTAATGTGTGGTAACTTGTCATTCTGATGTGTTATTTGTCATTTCTTTGAAGTAACTTGGTTTACTCATTTTCCATTTTGTTGTCATTGTTATTTTGAGAAGTGACCACATCAGAATGATATGTGCCAACATCAGAATGGCAAGTGATCATATCAGAATGACAAGTGACCACACAAGAAAGACCAGTGGCCACAACAAAATGACAAGTGACCACATCAGAATGACAATTGACCACATCAGAATGACAGTTGACTACGAAAGAACGACAAGTGACTTCAAAAGATTGACAAGAGATCACTTTAGAAGACAGGCCACCTATACGGGATGACAAATGACCACATCACAATGACAAATGATCACACCAGCATGACAAATGGCCACATCAGAATGACAAGTGACCACACCTGCATGACAAATTGCCACATCAGAATGACAAGTGACCACACCTGCATGACAAATGGCCACACCAGAATGACAAGTGACCACACCTGCATGACAAATGGCCACACCAGAATGACAAGTGACCACAAGTGAAAGGAAATTAACCACATAAGAATAACAAGTGTAAAATAAAAAAACAAGTGACCACGTCACATTGACAAGTGACCACACCAGCATGACAAGTGACTACACCAGAATGACAGTTGACCATGCCAGAATGACAAGTGACCACAAATGAAAGGAAAGGAATAACAAGTGTAAAATAAAAAAAGCAAGTGACTACGTCAGAATGACAAGTGACCACACCAGAATGACAAATCTCCACATCAGAATGACAAGTGACCACACCAGAATGATAAATCTCCACATCAGAATGACAAGTGACCACACCAGAATGACAGTTGACCAAGCCAGAACGACAAATGGCCACATCAGAATGACAAGTGACCACACCAGAATGACAAATAGCCACATCAGAGTGACAAGTGACCACAAGTGATCACACCAAAATGACAAGTGACCACACCAGAATGATAGTTGACCACGCCAGAATGACAAGTGATCACACCAGAATGACAAGTGACCACGCCAGAATGACAGTTGACCACGCCAACATGATAAGTTTTCACACCAGAATGACAAGTGGCCACACACGAATGACAGTTGACCACGTCAGAATGACAAGTGACCACACCAGAATGACAAGTTACCACACCAGAATGACAGTTGACCACGCAAGAATGACAAGTGACTTCATAAGATTGACAAGAGATCACTTAAGAAGACAGGCCACCACACCGGGATGACAAATGACCACATTACAATGACAAGTGACCACACCAGCATGACAAATGGCCACATCAGAATGACAAGTGACCATAAATGAAAGGAAATTAACCACATCAGAATGACAAATGCCAAATAAAAAACAAGTGACCACGCCAGAATGACAACTGACCACACCAGAATGAAAAGGTACCACACCAGAATGATAGTTGACCACGCCAGAATGACAAGTGACTTCCATAAGATTGACAACAGATCACTCTAGAAGACAGACCACCACACTGGAATGACAAATGACCACATCAGAATGACAAGTGACCACACCAGCATGACAAATGGCCACATCAGAATGACAAGTGACCACAAATAAAAGGAAATTAATCACATCAGAATGACAAGTGCCAAAAAAAAAAACAAGTGATCACACCAAAATGACAAGTGACCACACCAAAATTAAACGTCCACACAAAAACGGCAGGTGACCACACCAAAATGCCAGTGACCACAAAGGAAAGGAAATTAACCACATTAAAATGACAAGTGCAAAATAAAAAAAAACAAGTGACGACACCAAAATGACAAGTGAGCACATCTAATTAACAAGTGACCACATGAGAATGACAGGTATCAAAACAGCAAAATAATGAAAAGTGTTCAAAGCAGAAATATAAAACACCACATTCTTATGTGGTAACTTGTCATTCTCATGTGGTCACAACTCGTTCTGATATGGTCATTTGTCATTCGGATGTTGTCACTTGTTACTTTGATCCTGCCATTTGTCATTCGTATGTGGTCACTTGTCATTCTGATTTGGTCACTTGTCACTCAGATGTTGGTACATATCATTATGATGTGGTCACTTGTCATTCTGATGTGGTCACTTGTCATTCGGATGTGAGCACTTGTCATTCTGACGTGGACATTTGTCATTCGGATGTGGTATCCTGTCATTCTGATGTGGTCACTTGTCATTTTGATGTGGTAACTTGTCATTCTGATATGGTCACTGGTCATACTGATGTGGTCACAGGTCATTCTGAGTTGGTCACCTGCCATTCTGATGTGTTTACTTGTCCTTCTGGTGTTGTCCCTTGTCATTCTGATGTGGTCACTTGTCATTCTGATGTGGTCACTTGTCATTCGGATGTGAGCACTTGTCATTCTGACGTGGACATTTGTCATTCGGATGTGGTATCTTGTCATTCTGAGTTGGTCACCTGCCATTCTGATGTGTTTACTTGTCCTTCTGGTGTTGTCCCTTGTCATTCTGATTTGGTTACTTGCCATTCTGATATGGTCATTTGTCATTCGAATATGGTCACTTGTGTTTCTGAAGTGGTCACTTGTCATTCAGATGTGGTCACTTGTCATTCTGGTTTGGTCACTTGTTATAATGGTGTAGTCATTTGTTATTCTGATGTGGTCACTTGTCACACTGATGTGGGTACAAATCATTCAGATGTGGTCACTTGTCACTCTGATTTGGGCACATCTCATTCTGTTGTTGTGACGCGTCATTCTGATGTGGGCACTTTTCACTCTGATGTTGTCACTTGTCATTCTGATGTGGTCAATTGTCATTCTGGTTTGTTCACTCGTCATTCTGATGTTGTCATTTGTCATTCTGATGTTGGTATCATTTGTCATTCTGATGTTGTCATTTGTCATTCTGATGTTGTCATTTGTCATTCTTATGTTATCATTTGTCATTCTGATGTGGTCACTTGTCATTCTGACGTTGACATTTGTCATTTGGATGTTATCACTTGTCATTCTAATGTGGTCACTTGTCATTCTGATGTGGTCACTTGTCATTATGATTGGTCACTTGTCATATTGATGTTTGTACATATCATTTTGATGTGGTTACTTGTCATTTTGATGTGGGCACTTGTCATTCTTATCTTGATACTTGTCACTCTGATGTGGGCACATTTCATTCTGATGTGGTCACTCGTCGTTCTGATGTGGTCACTTGTCATTATTATCTTGGTACTTGTCACTCGGATATGGGCACATATCATTCTGATGTTGTCACTCGTCATTTTGATGTTGTTGTTTGTCATTCGGATGTGGTCATTTGTCATTCTGATGTGGTCATTTGTCATTTGGATGTGGTAACTTGTCATTCGGATGTGGTCACTTGTCATTTTGATGTGGGCACTTATCATTCTTATCTTGGTACTTGTCATTCTTATATGGTCTCTCGTCATTCTGATGTGGTCACTTGTCATTATGATGTGGTCACTTGTCATTATTATCTTGGTAATTGTCACTCTGATGTGGGCACATATCATTCTGATGTGGTCACTCGTCATTCTGTTGTGGTCACTTGTCAATATTATATTGGTACTTGTCATTTTGATATGGGCACATATCATTCTGATGTTGTCACTCGTCATTTTGATGTTGTTATTTGTCATTCGGATGTGGTCATTTGTCATTCTGATGTGGTCATTTGTCATTCGGATGTGGTAACTTGTCACTCGGATATGGTCACTCGTCATTCTGTTTTTTTCCTTTGTAATTCTGATTTGGTGACTTGTCATTCTTATGTGGTCACTTGTCATTCTGGTGTGGTCACTTGTCTTTCTGATGTCATCACTTGTCATTCTGATGTGGGCACTTGTCATTCAGATGTGGGCACTTGTCATTCAGATGTGGGCATTTGTCATTCCTATCTTGATACTGGTCACTCTGATGTGGACACATATCATTGTAATGTGGTCACTCGTCATTCTGATGTGGGCAGTTGTCATTCGGATGTGGCCACTTGACATTCTGATGTGGTCATTTGTAATTCTGATGTGGTCATTTTTCATTGGGATGTGGTCACTTGTCATTCGGATGTGGTAACTTGTCATTCCGATGTGGTCACTTGTCATTCTGGTTTGATCACTTGTCATTCTGATGTGGGAACTTGTCATTCTGGTGTAGTCACTCGTCATTCTGATGTTATCTATTGTCATTCAGATGTGGGCACTTGTCATTCTTATCTTGGTACTTGTCGCTCTGATATGGGACACATATCATTCTGATGTGGCCACTCGTCATTCTGATGTGATCACTTGTCATTCGGATGTGGTCACTTGTCACTCGTCATTCTGATGTTATCTATTGTCATTCAGATGTGGGCACTTGTCATTCTTATCTTGGTACTTGTCGCTCTGATATGGGACACATATCATTCTGATGTGGCCACTCGTCATTCTGATGTGGTCACTTGTCATTCGGATATGGTCACTTGTCATTCTGATGTGGTCACTTGTCATTCTGATGTGGTCATTTGTCATTCTGATGTGATCATTTGTCATTCTGATGTGGTCACTTGTCATAAGGATGTGGTCACTTGTCATTCGGATGTGGTAACTTGTCATTCGGATGTAGTCACTTGTCATTCTGGTTTGTTCACTTGTCATTCTTATTTGGTCACTTTTCATTCTGATGTGGTCACTTGTCATTTCGCTGGGTCTTTTGTCATTCTTATAATTTATAGTCATTTGTCATTCGGATGTGGTCATTTGTCATTTTGATGTAAACATCTTTCACTCCAATGTGGTCAGTCATTTCCATTTTGTTTTCATTGTCATTTTTGGCTGTTGTTTTGTTAAACAGCTGTGATCACTTTTCATTAATTTGTTGTTTTTATGTTCTGGGTCCGATTAGCTCTGTCGGTAACGTGTCTGACTATCAATCCAAGGGTCGTGAGTTCAAATCCCCGCTTGGCAACAGTCTCCTTGATGATTGATATACGACATTGTGTCTCATTATCATTCGTGTCTCACAGTTTATTCAAGTAGGAAAGTTATCAGTTACTTGCGGAGATTGGTGTGCTCGAGTACTTGTTAACCTTTCAGGATCCAAGGAAAAAGTGGTTAGGTTAACTAATCATCTGTTAGCCTTCGATGGCATAAAAATGACGCTGAATAGTCAATCAATATTCAATCAAATTTTGATTTAGATACGTGTCATTCTTATGTGGTCACTAGTCATTTCGGTATGGTACCTTGTCTTTCTTTATGTTGCAGTTGTCGTGATGATGTGGTAACTTTTCTTTCCTTTGTTGTCACTTTACATTCTGGGTTAGTAACCCGTTGTTGTGGTGTGTCACTTTTCATTCTTATGTCGTCACTTGTCATTCTTCTGAAGCCACTTGTCATTCTTGTATGGTAATTTGTCATTATGTTGTAGTCACTTGTCATACTGTTGTGATCACAGTCATTATTTTGTGGTCACTTGTCATTCTTGTTTTGTAACGTGTCATTCTGTTGAGGTCATTTGTTATTCTTTTGTGATCACTTGTCATTTTGGTGTGACCGCTTGTCATTCTGCTGTGTCCATTTGTCAGTTTGTGTGGCCATTTGTCATTCTGATGTGGCCACTTGTCATTCTAATATGGTCACTTGTCATTCTGCTAATGTCATTTGTCAGTCTGGTGTGGTCAGTTATCATTCTGATGTGGCCACTTGTCATTCTTGTTTGGTTACTTGCCAGTCTGTTATAGTCACTTGTCATTCTGTTGTGATCACAGTCATTCTTATGTGGCCTCTTGTCATTCTTGTTTGGTAACTTGCCAGTCTGTTGTAGTCACTTGTCATTCTGTTGTGGTCACAGTCATTCTTATGTGGTCACTTGTCATTCTTGTTTAGTAACTTGTCATTCTGATGCGGCCACGTGTCACTCTATTGTGATCACTTGTCATTCTTGTGTGGTCACTTGTAATTATGATATGATCACTTGCCATTTTAGTGTGGTCATATGTCATTCTTATATGACCACGTCTCGTGTTTTATTTTCGTGTGATCACTTTAAATTCTGCTTTTGTCATTTCTTATTCTGGTGTGGTGACTTGTAATTCTGATATGATCACTTGTCATTTTTTGGTGTAGTCACTTTAAATTCTAATGTGGTCTATAATTATTGTCACGTGTTAGTCTATATATAGATACTGATATCTCCCTAATCTCCATTCCAAAGAGCTTAAGTGTAACAAACAACTTTCTTTTTAAACTATTCTTTGTACATTTTTACATATATGACTTTTTTATATTCAATGAAGAGTTATATTTTACTTATCATAACTTATATGTACAACGTACTTTCATTTTAACATCTATACAGCTATACATGTGATATAGTTTCATGATATTTCCAATTACTTTGAATTCTACATGTTTATATTTCACATGTTCATACTTGATACATTTAACATCAAGGTCCCAAAAGCCATAGTGCTATTCATAGTGATTATTATATGAATGAACATTTACAATTAATGTCACTACAGCCATACTGCATTTTGTTATTTTCTTATGTGCACTAACTATATGTCGTTATCTTTTATGTGTGTATTAATAATAACATGTTAATACAGTAAAAGCTGTCTTAAGCAGCCAGTCAAGGGAAAGAAACGTGACCTTTAAAGACAGGTTGTTGCTTAATACAGGTTAATTTACGCTGAAAGCATAGAAATAGGAAATAAAAAACATGGCGCTTAAGACAGGTGGCATCTTAATAGAGGTGACCGCTTATTCAGGTTTTACTGTACATGTTGATATTTACTAAATTCTTGTATTTATTATGACTAATCAGAATAAATTATTGCCGCCTGGCCATGAAAAAAACTATTAAAAAACACAACATAATTACAGCTATGCAGGTATTGGTACTTGTCACACCTTGCCAGTTTTCATGGTCACCGGGTGGAATAAATGTTGATTCACATTGCCTGCGCTGCGTTCAGTTCGGAACCATACCTCTACTTCGTAATGGAAAAAAATAGAACCTTTGTTCCTTTATCTATTCATAAATATGTGAAAATGTACTAATTGATATTTTACTTTCCTTCTTATGCTTTGATGTATGTTATTCTTATTTTAAATGGGGTTTAACGCGGTTTTCAACACATTTCAGGTTATATATGACATATTCAGTTTTACTGGTGGAGGAAGACATCAGACTGACTCAGACTGAGTAGAACCACCGTCCTTCTGCAAGTAACTGGAAACTTTATCATCATTATTTTGCAACTGTCTCCAATTTATGGCAATGGCCAATCAACAGTTGTCTGTTCTTGATATACAACAAAATAATTCTAATGGCATTTCTAACTGAAACGTTACACTTATTTCTAACTGAAATGTTACACTAACTTCTTACTGAAACGTTACACTTATTTCTAACTGAAACGTTACACTAATTTCTAACTGAAACGTTACACTTATTTTTAACTGAAACGTTACACAAATTTCTAACTGAAACGTTACACTAATTTCTAACTGAAACGTTACACTAATTTTGAATTTGATTGTTGTAATATCCCACACATGATGACAAATTTACTAAATTGTTTAATCGTTGATTATTTGGAATCTTTTACAAAAGTTAAAAAAATGTCAAAATGCCAAACGTTGAGTCAAAAACTAACACAATTAAAATACATCGTACCAGATTTTATAGAACATACATCTATGCTATTGTGTGATAATAAGATGTGTCGATAATTGTTCCATAATGCCTGCGTAAACGCAGACAGCCCTTCGTGAAAATGTTAAAGCAATAGATAACATGAATATTGCATATTCATTCATTCGATTTCCAGGAGCATGCACATAGCATGAAAGTCGACGGAAGTGACAAAATCAAAGTGGGCAATTTAAAGAGCAAGACAAATTATGGAAATGTGTGATGTTGTAGCTGAGGATGATTGGACAAAAGAGATGTATTTAGTAACAAAGTCCAGTTATGAGAGTTAGCCAAACAGATAAAGAGAATGAGATGTGATGTTAAAGGTTGCAAAGAACAAGTTACCGAGGAACTGATCAATGACTATCTACATACAATGGAAATATATTTTTTAATTCATGGCTGCAATTCAGCAAATGTACAAACATATTCTAACCATATATCTGACAGAATAACTGAGTACCAGAGTACTGTCAAGTTGATTTAAGACTACTTCTTTCATTGATTATTGTATAAGTGTTACTTAAATGAACATAAGTTTTTTTAGCAAACATGCGCCGAAGGCTCACATGTGAGCTTGTGTGATCACCCTGCGTCTTCTTCTCTGTAACTGCTTGACAGGTTTTGACCAAATTTGGTGTGTAGCATTGTTATATGAAGCTCTCTCAAATTTGTTCAAATTATTACCCTTGGTCTAAATTTGACCCCGACCCATGGTCATATCAGATTTCTTCTTCAAAAATCTTCTTCTGCGAAAGTGCATGGCCTGCATCTTTGATATTTTGCACGAAGTATCACCTGATCAGTTTCTCTCAGGTTTGTTTAAGCGGTGACCCTGATTGTTCCGCCCCAGTTTATATAAAAATCTTCTTCTCAAGAACCGACAAACCAAATTTGTTTATATTTGGTATAAATGACCATATATGTACGGGTATCAAGTTTGTTAAAGTAAAAGGACTAGGGTTCATTGGAAGCACAGTAAGGGTACTTTGATTTTTACTTAAAATATATTTTATACGTCACCTCATCTAGATGGTTCTAATGTCACAGCGCGAGACTTTTATCTCGGCCCCAGGTGAGATAGAAATATTTAACCCCGGTAAATTGCAGATATTCTTATCCGATATGCACAAAATTTCTATCTCACCCTAGGGCCGAGATAAAAGTATTGCACTGTCACGTTAAACTCATCTATGACGATACATTAAGTTAAAATAACTATTCAATATGTTTAGTATGCAAGAGAAAGAATCTTCCTTGTCTTTTTCTGTTTGGATAGATAAGTATGTCCCTAGGTGACTGCTGGCAAACTAGTTATCGCCATGTGGGACTATTTCAGACATTCCACTGGCTTATCGAGAAAAGTTACCCTTAGATATCGGCGGTTTTTATTACTTATCTGACTAAACCTTGATATTTGGTTTATATAGAAACATATATAGTAGAAATTTATTCTTATCGTTATAACGTTTTCATTATGAAAATGCCAACCTATTACAACGTCTAGTCATTAAGTTCAAAATATAACCTTTATTATGATAAAATAAAAATTAATATAAGTTTACGGTTTTTTGCTTCCTTTTTTAATTTTGTAACAGCATATATGCTCCTTAAATGTTCTATATAAAAATACTCAAAACACGTTTTAAGCCACTTTTAATGTTGTATAAACCTTAAATGTGATAATTTGCTAACCTATTACAGCGTATACGTTTACTGCAAATAAAAATCTCTTTGCGATGATTTTTAAATATAGAAAATATAATAATTGCATTTTGCTTCCATTTTGATTGAAAATAAAAATGTAATTCTGATTTATTTTCTGTATGTTCAATAGAGCGTACTATTGTACCCATATTACTGTACCCAATTAAATACAGCATGAATGTTGCTATATCAGCCGGCAGCCAATGACATGTTTATATACACATGGTGATATTGCAAGTTATGTGTAGTTTAAAGTGTTGCTTTATTTATATATTTTACTTATATTCTAAAGAATAGATTGATTTTAATTTCATACTTTAACCAAAGAACCTTCAAAAAACTTCAAATTCAAGTACATTTATTTTGTAATCGAAAACATAATTTAATGGTTTATTTCTTTCGCACAAATTATGTTTTAATGTCTTTGTTATAAAATAATTCAGTGGACATAGAAAGAAAATTGATTAAAGAGTATGTTTAATTTGGATAATCAATTTATATCAATAAAGACCAAAACTTGTGACTAAATAACAATACTTTACGCGAGGCATATTAATTGAGAGATTTAATAATGTAATTGATTGATAATTAGGTTAATACAGCATAATTAGCATATCATTGTTTTGAATTACTCAATTTAATGATCATCTTAAGATGTTTTTAAAAATGCACAATAGTGCTCTTTTTCTTCTTCAGCTTTTCATTCAAAACTTGGTTAATTGCAGATTTTAGTAGAAAGATTAGCAATATTTTACATAGAGCTTAATCATGTAAAGTAATTGTGCATTACATTGATATACATAAAGAAAGAATGAATGAATGAATCAATCTTATAATTCTTTTAGAAAGGCTTTGTACAAGTTTAAGCGTTCATGTAGATGTTTTGTTATAGACGTGAATATAGATTAGACAAAAATAAAAATAATTACTATGAAATGAATGGTGTTTTGCGGAGCGGAAATAGAATTATTTAATTATTTTAACAAATATAAAGGTACTGAGATTACTTCATTAAGTTTAATAATCCGTTCTGAAATAGATATTCTAATTGCTAACATGTTTTATTGTGTGTATTTTTATTTTTGTTTTTTAGTCATCGCATTGATATCGTGTAATTAACTCAATACAAGTTAGTTATGATAAACAATATATCAAATGTTAATAAATATTACAGCATATTGAATTTAAACGTTGTCCTAAGATCAGTAAAGTAATATGTAAATCTAATAATCCTTGTACAACAAGAGTTGTCAGAAGACAACAAAGCTCACCGATTGGATAAAACTCACCACCCAAGCAAAGATTGAGATTGGAGGCAAACACGAAAACTTAAACGCAACTAAACGCAAAAGTTTAACCTGGGTGTCTACAGACGAAATATTAAGTCCAAAAGGGCCATTACTCTGCCAAAATGCAACCCAACGTTATGGTTCTTATCTTCGTGTGTTCCATCGATGATGGTAAACACACATGCAAAGTTTCATTCATATCCAGTCAGTGGTTGCATTGATATCTTACCTAATAAAAAACTTTAACCTAAAAAAATAAGTCAAAAAGGGCAATTACTCTGCCAAAATGCAAATCAGAGTTACGATCCTTGTCTCTGTGTGTTCCATTGATGAAGGTGAACACACATGCAAAGTTTCATTTATATCCAATCAATGGTTGCATTGATATCTTAAACTTAAACAAAACTAAACGCAAATGTTTAACCTGGGTGTCTACAGACGACAAATAAAGTCCAAAAGGGCCATAACTCTGCCAAAACGCAACCCCGAGTTATGGTTCGTATCTCTGTGTGTTCCATTAATGATGGTGAACATACATGGGAAGCTTCATTCACTTCCAATGAGTGGTTGCATAGATATCTTAAACTTAAACACAAAAGTTTAACCTGACTATCTCAGTCCAAAAAAGGGTCATAACTGTGCAAAAATAGAACTCAGAGTTTTGGTTCTTATCTGTGAATGTTAAATTGATGATGGTGAACACACATGGAAAGTTTCTTTCATATCCAATCAGTTGTTGTATATATATCTTACTTGATAAAAAAACTTTAACCTGAAAATTTGAGTCCAAAAAGAGCCATCACTGTGGAAAATGGAACCCAGAATTATGGTTTTTGTCTCTGTGTGTTTCATTGATGATAGTGAACACACATTCAAAGTTTAATTCACATCCAATGAATGGTTACATAGATATCTGAAACTCATGGCAATAGCTCTCTTAAGACTTTGTCCCAACGAGCTAAAAAAAAAAAAGGCCACTTCCTCTCTCTGCCCCCACCCTGTCTGTTTTTCAAGTCTCAAACAATGGAATAAGCCCCCAGCCCCCACACCCCCTCCTGTCTGTTTTTCAAGTCTCAAACAATGGAATAGGCCAGTGTTTATTTATGACATTGATTACCGACTATCCCTGCCCGGATGCCAAACTAATTTTATTTGGGGTAATAATATAATTAGTTGAGTAATTATATTTAATCACAAGTTTGTTGTTCAGTTTTTTTATAATTAGCTATTTGATTTAACATAGATATTCAGATAAATTAATGACAAATTTAAATTTTATAAACAGATAATAGAACGGGAGGAAAAATGTTAGCGGTTTTCAAAATTGGTTATTTATAAATTATGCGATGGCTTTATTAATTAAATGTATTATCTTGATTTGCCTAAGTTGTAAGAACTTGTTTCACAATCGAAGAGAAATAAGTTTAGAAATAAAGAGTCTCTATGATGATTGATTTGCGACATTGTGTCTCATTGTCATTCTGTCTCTTTCATATATAAGTTGATATTATCAATTAACCGTAATAATTTCATTTACTTTTAGTACCACAAAACAATCAATCTTTATCTGTTGATTGATAATAAATAAAATATATCAAAGTATATCGAAACTTGTAATTAAAATCATTAATCTATGTTATGTTTGTTTTTACACATTAAATTTAATCAAATGATTTAAGCGTTTAAGTCAAATTCAATAATTTCTTTTTTATACTACACATTAAAATCACCAAAACGTGGTAATAAAAACTAGGACAAATATAAGATCTTGTCAAATTATACCCGAGGGCATATATAACACGTCACACATCGGGCAATGGGGCAATTATCGGATAACTCTTGGGAAATGTCTGTAATAGTCCAGTATGGCTCTGGACGGTTCCAATTTCCTATCCGAACCTCAAACCCGTGTTAGATTTTTATATTATCATATAATTTACATGAGCATACGTGCAATATTTACGATACTAACCTAGTGTACGTGTAATATCAATACCGAGTTATCGCTCGGCGTTTTACGTATAATTTCGTACGTAAAATACTTTCCGACTTGCTTGCACTTACAAATGACGTCGAATTGTTATAATAGTATGACGTCATTTTCATACATTACGTCATACGATGACTGACGGAACTAATATGAGCGATAACCCCCCCCCCCCCCCACCCCCATTCTTTGTAGAGGTTATCTAAAACATTTCCTGGATCACGTGAAAAAAATTCATTTGTGCTTATATATTATTGAATTTATTCAACTCAGCGGTAAAATTTATATGATTGTCAACAGAGTCTCGTATATTTTTATATTAACTCGTTTGATAAATTGAATAATAAATGAGCACTCATGTAAGATCCTCTAGATAACAAGTTTGACAAAAACTTGTTCACCTATTGCTCAATATGCCACATACAAATTCAAATTCAGATCAGGACCTAAAATCGTCGATATTTTGAGTATGAAAATTAAACTCAGTCTGCAATTGTTAAATATCTAAAAATCAAATAACATATATTAAACAAGCGATTAACTAAATTTATTTGCAAAAACAAGCAGTTTTAATGATTATTTTACAGAAAATGTTAAAAGTCCATTGCTTTTATATTGTTTATTTCAATATTTGGGGTACAAGTTATTCTTTGCAGGTGCTCGTTATTAGAATTGCATAATGGGATATGTCACATTGTTGTGTTCTAAGGTTTTTAAAATTTGCAACGCGAATCGATGGACATATAAAGTTGTTTCCCAATTGTGATGTCACAAGACCATTCTCTCATTTCGCAGGCTCGCATTTTAAACCTTGTTGTGATCCACTGACGTCCCCGTCCTCACATATACATTCGCCATCGACTTCCGTCCAACCGTTTTCCACATTACATTGGCATACTTTATCCGGTTTACAATCTGTTGGGTTAAGTTTATCTTTTTCGCATTTGACTTGTCCAAAGGTCTGCTTATCTTCATGGCAGGAAACGGCTGCTATACAACAATCTCCAAGCACAAGCCCCACTGAAATTTACAAAAACGCTTATAACGTATATGCTTGCGGACGTGTGACGTGGGTACGTGCGCATTTGATAAAATTACCAGGTGCATGCGCATTTGATAGAAGTACCAGGTGTGAGCGAATTTGATAAAAGTACCAGGAACCTGCGCATTTGATCAAATATGTGTGCAGTTGAGTGTATATTTAGTGTATAAAGATTATCTTTAAGAAAGTGCACGCATTAAACATATAAATAGATTCATAGAAGTGTGCTGAATATAGACGTTATGCAGAATTATCCTTGCTTAAGTTAAAACTGTCTTGCAATAAAAATGCCCATAATCCAATATTTTATTAACGCAGAAGTATTCTAACTCGAGTTATAACACTTTTTAAATACATCTTTGTTTGTTTACTTTTTATATTAAAACTATTGCCTAAACGAGATTAAGCATTTTATCTACATTGTCATTTGGTGACAGTCTGTAGTACAGACCCAGCTCTCTCGACTGGGTCCGTTAAATAGCAATGTTGGGAAAGCCACATTTGAGCACGTTGATTGGTCAGTTGCATCAACTGAAAGTTTGCATGATGTCACAGTTTAATAAGCGTTCATTTGCTATGAATTATGGAACAGGCATAGAATTTCCTGCTTTTTCATTGGTGGTTAATAGAACTGATTCCGGAGATATCATGTTCTGTGATATACTACACATGTGGTACATTTCCAATTAGAATGTGTTATGGATTTGTAAAGAAGAATTGGAAACTTGCATATCCTGACTAAATGTTGATGAAATAGCACTTGAAGTATTTGGTAAATGAATCATTTATAATAAACAGGCAACTGATTTCGTGTACATAAACTGTAAGTTCTATGTATTCTTAAACGTTTAAACATGTTTTGATCACGCAAAATGATCTTGAATTAAAGATACTGAGGCTTCGTTTATATTAAATGTTTTCTAACAAATGTACTGGCACATTATCACTAGATGCTGAATCTACCTTCGGTCGAATGCTTAGTTCAAACCCAAAGGATACAATGGTGTGCAGAGCTTCTTGCTCAATTTGCAGATAACAAAATGGTGTTGTTTCCATTTTATCATATTTTGATTATACGTGTGGTACCCGGCCTGTGTGATTCCAGGGAACCAATAATCATTAATGGTTACAATAACAGGAGCACTAGAGTTTTTGCATTGCGTAAGAAGCATTGACATATTGAGTATTTAATAGAATTTTCTGAAACTCTGTAGTTCTGGATGTATCAAGGTTTTAGGGTTATTCTGCATACAATTGGTGATGTTATTTTTCAAAGATGTGTGTTGATTTATTGTGTTTGTATATAGAGAGTGACCCTTGAATACTCTCTTTGGTTTCATTTAACCTTTGTGTGCAGTGGTATGCAATGAAAATTTAATTTTTTCAATCATACCAACTGATTTGCTAAAGAAACTTCCTCACAATTTTCCACAATAAGCTTCTAGACACTGATGGACTAGCCAATAATTATATTTCATTAGAGCACAGCACCCCTAAGGTTATTATAGCTGTGAGAGCCAAATACCCGATAACAACAATCCAGTTTCAAAACTGCTACCTCGTAGAGGTCAATAGTAAGACAGCAAATCATTTTCAGGGAGTTTAATGCGTCCATCTCTTCCATCAAATGTACTTCCTATACCATAATTTAATATATCTGAAATAGGTAACCAACACTTTTAGCTTGAATATTACTTTAAAACATTTTATGTGTATCGATCAATTGAAATACATCTTGAATTATTGTGAAAATCTTTTCGTAGTTTTTAGTCTGTTTTTGTTCAAAACTATAAAAAAAAGATTATTTTCAGAACTTGCCCTGAGTTTTAACCATTTGGAACTAGTCAAACTATTTAGGTAGGCAGTCTTTACAGGGACTGCCAGGAATGATAATTTGAATGAGATTCAGTGATTCAATTTAAAACTTTGTGACTGTAATCCTGAAGTAAATTATTGAAAAGTTATTTATTCCATCAAAGACATTCAGCCATTTGAACAAATAATGTTAATCAAACATTATTTGCTTTATACAAAAGCCAAAATTGATATTTTGGAAATTAAATAGCTCTGTAACCATTAGTAACATTATGTATACTATTATATCAGTCCTTTATTGGAGTTATTTAAAGGGATAGCTCTGTCTGTGGCACATTATATTGGACTATTGCTATGAATTGATAATTAAGATATATGTAGATACAAATTACACTCTTGCTACAACAAAATTATTATACAATCAACACAGCGATTACGGCCGAACAATGGTCAAAACGCCCACATCCAGGATTGACATTAAAATACATTAACGACAGAACCTGGCTCTGGCATGATAAGTGAAATAATTATGTTAGAAATAAAAGAAGAAATAACGTCGTGTTGAAAAACCCTCTGAAACTTTCACAAAGTTATGTGAAGTGGTTACAAAGTTATGTGAAATATAGTTAAGGATTTCTTTTCAATATTAAAGGTAAAGTATTTGGAAATTGTGCGAAACATATCCTTGAGTAATAGATATATATAATATTATTCTCAAAATTTTGCATGGTAATGTGAAATGATTATATACAAACTGGACACTGAATTGTAAAGCACAACCAAATGCTCAGACATGCAGACAGTTGGCAATTTCATAGTAAGAAATAGTACATTATACGCGGAAGATAAACCGAAGAAGAAAGAACGGAATCGTCCGCAGACTAAAGCGTGCATATGAATTAGTATCATTTTCCTTCTTCTCCAGAATTTAAACTAATTTAAGCCATTAAACAAAGGTTTAAGAGACAGTCATTCTAACCAAATTCTAATCCCGAAGCCCTTAATGCTCGAGTTTGTTTAGAACACGTGGGAATTTTGTAAACAAAAACGCAACCTCGACTTCCGATTGAATTGTAAAATAACCATGTGACTTAATGCCCATTGATTATTGTTGCCATCACATCTATTTTCGAATTGTACTATTTCAACACTGACTGTAATTATTTGTTATCCATTGTTGGACAGTAGATGTTAATATTTTAATAATATGAAAATAAATTGAAGTAATTTGCGTATAATGTCAAATGTTACAGGCCAAATATATTGAATATAACCATTATATCGTGGAACTCTCCCATCATAGATTTGCATTGAAACAATTAACTTATAAAATTAAAAAAAAACGCTGAGAAAAGTATCATCCCAAGATAGATTTTTTTAACTATTTGAATGGATTAAACAATATTATTAATACAATTATAATATTTTTACAGGTAATGTGTTTGAAAAAAATAACCAAAAAATAAAACTAAAAAAATATGAAAATAAAAAATACAATAAAAGTTAAAATAGTCTTGCGCCGAGCACGCGATATATAAACTCATATGATGCTATCAGTTCATGTATGTAAATTGTCCTTTCAGTCCGGATGTGTTGCATGTAAAACCTTAGTATATATGTCATGGGTGACACCAATTATGTCGGGTAGGTTAATGCATTTGTCATCCGTTGTTGTATATTTAAAAATCTCCCTTTATGAAATTAAATATATAAGAATTCACTGTATCTAAATGATCCAAAGGGTTTATAATTCTGTCCTTTATATAGCATAAGAGTAGTCATGATTCCTTAACTGGATCCTACTCATATAAAGCTGTCAGTTTATGTATGTAAATTTGTCCGCCCTGTCCAGATGTGTTGCATGTAATTCCATAGTATATAAATTATGGTCGACACCAACTTTATTGGTCTGGCAGAGACCTTGATATTGTGTTTATGGTTTGCATTGCAGTTAGGCGCACTCGCCGTAGTCTGGTCTGTACATTTATGTCTTGTGCATTTGATAAAGATATAAAAAAAATTGGAAAAAAAATCCGTTGCTGTAAGTTTAATTATCTCCTTTATGAAATACATACATATGATTTCAATGTATCTTCATGATATAACGGGTTTATAAATATTTACTTTATATAGCATGTGAGTAGTCATGAATCCTTAACTGGATCCTACTCACATAAAGCATTCATAGTGTGTTGGTTTGCGTTGTAGCTAGGCGCAACAGCCGTAGTCTGGTCTGTACATTTATGTCTGGTATAATAAAATTATATATAATATAATATAATATAATATAATATAATATAATATAATATAATATAATATAATATAATATAATATAATATAATTTAATATATTATGAATGTGCATCTGAAAAGATAATAAAATCGGAAATTCTGTTGTGATTTCAATGATCTCCCTTTATTTATATTCTATCTAGATTAATACATACGCTCCAAATAAAATATTGCCGGAAAAAAAACTGACGATATGAGCTTGTTCAGATGATGATGATGATGTGTAGCAAGTTTGATTAGATTCGGATGAAAACTGTAGGGGGAGTTGAGACCACAAGATAGGTATGCATATTCGGACGGACGGAGGAACGGACGGACAGACGGACAGTTCAATTATTATATGCACTCCTGGTCTTCGACCCGTGAGGGAATAACAATGGGACGGATGGCTGTGGGTGATTTTTGTAATTTAAAATCAATGTAAAGTATATAAAAATGAATATTACCTTTTATCACGCACTTTCTGCTGTCGTTCGGATCTACTTTGTAACCAGGTTTGCATTCGCACTTTGTGCTTACACTGTTACAAAACGCCGTTTCTACTGGTTGACAAACATCATTACAGTCGCATGTGTCACCCAAATATTTTACTGAAATTCAATAATTAGGTTTTATGTTAAACATAAAAGTAAATGTCATTTTCATTAAAAGTAGTTTTATTTAGTTTTTGTTTTATGTATTAGTACCAGAAGTAACAAAGCGTGGCGTTAGATATGGTCAGTTCTCTTATATCAAACATTGGACGAGAAATAGAAGACGAAGAGATATGAAATTTAAACCAGAAACGCATAATAAGAAATGGTGTTCAATATAATACTAAATATTTAGAAAAAGCAATATTACATAATCAACATCAATATGAATAGAATTCTAATAATGTATATAAATCAATCAGATTCACGTGAAAATGATATTAACAAGCTACCACTTCGTAACTAAAAAAATGTTAATATATTATAGGTCCTAATTATACTCATTGCATTTAATGAGTATACATTTATTTATTAATATATTTTTTATAAAAAATCTGTTTTAACCAAGTGGATTCGAGCTCGGGCTGCAATAGTAAAACGCGGATGAATGCCTGAGTCAATGTATAGAAGAAGAAGTAGAAGAAGACAAAGAAGAAAAAAAGAAAGAAAGAAAAAGAAGTGAATTAAAGTGTATATAAGGTCAGATATTAGTTTGTTACTCAAATAACTTTTTCTAAAAAAAAGCGTTTTGTAGATGAACACGTTTAGCAGATATTTATTATGAAGCATCTTTAAACCAATGCTTAATTCAACTATTTCTGGCCTCTGTTTAACCATTTTACGCAAATACTTAAAAAATAACTTAGTTGTGACTGGTCATATTTTTCTATATAATAATCAAAATCAAGAAAACCTCATGCAGTTTTACTGGAACCAGTCTAAAATCATGATCACTTGGCTGCTTTTCTTAGATTTAAGTTTTTAAATATTTAAGTATATGTTGGTAAAACAGGAGCTTGGTTTATTTTATGATTGAAGACGATTTATAAACTTTAACATATTGTGTCCACAGATAAAACGATTATGGATATATTCTAAGTTCATCGTTAACAGGACAATTTTGCAGTGGTCACACATCTGGCAAACCCTTTTGTGTCTTGCTCACGAATGCGAGGTGGACGCTTTACAATTCGGACTATCGTTGCGGTACGCGAAATTATGTTTTTTATATCGACGTTAGGAAATGCGCTACTTACTAGACTGTACACAAGCGCCATCGATCTCTTCGTAATCCTTTTTGCAGATACACACGTTGTCAAAACACTCGACTGTAGCTGGGTTCTTGCATTCGTTCGCTATACCGCCTTCACACTGAGTGCCCAAGTCCCTCTCTGTTAAATATAAACATTTTGCAAATAAGATCTGGTATATAAGTTTGAAAACTGTAAAATTAGAGAATTAAAAACTGTCGCCAGTATGAAAATCATTGTTAAAAAGTTTTCTATTTTACATCGATTGTGAAACAAATCCAATTCACACTTTAGTAATAAGCATATGCGGATAAGTTTCTTGTTATACATTGCAGTGGCGGAAGATCGAGATCACAACCGTCCGATCATGGATCCGATGTTCTACCACTGGCGCACGCGCTCCACAGAAATGTTATGCCATATACCAGTTTACCCACAGTTCTTTGTGACATTACACGAACACCCAGATGCTTTGTTTAGCTGAATAGTGTTAATTGGAGCGATGGGGGTGGGGGTATTCTGCATGACTGAGAGATTTTTACTGACGCATGACGTCACACGAAACATTTATTTCATTAAATACTAACGTATACTACCAACTCCATGTTCATAAGTATTGTCCGTTAGTGCTTACTAGGCACTCACAAATATCCCATGTATATTGTAACAACATAATTTAGTGAAAAAAACGAGTTTATTATAAACTGTTCCCCAATGCTATCGAGGAAGGTATACAAGATTGCCTACTTATTTTAGTCTTGCAGTAAGGAGGTGCTACATTATCTGAATTTCTTAATTGATAATCAGTAGTTTTGCGAATCAAGGGATGAATCAAGTCACTTATATAGGAAGGAATCATATTATATGTGGCTTTGTACATGAACATAAGTTTTTGTTGCTTTCGCCTTTCTTTGAGCAATATGATTTGGGCATCCGTCCCAAACAATTGATGAATATTCAAAAATTGGTCTAACATATGATAAGTAAATTTGATTGATGGCAAGGATAAATTTCAATTTTCTCATCAATCTTAACACTTTAATATTTTCTGTATGAGTATCCCATTGTTACTTAAGGTTAATCCAAGATGCTTGTCATTATCAACAAAAGTGAATTGGTGTTATTAAACATAAGTTGAGGCAAAGCCTCACATTGATTAAAAGTAAATAGCATAGCTTCAGTTTTATCTGGATTAAACTTAACTAGCCACTGACTGACCCAATTAGAGATCACTTCCAAATCGTGATTTATAATTCCTTCTATATCTTGAAGAGCTGAGGCTGAACAGAGAAGTGAACTGTCATCCGCATACAATCTTGTTGAACTTAACAATGAGTCTATTATATCATGACGAAA
This sequence comes from Panopea generosa, assembly GCA_029582155.1. NCBI lineage: Eukaryota > Metazoa > Mollusca > Bivalvia > Adapedonta > Hiatellidae > Panopea > Panopea generosa. The sequence goes on along the minus strand of CM055904.1, from coordinate 59,749,222 downwards.
ATAAGAAACAGTAATTTTCCCGAACACATCGCGAAGACTAGTCGGTGCCAGGTAAAAACTTGCCCACAATTTATTGTTATTGTAATTTTTGGATATACTGAGTAAATGAAGTTTATATGTAAGATAAAGTATTTTATGTATTAGGAGTTATGTTCTTATCTGGCGGGTATAGCTTACCAAAATATTAATCGGCTTCAACATTTATATATTAGTTCCCGAGCGAAGTGCGTTCTACCTAAATAATGATGAAACGCAGTAGCTAGTCAATTTCTCAGATTTGACCGGACACTTGAAGTGACATTTTTTCGAGTAACCATTTCTAATTTTACCCACCACCATCCTAATTCCTCATGGGCTCCTTGTTAATTTTACCATAGCCTTAGTTATATATATATATATTACAGACAGATTAGCTCTCTTGTTGTTTTTTTATGTAAAATTACATTGTATCCGGCGGTTTTTTATGCCCAGATATGTTTGGATTTTGATGTATATATATGTATTGGTAATTAATGTATCTCTTCATGAATTATATAATATAATTCCCGGCAATGTAAATATTCTTAATAAAAAAATGGTTAATCTGCGGAACAGCTAACCCGCCACTTTTGTATTTCCAATGTCTTCATTAAACTATTGAGTAGCGCTTATATAGTTTGTCTACGACATTAGCAGACGCGTGTGTACTGATTTTACATAGTCAAAATATTCTGTTTTATCCAAGTCCAAATTTTAATGAATTTGCTATGCCATTGAGAAAATACATATCATGTTAGGTGGCGGGTTAGCTGTTCCGTTCAGTTTATTTTGTTGTCAGAGTAATGAACGTATATTGTTACGAAAATGTGTGTGACTTAATATATTTCATACGTGGGAGGCATGTCTCATCAGTGTTGGCACTGCAATACTCATCACCAAACCCGCTATTGTAGAACCCGTCTTTACATCTGCACATGGGTTCACACGACTCGTTTGGCACGCATATAGCATTATCATCTTGACAATTGGTTCTAGTTGTGCCATCTAGAACACATACCGCTCCAAGTGGTACCTCTGTAAACAAACAAACAAACAAACACAGCATTACCATCTTAACATTTGCAATTAGGTGAGTCATCTGGAACATAAACGTCTCCAAGCGGTACCTCTGTAAACAAACACACAGCATTATTATCTTAACAATTGCCAGTAGGTGAACCATCTGGAACACATACGGCTCCAAGCGGTACCTCTGTAAACAAACACACAGCATTATTATCTTAACAATTGCCAGTAGGTGAACCATCTGGAACACATACCGCTCCAAGCGGTACCTCTGTAAACAAACAAACACATATGTTGCATTGTCTTAGACACGGATGCGGAATGATACGGCGTTGCTGCAGCAATGTTTTCAAAATTTGTCTACATGTTTAGCTTATTTCCAAACGTAATTAGACAAATGTCAAATAGTCCATAATTTGTCTACATGTTTAGCTTATTTCCAAACGTAATTACACAAATGTCAAATAGTCCATAATTTGAAAAAAAAACAAGGGCCTTTTTAATCGTACTAGTATATACTTTAACGTGTTGGTGAAACCGGAACCTGCTTGAAATGAATGTGTTTGTTGATCACAGAATTCCACGTTAATTTGTTTGTGAAATAAGAAAGATAATATAATATAATTGCGGACAAACTGAGTCTGACGGATTAAAAATCTTGTCATAAAAATGTGCCTTATTCATCAAAACTTACTGCATTTTCCATCTGATCTAGGGAACCCATCTTTGCAATCACATTTACGAGTGGCCGCATTACACTCAGTATTCGGTTCAGCACACGTGTTTACTTCTTGAGCACAAGCGTCGTCGTAGCTAGCAGACTGCTTATCTAAACATAGAATACGTCGCATTAACATCGATGTTATGATAAAAAAATTACGTCTGATAAAACGGTTCTTTGGGCAAAATTAAGAAAACAGCAGATTAAAATGATTGGGTGTGAGAAAGAGTGCGTTTACCCAAATTCCTTTCTTGATTCAAATGTAGTATGTTTGTAACAACAATGCGTTCAATTTGATCATAATGTGAAAAAAGTATAATTGGGAATATTTTTTGGAAACTTGTTTTAGAAATAAAATACTTTGCGTCTATCAAAACACATTTTTAAATAAAAGTATGTGTTGTCTACATACACACCACATCACACAGTTTAACGTAAGAAATAATGTTTCACTTTTAAAATATTATATAGATCAGTCGAAAGCGGTGCTATTGTACATGTAGATGGACATTCAAAAGGTAAATGTGAGACATTTTCTTTTAACCATATATATATATCATAACATTAAATATAAACAAAACTATCGCATAGCATGCAGAAGGTCGTGTGTTCGATCACTGGTCGGGTCATACCAAAGACTTTTAAAAATTGTACTGGAAGCTTCCTCGCTTGACACTTGGCATATAGAGGATAGTTCTAGGTCTGGTCGGTCCCTGTGTCAGTATGATGTGACTGGTTGGGGTATCATACCATGTGTATGTGGCATTATAGACACACTCCAATATGACTGAATGTAGTTGAAAGCGATCGGTTTAACATCATACAACACCAACATTAAAATTAAAATAAGTTGTCCAACATACGTACAGCAAGCTCCATCAAACCAGAAGTAGTCGTCCATACACCTGCACCTTTCGTTATTACACTGGCTGTTTTCATAATTGCTGCATCCCTCTATTTCGTTACATGCATCGCCATAGTTGTCGCTGTCTGTAAACGTTTTATTAAGTATTTACGAATATGTAACTCTTACATTTGAGTGTGGTTTTATTATCAGTAAGTCGATTCATGTTTACTAGGTTTATTTGTATTAAAATACAGTCAAACCTGTGTAAGCAGTAACCTTTATTAAGCAACCACTTGTCTTAAGCAGCCAAAGCTACTCCTTCCCATTTCTGTGCTTTAAGAGTAAATTAACCTGTATTAAGTAACAACCTTTCTTAAATGCCGCTTTTGCTCCTTCCCTTGACTGGCTGTTTAAGACAGGTTTGACTATATCTCAAAACATCCAAGGTTCGTTAATGAAGTAAAAATAGCATTTTTACTATGTTCTTTAGTTCTCTGTCTTTCTATCTTCAAACTCGTATCTCCGTACATTCTATACAGCAGCGCCCCCTGGTACCCGCACATTTTATACAGCGCCCCCTGGTACCCGTACATTCTATACAGCGCTCCCTGGTACCCGCACATTCTATACAGCGCCCCCCTTGTACCCGCACATTCTATACAGCGCTCCCTGGTACCCGCACGTTCTATACAGCGCCCCCTGGTACTTACGCAGTATTTACTTACTTTAGTGGTAAATGTAGGTTATACCTATTGTTATTGTTACTGTTATCTCCTTTTTATCACCATTCAAATCCTGTTTGATATAATCATGTATTTATTATAGATTTAACAAATGGTTCGGCCAATCGTATAGTGCAGGAGCCAACTAGAGCGATGTGTTCATTTTCATAGAACAAAAATGCACTGCAATAGCATTTATTATCTTTGCAGTTGCTTTATTTTATTTAAAACGCTCCACACATAATACTTACAAGCAGGTTCACAGTATAGAACATGTGTACTTGGAGACCAGGAACCATCATCTTGACACGTGATCGTAGCGTCATTTATAGATGGTTGAGAACCAAGGGGACAGCGCAGGGTTGCTGTAGCGTTTGTGAAATATGGGCCTTCCATGTCATAGGTATAACTAGCACTCCCATCATTGGTTGCCGCTGTGGGAAGTTGGTCACAAACTATGAAAACAAAACTAAACGTTAGATAGCTCCCAAATCTGGTATGTTCAATCATAATGACAAAGAAGGAAACTTTTTGTTTGTCCCACAATTCATAGTACCTCAACGCTTAAACTGTAAATAATGTTGTTATAACAAAGTATCGTAGTTCAATCCATTTAGGTATGTGGTATATATAAATACATATTATATCATATGAGGTTAATACATAAGTTGAAATAAGATCCTATTAAAAACTATAGATGTGTCTATATTTAATTAGAAATATGTTGCTCTTTTATTAATTGTAAGTTATATCACACAAATATTGTGTTTCATTTAGGTGGTTAGGAAAGCTAAACAAACATTATCTGGACGATGGCTCTTTGTTTATGAAATTAAATATATCGTATTCCTTCTCCGTGTAGCTATTTGTGCGTGCGACATGATAATTTATTTATAAGTTTTTACCTGGTACTCATGACTATTCCGTGTAAATTCCGTGTATATATATATATGTCGTGTTTCGCGTCCGTAATCGATGAATCAGAGCCAGAGAGATTTATCGGATAATGCCGAGAAACATGTTTGATAGAGACGCCAGCTGTTTGAAATACTTTGAGTTATAAATCAATAGATTTACAGTCACAGGTACAAACAAGTAAACATTCTGTACAAACCTCTCATACATCTGGGAAATGTCGGTAGACGTCTCCAGCCGTCAGCATCACAACTTATGACAGTTGGTGAAGGTTTTGGTTCTGCGTATCCGTTATCACAGCTGAGAATATAACTATCGCCGAACTGTGGGCAGCTCTGGGGATCTCCAACCAATATGTCAAAATCGCCGTGCTGGTCTTCTGATAGTGTCGACAAACTACAAGCTACAATTAAAAGCAAATTTAACATTCAATTTGATCAATAGCAATTTCCTGATATAGTTTTATAGGCTAGTTCCATAATTTCATTAATTCAGTTAAGTATAAACGTTTACCAATATTTCTCTATAAAATAGATTGAAGTATTTTAATTTATTTATAAGGCCATTACAAATTAATTGCTGGATTATCATAAAAAAAAATCTTAAAAAGGGGTAGTGAAGTGGAGGGGTGGGGGTGGTGTGGGGGGGGGGGGGGGGAGGTGTTGTTGGTGTTTTAATTTTTTATGAAAATAAAAAGGGACGGGGCGGGATGAAAATTAGTGTGCGGTGGGAATGATAATCTGGTTATTAATTCATTATGGCGCATTGAACTGTGGCTACATCGAATCTGATTATTTTGATTTCACCCGGACGTTAAATTTTAGATTATCCGCGGCACAAAGCCCCGGTGACGGTTTCGCCGGAACGGTATTATACACGAGTCCGTCAAGTAATGCCTTCCGGTGCGAGGACTGGTACATCAAAATTAGTATTTCTGTCAATTTTAGTTTCTGGGTCTCACATTTAGTCTGTAGAACCGAACCAGCTCTCCCGATTGGGTCCGTTAAATAGCAATGTTGGAAAAGTCACGTTGACTGTTGCTTGAGGGAAAGTTTGAATGACGTCACGGTTTAGTAGTCGTTTAATTGCTATGAAAAGTGAGACAGGCGTAGAATTCCCTGCTTTTTCATTTGAGGGTAAATAAACTTGATTGAGGAGATATCAAGTTCTGGGATAGGCTTGCCTCATATCAGCTCACAATGGTGAAAGTCGGCAATCAAACGAACTAGGAGGAATAATTATGTACACGTGACCAACAAGTGCGAGTTTGGCAGAATCAAGTCTTTGTACACGAAAACGACCAATGCTTCGCTCACTGTCCATGTGATGTTGTTTGTTCAAGCTAATACACTGCACTAGGTAAACCAGAAACACTTGATGCAAAATATGAATTCGCCGCAAAAAATGTCGGAACTATCCGATGGCATCGACTGAGTAGTTTTACGATTCAGGACACTTGCTTTAACATACTCTTCACAGATACAATTCACGACACTTGCTTTAACATACTCTTAACAGATACTATTCAGGACACTTGCTTTAACATACTCTTCACAAATACGATTCAGGACACTTGCTTTAACATACTCTTCACAGATACGATTCAGGACTCTTGCTTTAACATACTCTTCACAGATACTATTCAGGACACTTGCTTTAACATACTCTTCACAGATACGATTCAGGACACTTGCTTTAACATACTCTTCACAGATACTATTCAGGACAATTGCTTTAACATACTCTTCACAGATACGATTCATGACACTTGCTTTAACATACTCTTAACATATACTATTCAGGACACTTACTTTAACATACTCTTCACAGATACTATTCACAACACTTGCTTTAACATACTCTTAACAGATACTATTCAGGACACTTGTTTTAACATACTCTTCACTAATACGAATCACAACACTTGCTTTAACATACTCTTAACATATACTATTCAGGACACATGCTTTAACATATTTGTAATTCTAGTTTAAACATATTTTGTTTCAATATAACATACAGTTTAACATAAACATAAACATTATGACAATAATTGTCTAATTCTTACAGCGTGCGGAAAATATATGTCCTTTGTATCGAGCAAAATAAACAAATATATCGTATATCAATATATATGTTTTTGTTATTTTCATTGTTATAGATTCAGTATGAACAACTGGTGAAAACCATAATTATTTACAAATTATATATTTTAATTGCCTTTTATACTCAGTCTGGATTTATTAAAAAAAGTACAAAATCATCAAAGAACGTAAAAAGAAAAGCATTGTTGTCTCATATTTTCGTATTGTATATGTAAAGGACAATACATAATACTTGCGACGGTGTCCCAAGTCTTACAGTGTATAATGCTATATAATATACGTCTTATTCTAATATAAAGCATGTATAATCTGTGATAGATGTATATATTTTATGTCAATTAATTTTATAGCGAAAGTCTCTAACTTTAATTTTGGATGGCTATGTACGTTGTATATGTTATTGCATGTTTTGTTAATATAATTGTACATAGATGAGACTTTAATAAAGATACGTAATACTTGCGACTGGTATATTTAAATCTCATTTCCATCATAACACATTATCTTCAATTTTATACTTACTCTTAGCCACACAAGCGGCTGAGTGCACTGGCCACGAACCATTAACACATTGTATAGTAGCATTCTGGGGCGATGGCTCATAACCAGTAGAACACTTGAGATTGGCCAGAGCACCGTCAGTGTAATTTTGTATGTAGGTTAATGCAAAGATACCATAGTCTACATCTGGTAGTGCGTCACACACTGAAAAGAACGAAGAAATACGTGTTATTTGACAAAACATAATATATAACAGGATTTAAAAAAAAATAAAAAAAGGGCAAAAACATTTTTATTCAATCATATTTGATGTAAATTAAATCACCTAAATGTTTGTATGTATGTTTATATGTATTCAAACCTTTTACACAGGAAGGCCATGGCATCATATCCAGAGCGGACCAGCACTCGCCACAAATAATGTAAACGTTTTCGCAGTCCTTGGGGACATACCCGTCATTGCACTTCAGAATCTGGAAATCCCCAAACCAATCTCCTGGATAGGACGTATTTTGGTATTGTCCAAACTCGACATACGGCACAGAATCACATCCTGAAATTATTATATTGTTTTACCGCATATAGCTCGAACCACCTATCTAGCCCAAATTTCATATTACGATATATATACATGATGTTGAACAATACTTGGCTCGAACAACCCGTAACTCGAACTAGTTTGTCTAGTCCCGTTGGGTTCAAGCCATTGAAGTTCTACTATATTATCTGTAGACTCTATCTCGTTTTGTTTCAAACAGGTAAACTGCGAACTGTATGTATATCATTATATGCATGTTATTTAAAGTGTGTATCCCTTCCGAAAACAATTTCCAACAAATATATAGTTTACATCCATTAGTCGGGACTCTATCGCACATTAAATGGCCACACGGAATGTAAGTAAGTACACATCTTTAATCAAGGTAACGGATAACATAAAAAATATCAACGTAAATGAAGTTTTGCATTTCAGAAATGTGAGTTGAGGAAAATCTCAAGTGAAGATGTTTAGTGTAGCTGAGGCCTGTTTTCCCTATACACATTCACCAACATACACGTACTACAAGCCCTGCATATATTTTGTATAACATTTGCTAACATACAGTCGTGGTTGATCTTAACTGTCAGTCATTGGTGCACTTGCTGCCTCGTTACAACCCACTGACGCAACGGATACCACCCCTACACACAAATTGGTTTCATTTTCTGGTGCAGTTATTGGTGATAAATGTGTCGCATAAATATATGATTTCTGTGAGAATGTACTAAAGGTACTTTACAAGATCCAAAGTAAAAAATTACAATCAATGAAGTTCATCGTGTGGGGCTACGGTTGTTGATAAAACGCGTCCAATTATCGTAAAATTTGATACTGCGTCAAAAATGTTCGTTAAAACAGCTCTCAAGAATGTAAATATACTTAGAACTCCGTATAAAGGGTTTGACCAGCATCCGCCGGAAGTTTCAAGTGCGCAGACACTGTCGCGTTAAACATTATTGAAAGCGACGCTACGCATCATATAACAACATTATCTACTACTCGGGGTGCATATGCACTTTCTGCTTCATGCTGAGAAATCAGTTCAGCGTGTACTTTTAGTCTGAGGCAATATTTTATAATAAAGTTCCTATTTACCGTTTGACCATTCTGTGTGCGTGATTTTCTTTCCTTTGAATATGAACAGCCGAGCAGATAACCATACATAGACATGTTTAAATGTCATAGAATCTTATAATACTATTTATTACATGTGAAAGCATATGAAAAATATGCCTCAGAAACTGGAAATACAATGTTGCTATATATTTTGCATGCTATTATATGTACATAACCAATTTCCGCTTAAATATCGGTTATGATCAGCTTGTATGTTTTGTCTACGCCGATATTTCAATATCTAGTATTTATTTACCGTTTTACAATCCTGTGTACGAAATTTAGTTTCTGACAGTCTGAACAGATGGACATACCATAACTTGTTTAAATTTTATGAAATGATTAGTATTTATTACATTTTGAACACATATGGGGAAATGGGTATCAGAAAATGGGTAAGACATTTTGCTATACATGTTATTATATTCATACTCTTCGCATTGATATATTCACCTAAATTGTTAAGGTGCTGAACAATGTATTATGTTCATGGTACATAAAAGTATTGAATTCAATTAAATCAATTGTAGAATAAATAATAATAACAATTTATTGTATTTGTTCATTTGCCTAATTCCAGTATGAGATACTGTTATCACATAAATCACATTTGCAGGAATGTAATAAACTCATTTTTTCTACTACCCCAGTGTTATACCCCTAACGATTCATGGATCAGGTTAGGTTAGGCCAGTCGGTAACTGACGCGTCTGACTATAAAGACATTTCGCCTAATTTTCATTCGTCTTTGTCCGCTGATTCATTTGGGAAAATTGTAAGTTACTTGAAAAAATGGGTGTGCTCAAGTACTGGTTAACCTTCCACAATCACAGGAAATCACGGTTAGCTTTCGGCAGCATAAAACTTGACGGTAAATATTCAAGTAAACAAATGTTTATAGATCGAAATTTCCGTAATAATTGCTTCTAGACTTACTTTTTTCTCTTCCTCTAGATTCCTTTCTTGGGTCTGAAGGCGAATGTCCTGGGTTACCTCTTGGGCCTGAAGACGAATGTCCTGGGTTACCTTTTGGGCCTGAAGAGGAATGTCCTGGGTTACCTCTTGGGCCAGAAGACGAACGTCCTGGATTACTTCTTGGGCCTGAAGGCGAATTCCCTGGGTTACTTCTTGGGCCTGAAGGCGAATGTCCTGGGTTACCTCTTGAGCCTGAAGAGGAATGTCCTGGATTACCTCTTGGGCCAGAAGACGAACGTCCTGGATTACTTCTTGGGCCTGAAGGCGAATTCCCTGGTTTACTTCTTGGGCCTGAAGGCGAATGTCTTGGGTTACCTATTGAGCCTCTAGACAAACGTCTTGGTTTTCCCGATTTACTTTCCATCGTACATAAGGCTAACACCTACACAAAAGCAGATATTAATATTGGAATAAACAATAAATCTATATATCTTAAATACTGAGATATCACATTGAATCAAACAAGCATGTGATCAGTTGCTTTATAACATTTCTATAGTCGAAATGAGCATAACTTTGACTTCTTTATGGCTTTTTGTGAAACAGACTGCTTAACATGTTTTTAAATTACGGATTATTTTTAATCTATTTATTTTTTTGGTGGGGGGAGTCGGGGTGTGGGATGGGGGGGGGGGGGGGTTCAGATTCATGTATTTAAAAAAACAAGCCCCTATTTGTAACGTCAAAAACGTTTGTTTCTTTGTTTTCTTTTTCTTTCATTCTGTGTCTATTGTGTATTTGTTCTTCTTCTCCACCTTCATTAGAATATGTTCTTCTTGCGGTTGACCGATCCATCTCTTTGATTAGGACACTGATTATGTGTGCTTGGCTTGGTTCGATGCAAGAAGATTTGTAAAGTGGATTTCAGAAATACCCATTTTCTTTAACTAAAAACAACGACTTGTATAAAAGGATAGGAAACTTGCATATCTCTACTAAATGTTGATAAAATGACATGCGAAGAATTTCACAGGCTACTGATATAATTAACATTTAACGTAAGGTGTATGTAACCTTTGATGTTTTATAATGAGAAATGATCTTGAATTTAAAATACTACAGTTTGAATTAAAATTTCAAGTGCTCTCCTCGATTATTTAGTTGCAGTATACACATTTTGTAATAATAGGAACATCAACAATTGTCAACACTATTTGTTTTGAATAGTCTCGTTTTGTATAGAATTCCATTGTGCAAAGAAAGTATTTTAATTTGTATTTCTAATAGGAAGGGAATCTAAGATATTTGTAAACAAGATTTTGCGAGATTTTGCGTAAATACGCGAGCGTTCTTAAAATATCAATCAGTTGCTTTTCCTTCTCTATATATTTCCTTGCTAAAACAAAATAAGCAAAACAATATCATTTTGTATTATCATCATTATTGTTGTTATTATTATTATATGGAGATAGCGCGTCTAGTTACAATGCAAACCATAGACACAGTAGCAAAGCATCTACAAATCTTGATATTGTGTCTATGGTTTGCAGTGTAGCTAGACGAGCTCGCCGTAGTCTGGTCTGTACATTTATATTTGGTTGTTCACAAATACCTATCTCCATATAATAATAATAACAATAATAATAATAATGAAATAAAAAAAAACAAAAAACATATTATTAAAAACAAATCCAGTAATATGAATTAATTAATGAAATATATCTCAATATAAGTGTACCTGCATAAAGATGATTTGGTGATTGAAAATCGGGAAAATCGAGCTCAAACAATGCGGTGTGTCCCTGTAAAATCAAGTTTTCTATTTCTATTACCGTACATGTATAATGTAATACAGTAAACATAGTACTTACCAGTAAAGAAGCAAGCATCAGTGAAGTGCACGGCGACATGTTAATATTCGGTTTTAACAGCGAACTGAAAATATACAAAAAACTTTAATGAAAGAATGACTGACTGACTGACTGACTGACTGACTGACTGACTGACTGACTGACTGACTGACTGACTGACTGACTGACTGACTGACTGACTGACTGACTAAAAGGATCACTTATGGTGTTATCCCACCATTGATTTTTTTCTTTATTTTTTAGTAAATAATAAAAGTTTGATGGCTTATCATTCACAGGGAGACCCAAATGAAAGAAGTGAAACTACATTATACTGTTTGTCAACCTTTGTCGAATCCCCTGCCTGGCAACAGTCTCATTGATGATTGATATACGACATTTTGTCTCATTATCATTCCTCTCTCACCACTGATTCAAGTGGGAAAGTTATCAGTTACTTGCGGAGATGAGATGTGCTCGTGTACTGGTTAATCCCAGAAAACACAGGTTAGGTTAATAAATCGTCTCTTAGATCTCGATGGCATAAAAATGACGCTTAATATTTAATAAAAAAAAGTTTTATTTCCGAGTTATGACATTTGGAGTTACTTATGCGCCTGCTGTGTTTTAAGAACTTTTTTAAATGGAATTTAACGCACTTTTCAACACATTTCAGGTTATATATGGCATATCCGGTTTTATTGGTGGAGCAAGACATCAGACTGCATCTGAATAGAACCAAAAAGTGTTTGGAACAAGCGGGACCCAAACCTACGGCCTTAGCGACGAGAGGTAAGTGATCCTCATCCAATTGGCCACGGAGGAATCACTTTTTCAGTGCTGTCAGGTGTATAACATGGTTTTAGAGAGTTTCCTACCGCTAACCTAGATGTTACTAGTAGTCTCATTTTCAGCCCAACTCTGGAAGATCACCTCAACCATGTAAATCTGATCTTTGACATGTTAAGAAAACATGGTTTGAAACTCAAACTAAATAAATGTACTTTTTTACAATCAGAAACACATCACCTTGGTTTTATTGTTAATACTAACATACGGCCAGATTCAAAGAAAGTTGAGGCTATCAAAACATTCGCAGCTGATACGTGTGTGCGTGGTGTCATATTACGCTTCGTTCCTATTTTTCTGAATTGCAAACCCAATTATCAGTTAAACAAAAAAAACGTGCTCGTTTCAAATGGTCAGGTATTCATCAGACAGCTTTTGAATATTTGACGAATAGTATTGCAGTTGTTCTATTATTGACTTATCATTCAAATAAGCCATATATACGTTATACACAGGTGCATCTGGTACATGTATAGGAGTGTGTTTCACACAAACAGATGAACCAAATTGATGATTTGTTTCCAAACATTCCAAATAAAAAAAACAATTCATTATCTTTCTCATAAATTAAGTAGAACACAATATATTGACCAACAATCGGAAAAAAGACCTATGCGATTCATTTCTCATTAAAACGATTATACTATTACCTACATATTATCTTGTTATTGAAACAGAAGAACACAAACCTCTGATATATGTGTTAGATTCACCTAAGCAAATTAAAAAGATGCAATTAAGGTCTTTAAATTTGGCCGACTAAAACAACGAACTCCTGTGCTGACCTTTTGTCTAGAAAACCTGACGTAGTTCAAGAATGAGTAAGGGAATGAAGAGGTTGTTCTTGATGTTAATGACAATACTTATCAGATTAATGTCTTAGATTCAAGTACGTCCAATTCACAAATATACTAGCTATGAGTTTCCTTTGGAAGATGATTTTAACGTTCCAAATAATGTTTTTAGTGGTTTAATAACAAAGTTAAGAGAATGACATTCTAGAATTGAAAGCTATCTTGTCACACGGTAAAACAAGTAACGATATTAAAAAAGTATATATTGTGTTTAAAGATGTTGTATGTAACTGACCAAAATGGTGAACCTAGTATAAGATTTTATGTCTCTCAACATCTTAGAGCACACGTAATGAAACATTGCCGTAATGACAATTTTGAAATGAAGAGCTAGTATTCACCAAATGTTTGGCTGCTTAATCAGAAGAAATCTTCACTCTTGGCGCATGTGCATTGTACTGATTCTACCCAGAAAGACTTTGAACGTGATTTGTATAAGTTGTAATAATTTGTTTTGTAATCGAAGTAAAATAAGTTTAAGCTAATTCAACAAGAGGGTTCCAGTCGGCCATTCTCAAGAAAAGCATTCCCTCGACAACGTTGGATAACGATAATTTATGAAATATGCAAATAGCAAAATGATATTCTGAGAAGTGGAAATAATACAGTTAATAGCATTCTAACTCAAGCTACCAACAGCCATGTCAACAAGGAGAAACATGGAACATGTCCTTTTCACTAGACGCTTGGTGAAATAACATTCAAAATCTTGCAAACCTTACAAATAAAATGTATTTTCTAGCATTTTTCAGAAAAGATGAAGCAAAGTAATTAAAAGTGAATATCATGTGCGCCCAATAGAAGTAAATGACACTATTTAGTGTTCGTTTAGTAAAAAAAAATAGAATTAAGAAACCCAATGGGAGCGACCGCTATCTGAACGCTACCTGGCTTAGTGTTAAACGTTATTTGACTGACAGTTTGGTGTCATTTGACTGACTTTAGATAGAGCTTCGATGAAAGCTGGGATGACTGACGTTTTAAAGTTGATGTTTGCTTAAGGCGGTTTCTAAGCATCGCTCAAGCGAGTTTTAGTTTGTACTCGTTCAGAATTGAATCAATGGCTGAGTCTGTGCAATGTCATTCACGCATGCGCAGTGATGACGAAAATTTTGATAATTAAGAACGAACCTTATAATTTAATTATTTTGTACGCTGTTTTAACAAATAGGAGCGACACAATTTTGAAAATTGAAGCGATTCCATTGGTTGTAAAATTTGGTTAAACACTAAATGGACTAATGAGTCAATGTCGAAGAAGTTGTGCTGGAGTTAAACATTAGGATAGTAACGAATCTCAATAAATGCGTAAATGAATCGAAATGTTTTAATTCTCTTCTTGTTTTTGACTGGGGATTAACGCCATTTTCAACTCATTTATTTAGGTAATTTAACCAGTTTTATTGGTGAATGAAGACCTCAGAATGAATCAGTAGAACCACGGTCCGTCCGCAAGTAACTAGCAAACTTTCTCACATTGTGTTTGGAGCGAGCGGGACTCGAACCTACGACCTTAGCGGTGAGAGGTAAGTGGTCTTGAGACGGAGCATTAGACCACTTGGCCACAGAGGGCCCGGTCGCTTCTTTAAATTGTAATAAGGTACAAATTCAAGACATCCTACAAAGTACGTATTATTCCATACAATGCCTCCTTTTTGCATATATTAATTCCTAAAGGCTACCATGTTTTAAATATATTTTTAAACTATATATACAATAAATATATCTTCGTTCCATTTGGATTATGACAACATTTACGAAGACATTGGTTGATATATGCAAAGTTATTCATGTTAAAATACATGGAATGTAAAGAAAAGAGACTTACTTCTTTCGACAAAGATAATTTGATGAAGTCCTTTGATAAAGATAACTGTACAGAAATTTGGGGAATTCGTGATGACTTCCCGTTAGCGAATGACAACACCATTTTCACGGTGGTATATATACTGTAATATCTGACAAGAAATCGAATTTTCCAATTAAAAGTCATATAAGCAACGTGGAGAACGTTGACGAAGGGATTGTAGCAGGTGGTGTTTTTCTCGATTTACCCATTACTATTGCCAACACCTGTATAACATGTATTGAGATACTGGAACATGTTTTACTATAATGTTAGTCAAGGCTGCGTTCTTAAACATTTAGTTTAAACTTATTTATTTTGCTTCGATGGTGAGACAATTTATTACAACTAATACCAATCACGCTTGAAATCTTTCTACGTAGAACCAGTACTAAACATATGCGGAATAAATGCCTGACTCAAGGCCACATATCCCTAGGGGAGGATCGAACCCACGACCCTGGTATCCTAGGTTCAATGCGTAACCACTGGACAACGCGCTTCTGTAATTATTATATTTTTATATAATCCAAGTTCACCTTACTTTTAAAAAACTGATTGTGTCGGCATTATATTTGGTATGCGTTCTCAGCACATTATTTGGTCTGCATGTAAAGTCATAGTTTCAGAACATAAATTAACATTACAGTTATTGCTATTAGGTATATGTAATGTTTTGACAGAATGAGATGTATAGGACCAAGTATGTGTAATGTTTCGACAGGACATTATATATGTGACCAAGTATATGGAATTTTTTGGCAGGACATGATGTACAATACTAAGTATATGTAATGTTTTGGCAGAATCACATATAAAGGACCAAGTTCATGTAATGTTTTGGCAGGACCAGGTGTAAATGACCGATTATATGTAATGTTTGGCATGACCAGGTGTAAATGACCGATTATATGTAATGTTTCGACAGGACAGGGCAGGATATATATAGGACAAAGTGTATATAATGTTTGACATCATAAGAAGTATAGGACCAAGCATATGTACTATATTTAACAAGAAAAGTTGTACAGGAACCAGTACATGTCATGTTTTTACGGCACAAGATGTCAGGTCCATGTATATATAATATTTTGACATGACATAATGTAAATGACCATGTATATGTAATGTTTTGACAGGACAATAAATGTTGGACCAAGGCTATGACGTTTTGACAGGACCAGGTACATAGGTCCAAGTATTTATAATGTTTTGACGGAATAAGATATACAAGACCTAGTATATGAAATGTTTGACATGTCAAGATGTACAAAACCAAGTATCTGACATGTTTGACACGGCAAGATGTACAAGACCTAGTATATGAAATGTTTGACATGTCACGATGCACAATACCAAGTATCTGACATGTTTGACATGTCATGATGTACAACACCAAGTATATGAAATGTTTGACATGGTATGATGTTCAACACCAAGTATCTGAAATGTTTGACAGGGCACGATGTACAAGACCTAGTATATGAAATGTTTAACATGTCATGATGTACAGCACCAAGTATATGAATTGTTTGACAGGACCGGATGTACAAGACCAAGTATATGAAATATTTGACATGTCATGATGTACAAACACAAGTATCTGACATGTTTGACAGGACAGAATGTACAATACCTAGTTTATGAAATGGTTTGATAGGACAAAATATAAAATAGCAAGTATATGAAATGTTTGATAGGACATGATATACACGACCTTGTATATGAAATATTTTGACAGGACAATGTGTACAAGGCCAAGTATATGTAATGTTTTGACAGGACAGCATATACATGACCAAGTATATGTAATGTTATGACAGCACAGTATATACAAGACTAAGTCTATGTAATGTTTTTACTTGACAGTATGTGCAGGACCAATTATATGTAATGTTTTGACAGAACAGTATGTACAAGACTAAGTCTATGTAATATTTTGACTTAATAGTATGTTCATGACCAAGTATATGTAATGTCTTGACAATACAAAATGTCACAACCAAGAATATATTATGTTTTGGCAGGACAATATGTGAAGAAAAACGAATATGTAATGTTTTTGGCAAGACAAGATGGGTAGGTCCAAATATATTTAATATTTTGACAGGACAGGGTGTAAAGGACAAGGTATATGTAATGTTTGACTGGAAATGATGCATGTGACCTTGGATATGCAATGTTTTGGCAGGGCAGGTTGTACAGGACACGGTATATGTAAAGTTTTGACAAAACAAGATGCATAAGATAAAGTATTTGCAATATTTTGAAAGGGCAAGATGTACAGAGCAAAGTATATGCAATGTTTTGACAGGGCAGAATATATATAGGACACAGTATATATATTGTTTGACATCATCAGAAGTATAGGACCAAGCATATGTACTATATTTAATAAGAAAAGTTGTACCAGGACCCAGTACATGTCATGTTTTTACGGCAGATGATGTCAGGGTCACGTATATATAATATTTTGACATGACATAATGTAAATGACCATGTATATTTAATGTTTTGACATGACAATAAATGTTGGACCAAGGATATGACGTTTTGACAGGACCAGGTACATAGGTCCAAGTATTTATAATGTTTTGACGGAATAGGATATACAAGACCAAGTATCTGACATGTTTGACATGTCATGATGTACAAGACCTAGTATATGAAATGTTTGACATGTCACGATGTACAACACCAAGTGTCTGAAATGTTTGACAGGGCACGATGTACAAGACCTAGTATATGAAATGTTTAACATGGCATGATGTACAATACCAAGTATATGAAATGTTTGACAGGACCGGATGTACAAGACAAAGTATATGAAATGTTTGACAGGACAGGATATACAAGACATAGTATATGAAATGTTTGACAGGACAGGATGTACAGGACCTAGTATATGAAATGTTTGAAAGGACAGGATGTACAAGACCTAGTATATGAAATGTTTGACAGGACAGCATGTACAAGACCTAGTATAAGAAATGTTTGACAGGACAGCATGTATAAGACCTAGTATAAGAAATGTTTGACAGGACATCATGTATAAGACCTAGTATGAGAAATCTTCGACAGGACAGCATGTATAAGACCTTGTATATGAAATGTTTGACAGGACAGCATGTATAAGACATAGTATAAGAAATGTTTGACAGGACAGCATGTACAAGACCTAGTATAAGAAATGTTTGACAGGACAGCATGTACAAGACCTAGTATAAGAAATGTTTGACAGGACAGCATGTATAAGACCTAGTATATGAAATGTTTGACAGGACAGCATGTATAAGACCTAGTATAAGAAATGTTTGACAGGACAGCATGTATAAGACCTAGTATATGAAATGTTTGACAGGACAGCATGTATAAGACCTAGTATAAGAAATGTTTGACAGGACAGCATGTATAAGACCTAGTATAAGAAATGTTTGACAGGACAGCATGTATAAGACCTAGTATAAGAAATGTTTGACAGGACAGGATATACAAGACATAGTATATGAAATGTTTGACAGGACAGGATGTACAAGACCTAGTATATGAAATGTTTGACAGGTCAGGATGTACAAGATCAGGTATATGAAATGTTGGACAGGACAGGATCTACAAGACATAGTATATGAACTGTTAGACAGGACCGGATGCATAAGACCAACTATATGAAATGTTTGACAAGACAGGATGTACAAGACCTACTATATAAAAGGTTTGACAGGACAGGAGGTACTAGACCTACTATATAAACTGATTGACAGGACAGGATGTACAATACCAAATATATGAAATGTTTGACAGGACAGGTTATACAAGAATAAGTATATGAAATGTTTGACTGGACAATATGTACAATACCTAGTATATGAAATGTTTGACAGGACAGGATATACAAGAGCAAGTATATGAACTGTTTGACAGGGCAGGATTTACAAGAGCAAGAATATGAAATGTTTGGCAGGACAGGATGTTCAATACAAGGTATATGAAATGTTGGACAGGACAGATTGTACAAGACCTACTATATGAACTGTTTAACAGGACCGGATGTACAAAACCAACAATATGAAAAGTTTGACAGGACCGGATGTACAAGACCTACAATATAAAAAGGATTGACAGAACCGGATGTACAAGACCAAGTATATAAAAATGCTTGACAGGACCGGATGTACAAGACCAAATATATGAACTGTTTGACAGGACATGATATACAAGAGCATGCATATGAAATATTTGACAGGTCAAAATGTACAAGACCAAGTATATGAAATATTTGACAGGACAGCATGTACAAGACCTAGTATATGAAATGTTTGAAAGGACAGGATGTACAAGACCTTGTATATGAAATGTTTGAGAGGACAGGCTGTACAAAATGTAGTATATGAACTGTTTGAAATGGCAGGATGTACAGGACCAAGTATAAGAAATGTTTGACAGGACAAGATGTACAAGACCAAATATATGAACTGTTTGACAGGACATGATATACAAGAGCATGCATATGAAATATTTGACAGGTCAAAATGTACAAGACCAAGTATATGAAATATTTGACAGGACAGCATGTACAAGACCTAGTATATGAAATGTTTGAAAGGACAGGATGTACAAGACCTTGTATATGAAATGTTTGATAGGACAGGATGTTCAAGAGCTAGTATATGAAATGTTTGACAGGACAAGATGTAAAAGACCAAGTATATGAAATGTTTGACACGAATGGATATACATGTGCAAGTATATGAATATTTGACAGGACAGGATATACAATAGCAAGTATATGAACTGTTTCACAGGACAGTATTGACAAGAGCAAGAATATGAACTGTTTGACAGGACCAGATGTACAAGACCAAGTATATGAAATGTTTGCCAAGACCGGATGTACAAGACCGAGTATATGAAATGTTTGACAGGACCGGATGTACAAGACCGAGTATATGAAATGTTTGACAGGAACGGATGTATAAGACCGAGTATATGAAATGTTTGACAGGACCGGATGTACAAGATCAAGTATATGAACTGTTTGATTGGACCAAATGTACAAGACCAAGTATATGAAATGTTTGACAGGACAGGATGTACAAGACGTAGTATATGAAATGTTTGAAAGGACAGGATGTACAAGACCTTGTATATGAAATGTTTGATAGGACAGGATGTTCAAGAGCTAGTATATGAAATGTTTGACAGGACAAGATGTAAAAGACCAAGTATATGAAATGTTTGACACGAATGGATATACAAGTGCAAGTATATGAATATTTGACAGGACAGGATATACAATAGCAAGTATATGAACTGTTTCACAGGACAGTATTGACAAGAGCAAGAATATGAACTGTTTGACAGGACCAGATGTACAAGACCAAGTATATGAAATGTTTGACAGGACCGGATGTACAAGACCGAGTATATGAAATGTTTGACAGGAACGGATGTATAAGACCGAGTATATGAAATGTTTGACAGGACCGGATGTACAAGATCAAGTATATGAACTGTTTGATTGGACCAAATGTACAAGACCAAGTATATGAAATGTTTGACAGGACAGGATGCACAAGACTAATTATATGAAATGTTTCACAGAACGGGATGTACAACACCAAGTTTATGAAATAATCGACAGGACAGGATGTACATGACCAAGTATATGAAATGTTTGTTAGGACCGGATGTAGAAGACCAAGTATATGAAATGTTTGACAAAACCGGATGTACAATACCAAATATATGCAATGTTTGACAGAACAGGATGTACTAGACCTAGTATATGAAATGTTTGACAAGACAGATGTACAAGATGTAGTATATGAAAGGTTTGACATGAACGCATGTACAAGATCAAGTATATGAAATGTTTGACAGGACCGGATGTACAAGACCTAGTATATGAAATGTTTGACAGGACCGGATGTACAAAACCTAATATATGAATTGTTTGACAGAACCGGATGTACAAGATCAAGTGTATGAAATGATTGACAGGACAGGATGTACAAGACCAGGTATATGAATGGTTGGATAGGACTGGATGTACAAGATCAAGTATATGAATTGTTTGACAGGACATGATACACAAGAGCAAGTATATGAAATATTTGACAGGACAAGATAAACAAGATCTAGTATATGAAATGTTAAACAGGACATGATGTAAAAGACCTAGTGTACGAAATGTTTGACAAGACAGGATATACAAGAGCAAGTATATGAAATGTTTGACAGGACAGGTTGTACAATACAAAGTATATGAACTATTTTGACCTGACATGATGTAACGCACCATGAATATAAAATGTTTAACAGGACAGGATGTAAAGCACCATGTTTATAAAATGTTTAACAGGACAGGCTGTAAACGACCTAGTGTATGAAACAATTTACAAGACCAGATGTACAAGACCAAGTATATGTAATGTTTGACAGGACAGGATGTATAAGACCAAGAATATCAAATGTTTGACAGAACAAAATATACAAGATCAAGTATATGGAATGTTTGACAGGACAGGATGTACAATACCAAGTATATGAAATGTTTGACAGGACAAGATCAACAAGACCTAGTATATGAAATATTTGACAGGACAGGATATACAAGAGTAAGTATATGAAATATTTGACAGGACAGGATATACAATATCAAGTATATGAACTGTTTGACAGGGCAGGATTTACAAGAGCAAGAATGTGAAATGTTTGATAGGACAGGTTATACAAGACCTAGTATATGAAATGTTTGAAAGGACAGGTTGTACAAGACCTTTTATATGAAATGTTTGATAGGACAGGATGTTCAAGAGCTAGCATATGAAATGTTTGACAGGACAAGATGTAAAAGACCAAGTATATGGAATGCTTGACAGGACCGGATGTACAAGAACAACTATATGAAATGTCTGACAGAAACGGATGAACAAGACCATGTATATGAAATATTTGACATAACCGGATATACAAGAGCAAGTATATGAAATATTTGACAGGACAGTATGCACAAGACCAAGTATATGAAATGTTTGACAGGACAAGATAAACAAGACCTAGTATATGAAATGTTTGACAGGACAGGATGTACCAGACCTAGTGTATAAAATGTTTGACAGGACAGGATGTACAATACCTAGTATATGAAATGTTTGACAGAACAGGATGTACAAGACCTAATATATGAAATGTTTGACAGGACAGGATGTACAAAACCTATTACATGAACTGTTTGACAAGACCGGATGTACAAGATCAAGTATATGAACTGTTTGATGGGACCAAATGTACAAGACCAAGTATATGAAATGTTTGACAGGACAGGATGTACAAGACTAATTATATGAAATGTTTCACAGAACGGGATGTACAACACTAAGTTTATGAAATAATCGACAGGACAGGATGTACATGACCAAGCATATGAAATGTTTGTTAGGACCGGAGGTAGAAGACCAAGTATATGAAATGTTTGACAAAACCGGATGTACAATACCAAATATATGCAATGTTTGACAGAACAGGATGTACTAGACCTAGTATATGAAATGTTTGACAAGACAGATGTACAAGATGTAGTATATGAAAGGTTTGACATGAACGCATGTACAAGATCAAGTATATGAAATGTTTGACAGGACCGGATGTACAAGACCTAGTATATGAAATGTTTGACAGGACCGTATGTACAAAACTTAATATATGAATTGTTTGACAGAACCGGATGTACAAGATCAAGTGTATGAAATGATTGACAGGACAGGATGTACAAGACCAGGTATATGAATGGTTGGATAGGACTGGATGTACAAGATCAAGTATATGAATTGTTTGACAGGACATGATACACAAGAGCAAGTATATGAAATATTTGACAGGACAAGATAAACAAGATCTAGTATATGAAATGTTAAACAGGACAGGATGAAAAAGACCTAGGGTACGAAATGTTTGACAAGACAGGATGTACAAGAGCAAGTATATGAAATGTTTGACAGGACAGGTTGTACAATACAAAGTATATGAACTATTTTGACCTGACATGATGTAAAGCACCATGAATATAAAATGTTTAACAGGACAGGATGTAAAGCACCATGTATATAAAATGTTTAACAGGACAGGCTGTAAACGACCTAGTCTATGAAATATTTTACAAGACCAGATGTACAAGACCAAGTATATGTAATTTTTGACAGGACAGGATGTATAAGACCTAGAATATCAAATGTTTGACAGAACAAAATATACAAGATCAAATATATGGAATGTTTGACAGGACAGGATATACAAGAGTAAGTATATGAAATATTTGACAGGACAGGATATACAAGACCTAGTATATGAAATATTTGACAGGACAGGATATACAAGAGTAAGTATATGAAATATTTGACAGGACAGGATTGACAATATCAAGTTTATGAACTCTTTGACAGGACAGGATTTACAAGAGCAAGAATATGAAATGTTTGATAGGACAGGTTGTACAAGACCTAGTATATGAAATGTTTGAAAGGACAGGATGTACAAGACCTTGTATATGAAATGTTTGATAGGAAAGGGTGTTCAAGAGCTAGCATATGAAATGTTTGACAGGACAAGATGTAAAAGACCAAGTATATGGAATGTTTGACAGGACCGGATGTACAAAAACAAGTATATGAAATGTTTGACAGAACCGGATGAACAAGACCATGTATATGAAATATTTGACATAACCGGATATACAAGAGCAAGTATATGAAATATTTGACAGGACAGGATATACAATATCAAGTATATGAACTGTTTGACAGGACAGGATTTACAAGAGCAAGAATGTGAAATGTTTGATAGGACAGGTTATACAAGACCTAGTATATGAAATGTTTGAAAGGACAGGATGTACAAGACCTTGTATATGAAATTTTTGATAGAACAGGATGTTCAAGAGCTAGCATATGAAATATTTGACAGGACAAGATGTAAAAGACCAAGTATATGGAATGTTTGACAGGACCGGATGTACAAGAACAACTATATGAAATGTCTGACAGAAACGGATGAACAAGACCATGTATATGAAATATTTGACATAACCGGATATACAAGAGCAAGTATATGAAATATTTGACAGGACAGTATGTACAAGACCAAGTATATGAAATGTTTGACAGGACAAGATAAACAAGACCTAGTATATGAAATGTTTGACAGGACAGGATGTACCAGACCTAGTGTATGAAATGTTTGACAGGACATAATGTACAAGACCTAGTATATGAAATGTTTGACAGAACAGGATGTACAAGACCTAATATATGAAATGTTTGACAGGACAGGATGTACAAAACCTATTACATGAACTGTTTGAAAAGACCGGATGTATAGATCAAGTGTATGAAATGTTTGACAAGACATGATGTACAAGACCAGGTATATGAATGGTTGGACAGGACCGGATGTACAAGACCAAGTATATGAAATGTTTGACAGGACAGGATGTACAAGATTAATTTTATGAAATGTTTCACAGAACAGTATGTACAAGACCAAGTATATGAAATGTTTGACAGGACAAGATAAACAAGACCTAATATATGAAATGTTTGACAGGACAGGATGAACAAGACCTAATGTATGAAATGTTTGACAGGACAGGATGTACAAGACCTAGTATATTAAATGTTTGACAGGACAGGATGTACAAGACCTAGTATATGAAATGTTTGACAGGACAGGATGTACAAAACCTATTATATGAACTGGTTGACAAGACCGGATGTACAAGATCAAGTGTATGAAATGTTTGACAGGACCGGATATACAAAACCAGGTATATGAATGGTTGGACAGGACCGGATGTACAAGACCAAGTATATGAAAGGTTCGAGAGGACAAGATAAACAAGACGTAGTATATGAAATGTTTGAAAAGACAGGATGTTCAAGACCATGTATATGAAATGTTTGACAGGACCAAATGTACAAGACCTAAAATATGAATTGTTTGACAGGACCGGATGTACAATACCTAGTATACGAAATGTTTGACAAGACAGCATATACAAGAGCAAGTATATGAAATGTTTGACAGGACAGGTTGTACAGTACCAAGTATATGAAGTGTTTTAACCTGACATGATGTAAAGTGCCAAGTATATAAAATGTTTAACAGGACAAGATGTATACGACCTACTGTTTGAAATATTTTACAAGACCGGATGTACAAGACCAAGTATATGTAATGTTTGACAGGACCGGATATATAAGGCCTAGTATATCAAATGTTTGACAGAACAAGATATACAAGATCAAGTATATGAAATGTTTGACAGGACAGGATGTACAAGACCAAGTGTATGAAATGTTTGACAGGACCGGATATACAAGACCTAGTATATAAAATGTTTGCCAGGACCGGATGTACAAGAACAAGTATATGAAATGTTTGACAGAACCGGATGAACAAGACCAAGTTTATGAAATGAAAGACATAACCGGATATACAAGAGGAAGTATATGAAATATTTGACAGGACAGGATATACAATATCAAGTATATGAACTGTTTGACAGGACAGGATTTACAAGAGCAAGTATATGAAATGTTTGACAGGACAGGTTGTACAAGACGAAGTATATGAACTGTTTTGACCTGACATGATGTACACGACTTAGTATATGAAATGTTTGACAGGACCAGAGGTACAAGACCTAGTGTATGAAATGTTTGACAGGACCGGATGCAAAAGACCGATTATATGAAATGTTTGACAGAACCTGATGTACAAGACCTAGTATATGAAATGTTTGACAGGATTGGATGTACAAGAACTAGTATTTGAACTGTTTGACAGGACCAGATATACAATACCAAGTATATGAAATGTTTGACAGGACATGATGTACAAAACCTTGTATATTAAATGTTTGACAGGACAGGATGTACAAGACCTAGTATATGAAATGTTTGACAGTAAAGGATGAACAAGACCTAGTATATGAAATGTTTGACAAGACAGGATGTACAAGATCATGTATATGAAATGTTTGACAGGACCAGATGTACAAGACCTAGTATATGAAATGTTTGACATCATCGGATGTACAAGACCTAGTATACGAACTGTTTGACAGGACAGGATATACAAGAGCAAGTATATGAAATGTTTGACAGGACAGGTTGTAAAATACCAAATATATGAACTGTTTTGACCTGACATGATGTAAACCGCCAAGTATATAAAATGTTTAACTAGACAAGATATATACTACCTAGTGTATGAAATATTTAACAAGACCGGATTTACAAGACCAAGTATATGTAATATTTGACAGGACCGGATATATATGACCTAGTATATCAAATGTTTGACAGAACAAGATATACAAGATCAAGTATATGAAATGTTTGACAGGACAGGATGTACAAGACCAAGTATATGAAATGTTTGACAGGACTGGATATACAAGACCTGGTATATGAAATGTTTGCCAGGACCGGATGTACAAGACCAAGTATATGAAATGTTTGACAGGACAGGATGTACAAAACCTAGTATATTAAATGTTTGACAAGACAGGATGTACAAGACCTGGTATATGAAATGTTTGACAAGACAGGATGTACAAAACCTAGTATATGAAATGTTTGACAAGACAGGATGTACAATACCATGTATATGAAATGTTTGACAGGACAGGTTGTACAATACCAGGTATATGAACTGTTTTAACCTGACATGTTGTAAAGCGCCAAGTATATAAATTGTTTAACAGGACAAGATGTATACGACCTAGTGTACGAAATATTTAACAAGACCGGATGTACAAGACCATGTGTATGAAATGTTTGACAGGACAGGATGTACAAAACCTAGTATATTAAATGTTTGACAGGACAGGATGTACAAGACCTAGTATATGAAATGTTTGACAGGACAGGATGCACAAGACCAAGTATATGAAATGTTTGACAGGACCGGATGTACAAGTCTAAGTATATGAAATGTTTGACAGAACAGGATGTACAAGACCATGTATATAAAATGTTTGACAGGACCGGATATACAAGACCAAGTATATCAAATGTTTGACAGGACCGGATATACAAGACAAAGTATATGAAATGTTTGACAGGACCGGATGTACAAGACCAAGTATATGACATGTTTGACAGGACAGGATATACAAGAGCAAGTATATGAACTCTTTGACAGGACAGCGTGTACAAGAGCAAATATATGAAATGTTTTACAGTACAGATTGTACAAGACCTATTTTATGAACCGTTTTGTCATGACATGATGTAAAACGCCAAGTATATAAAATGTTTAACTAGACGACCTAGTGTATTAAATGTTTGACGAGACGAGATGTACAAGACCAAGTATATGAAATGTTTGACAGGACCGGATGTACAAGACCAAGTATATGACATGTTTGACAGGACAGGATATACAAGAGCAAGTATACGAAATGTTTGACAGGACAGGATATACAAGAGCAAGTATATGAAATGTTTGACAGGACAGGTTGTAAAATACCAAATATATGAACTGTTTTGACCTGACATGATGTAAACCGCCAAGTATATAAAATGTTTAACTAGACAAGATGTATACGACCTAGTGTATGAAATATTTAACAAGACCGGATTTACAAGACCAAGTATATGTAATATTTGACAGGACCGGATATATATGACCTAGTATATCAAATGTTTGACAGAACAAGATATACAAGATCAAGCATATGAAATGTTTGACAGGACAGGATGTACAAGACCAAGTATATGAAATGTTTGACAGGACTGGATATACAAGACCTGGTATATGAAATGTTTGCCAGGACCGGATGTGCAAGACCAAGTATATGAAATGTTTGACAGGACAGGATGTACAAAACCTAGTATATTAAATGTTTGACAGGACAGGATGTACAAGACAAAGTATATGAAATGTTTGACAGGACCGGATGTACAAGACCAAGTATATGACATGTTTGACAGGACAGGATATACAAGAGCAAGTATATGAACTCTTTGACAGGACAGCGTGTACAAGAGCAAATATATGAAATGTTTTACAGTACAGATTGTACAAGACCTATTTTATGAACTGTTTTGTCATGACATGATGTAAAACTCCAAGTATATAAAATGTTTAACTAGACAAGATGTATACGACCTAGTGTATTAAATGTTTGACGAGACGAGATGTACAAGACCAAGTTTATGTAATTTTTTGACATGAAAAGATGTACAAGAAAGACCAAGTATGAAAAATGTTTTACAGATATGATGTACTCGACCAAGTATGTGTAATGTTTTAACATGAAAAGATGTACAAGACTAAATATGAAAAATGTTTGACAGATATGATGTACTCGACCAAGAATATGTAATGTTTTGACATGAAAAAATGTACAAGACTAAGTATGAAAATTGTTTGACAGATATGATGTACTTGACCAAGCATATGTAATGTTTTGACATGTCACGATGTACAAGACTAAGTATATGGAATGTTTGATATAACATGATGTACAAGAGCAAGTATATCTAATGTTTTGACAGGACATGGTTATAATGACTAGTACATATTTTACTAATGTTTTGAAATAGACAGATGTAAAAAAAAACAAGTATATGTAACATTTTGACATGACAGGTTGTATATGACCAGCCATTTATAATATATTTAATATAAGGGGTATAGGACCCAGACTATGTACTGTGTTGATATATCAGGAAGTTCAACATGTGAATGATCAGGTATTTGCAATGTTTGACAGGACAAGATATATACAACCAAGAATAGGTAATCTTTTGACAAGACAATATGTAAAGGATCAAGTATATGAACTGTTTTAGCTTGAAAGATGTAAAGGACCAATTATATGTAATTATTTGAAAAGACAATATGTACAGGACCAAGCATATAAACTGTTTCGCAGGCAAAATGTACAGGACCAATTATATGTACAGGACTAAGAAGATGGAATGTTTTGACAGGACAGGACAATACAGTACCAAATATATGTAATGATTTGACAAGACAAATGTAAATAACCAAGAACATATCATGTGAAATTGTACAGGACCATCCATGTATATTAAATGACAAGAGGTATAACACCAAGTATATGAAATGGTTTGATAGGACAAGATGTATAGGACCAACTATATGTAATATATTGACAGGACACGATGTACAAGACCAAGTATATGTAATGTTTCGAGAGGACACGATATACAGCATCATGCATATGTAACAGTTTGGCAGAACACGATTTATAGGACCAAGTTTACGTTATGTTTTTACAGAACAATATATACATGACCAAGTATATGCAATGCTTTGACAGGACCATGTGTACAGGACAAAGTATATGTAAAGTTTTGACCGGACCAGATATAACGGACCAAGTATATGGAATGGTTTGACAGGACCAGGTGAACAGGACAAGTGTATGTAATATTTTGACAGGTCCTCGTGTATAGGACCAAATATATGTAATGTTTTGACAGGACCAGGTGTATAGGACCAAGTATATGTAATGTTTTGACAGGACGAGGTGTATAGGACCAAGTATATGTAAAGTTTTAAAAAGGACCAGGTGTACAGGACCAAGTAAATGGAATGTTTTGCAAAGACCAGGTGTATAGGACCAAGTATATGGAATGTTTTACCAGGACCAGGTGTATTGAACCAAGTATATGTAATGTTTTGACCGGACCATGTGTATAGGACCAAGTATATGTTATGTTTTGACAGGACCAGGTGTATAGAACCAAGTATACGTAATGTTTTGACCGGACCTGGTGTATAGAACCAAGTATATGTAATGTTTTGACCGGACCAGGTGTATAGAACCAAGTATATGTAATGTTTTGACACACGACCAGGTGTATAGAACCAAGTATAAGTAATGTTTTGACAGGACCATGTGTATAGGACCAAGAATATGTTATGTTTCAACAGGACCAGGTGTATAGAAAAAAAGTATAAGTAATGTTTTGACAGGACCAGGTGTATAGGACTAAGTATATGTTATGTTTTGACAGGACCAGGTGTATTTGACTGAGTATATGTTATGTTTTTATAGGACAAGGTGTATATAACCAAGTATAAGTAATGCTTTGACAGGTCCATGTGTATACAACCAAGTATATGTAATATTTTGACAGAAACAGGTGTAAAAGACCAAGTATATGTAATTTTGTGACAGGAACAAGTGTATAGAACCAAGTATAAGTAATGTTTTGACAGGTCAATGTGTATAGGACCAAGTATATGTAATGTTTTGACATGACAAGATGTACATGACTATTATGATTGGCATACACTTAATATTTAATGTTTTCACCAGATATATTTTACAATGCCAAGCGTAGTAAATGTATTGTCAAGACTAAGAATAAATAATGTTTTAAAAAGACAAGTTGAATATTTTGATTCATGTACAATGTATTGACATTCCATGTTGTATAGTGTCAAGTATATCTATGGTTTGGAGAAGACAAGTTGTGCGGGATAATAAAAAGGTACTCACACGGCTGTACATGACCAGGTATACTTACTGTTGGCAGGACAAGGTGTATATCACCACGTTTTGACAAGACAAAGAGTACGTGAACAAAGATATTTAATATTTTTACACGTAAACAGGTTGTATATTATTACCTATATGTGATGTTTTGAAAATCTACATGTTTTACCCAAGAAGACTTCGAACGTGATTTGTGTAAGTTTGAAGATGTTGTTTTACAATAGAAGTAGAATAAATAAGTTTAAAACAGCATGGTCGGAAAGGCTGATCAACAAATGTGACCATGCGACACGTGTTGTTTTTCACATATCTTGGGTGACACGAAAGCTGCTACGAAAATCGGGAGCTGGCGAAGCAAAATCCATATATGTAATCAAATTTTCCAATACACGTGCTTTAGGTAAGTTCGGTTAATGTAGGTGTTTTACCTACATTAACCGAACTTAGCAGGTAAAATAGTTGGTAAAGTAGATATCACGAACAAAAACCATGAACTAAAACAATCCATAATTATACGATTTCTTTAAACAAAACGACAACCTGTTTCAGTGTTAATATTAAACTTGATTTCTCCTCGAATTCAATACATCGACACATCGTTTTTGGAATGAGCGGGACTCGAACCTACGACCTTAGCGGTGAGAGGTAAGTGGTCTTGAGACGGCGCCTTAGACCACTCGGCCACGGAGGACCTTTCTACACATTGAGTTGGGTGTTATCAAATGTGGGACATATGAGGGTGTAGTTAATATATTAGATTGCATGGATGTTCAAATGCTAGTATACTAACAGGGCAGTCGGACCTAGAACGAAACAGAGGTAATATCCATGCCTTTAAATAAATTTGGTTTATACAGAAATGTTTATTCAAAATCATTAGATATACAGTTTACCCTGTCAAAACTTTAATTATATTTGGTCCGTTGAAATCTTCATAAACACATGGCCTTGTATCGCACATCTTGTAAAAAAATAATATACTTGGCCATCATACTTTTCTTGTCTTACAATTAAATGTATTTTGTCCTGTATCACTTTTCTAAGGAAGAAACATTAAACATACGTTGCTCTGTATAACTTTTCCTGTCTAACTTTTAAATGAATTTTGTCCCGTAACACTTGTCTTCGGAAGAAACATTAAACATAAATTGCCCTGTATAACTTTTCTTGAATAACTTCTAAATGGATTTTCTCTAGCAACATTTGTCTTAAGAAGAAACATTAAACATACTTTGCCCTGTATATCTTTTCCTGTCTGACTATTAAATGGATTTTGTCCTGTAACATTTATCCTAGGAATACACATTAAGCATACTTTGCCCTGTATTTGTTCTTGTCGATAAATTGTAACGAATTTTGTCTTAACATCTTAACTCTCTTTGGCTTGCATCAGCATCTAGGGAACTAAATACAGTAAATGGGTCATATATTGGACAAAGTTGCAACTGTGGAATTTCAAAAATGAGCATCAATTTAATACAAAAAAACTAAAGATGGAGATTCTGTATTCTAATAGTTTGTCTTCCTTAAAACATCAAATAACGTATCGGCCAGAATAAAGTAAATAAAACAGTTATTATTTACATCCTTTCTTTAAAACCGATAACAATATTTCTTAATATCGAATCTTGTCTTTCGTTTTTGCAAGATACATGTAGGACTAAATCTGTTAATACCACACAATATCATGCAAGTTTGATTGGTTCAACATTTTCTTTAATCACTGTCTATACTTTATGTCATGCTTTTCGTTTCGGAAAGGTATTGAACATTACAGTACTAAGTCTGTGCGCATAAATTGTCTTGTCCAAGGACATCACCCATAGATGTAGCGGAGGATCGAATCCACGACCCTCCAATCTTGGATCTGGTGCTCTAATACTGTGCCAAGCACTCCATAAAAAACATGTGCGTCAAACAGATGATTTTACAGTCCTCTTTAATATTAAATTTTACAAATTGGCATTCTGATGTGGTCATTTGTCATATAAATGTGGTCACTTGTCATTCAAGGGTGGCCACTTGTCCGTCAGATGTGGTGAC
Organism: Panopea generosa; assembly: GCA_029582155.1. NCBI lineage: Eukaryota > Metazoa > Mollusca > Bivalvia > Adapedonta > Hiatellidae > Panopea > Panopea generosa. The sequence continues at coordinate 59,716,815 of CM055904.1, read as the reverse complement.
ATTTATGTTATCACTTGTCATACCGGTGAGGTCACTTGTCATTCTGGTGTGGTCACTTGTCTTTTAAACGTGGTCAGTTGTCATTCTAGTGTGCTCACTAGTTATTCCGTTATGTTACCATTTGTCATTCTGGTGTAGTCACTCGTCATTCTAGTGTGGTCACTTGTGATTTTAATATTATTATTTGTCATTCTGTTGTGGTCACTTGTCATTCTAATGTGGTAGCTTGTCATTATGTTGTGGTGATTTTGATGTTTTCATTTGTCATTCTGGTCTTGTCACACGTCATTCTGATGTGGTCACTTGCCATTATGATGTGGTCACTTGCCATTATGATGTTGTAACTTGTGATTTTAATGTTATCACTTGTCATTCAGGTGTGGCCACTTTTCATTCTGATATGGTCTCTTGTCATTCTTATGTTATCATTTTTCATTCAGGTGTTGCTACTTTTCATTCTAATATGGTCACTTGTCATTCTAATGTTGTCACTTGTCATTCTGGTGTGGGTACTTGTCATTCTTACTCGGTCACTTGTCATTCTTGTGTAAACACTTTTCATTCTAATGTTATCACTTGTCATTCTGCTGTGGACATTTGTAATTCTGTCGTGGTGACCTGTCATTCTGGTATGATCACTTGTCAGTCTTATGTGGTCACTTTATATTTTGGTGTGGTCACTCGATATTCATATATAATAATACGTCATTTTGGTATGAACATTTTTCATTCTGATGTGGCCACCTGTGATTTTGATGTGATCACTTATCAAGACTATGTTATAATTCTTTATTATCTTCATTTGCTGTCACTTGTCTTTCATATGTCGTCACTTGTCATTTTGATGTGGTCATGTTCACTTCCTTTGTGGTCACTTGTCATTCTTATATGGTAACTTGTCATTTTGTTGTCATCATTATTTTCATTATTTGACATTTTGTTGTGTATACGTGCAATTCTGATGTGGTCACGTGTAGCTGTTTTTTCTCACTTGTCATTCATATGTTGTCATTTGTCATTCTCATATGGTCGTTTTCCTTTCCTTCGTGGTCACTTGTCATTCTACTGTGGTAGCTTTACATAATATTATTGTTGTTGTAACTTGTCCTTCTAAGGTGGTAATTTCATTGTGTTGTGGTCACTTGTCATTCTGCTGATGTCACTTGCCATTGTGGTGTGGTCACTTGTCATTCTGTTGATGTCACTTGCCATTGTGTTGTGGTCATTGTCATTCTGCTGATGTCATTTACCATTGTGGTATGGTCAATTGCTATTCTGATGTGATAACTTGTAATTCTTGTATGGTCACTTGTCATTCTGATGTGGACACATATCACTCCGATGTGATCACTTTTCATTCTAGTGTGGTCACTTGTCATTGTGGTATGGTCATTTGTTATTCTGGTTTGGTCACTTGTAATTCTGGTGTGGTAATTTGTCATTCTGGTGTGGGCTCATATTCTGATGTGATCATTTGTCATTCTGGTGTGTCACATATCATTCTGGTGTGGTCACTTGTCATTCTGGTGTAGTCACTTGTCATTTTGGTGTGGTCAATTGTCATTCTGATGTGATAAATTTTTATTAATGTGTGGTCACTTGTCATTCTGTTGTGGGCACATATCATTCTGATGTGATCACTTGTCATTTTGGTGTGGTCACTTGTCATTGTGGTGTGGTCACGTGTCATTCTGGTTTGGTGACTAGTCATTTTGGTGTGGTAACTTGTCATTCTGATATGGTCGATTGTCATTTTGATGTGATAAATTGTTATTAATGTGTGGTAACTTGTCATTCTGATGTGTTATTTGTCATTTCTTTGAAGTTACTTGGTTTACTCATTTTCCATTTTGTTGTCATTGTTATTTTGAGAAGTGACCACATCAGAATGATATGTGCCAACATCAGAATGGCAAGTGATCATATCAGAATGACAAGTGATCACACAAGAAAGACCAGTGGCCACAACAAAATTACAAGTGACCACATCAGAATGACAATTGACCACATCAGAATGACAGTTGACTATGAAAGAACGACAAGTGACTTCAAAAGATTGACAAGAGATCACTTTAGAAGACAGGCCACCTATACGGGATGACAAATGACCACATCACAATGACAAGTGATCACACCAGCATGACAAATGGCCACATCAGAATGACAAGTGACCACACCTGCATGACAAATTGCCACATCAGAATGACAAGTGACCACACCTGCATGACAAATGGCCACACCAGAATGACAAGTGACCACACCTGCATGACAAATGGCCACACCAGAATGACAAGTGACCACAAGTGAAAGGAAATTAACCACATAAGAATAACAAGTGTAAAATAAAAAAACAAGTGACCACGTCACATTGACAAGTGACCACACCAGCATGACAAGTGACTACACCAGAATGACAGTTGACCATGCCAGAATGACAAGTGACCACAAATGAAAGGAAAGGAAAAACAAGTGTAAAATAAAAAAAGCAAGTGACTACGTCAGAATGACAAGTGACCACACCATAATGACAAATCTCCACATCAGAATGACAAGTGACCACACCAGAATGATAAATCTCCACATCAGAATGACAAGTGACCACACCAGAATGACAGTTGACCACGCCAGAACGACAAATGGCCACATCAGAATGACAAGTGACCACACCACAATGACAAATAGCCACATCAGAATGACAAGTGACCACAAGTGATCACACCAAAATGACAAGTGACCACACCAGAATGATAGTTGACCACGCCAGAATGACAAGTGATCACACCAGAATGACAAGTGACCACGCCAGAATGACAGTTGACCACGCCAACATGATAAGTTTTCACACCAGAATGACAAGTGGCCACACACGAATGACAGTTGACCACGTCAGAATGACAAGTGACCACACCAGAATGACAAGTTACCACACCAGAATGACAGTTGACCACGCAAGAATGACAAGTGACTTCATAAGATTGACAAGAGATCACTTAAGAAGACAGGCCACCACACCGGGATGACAAATGACCACATTACAATGACAAGTGACCACACCAGCATGACAAATGGCCATATCAGAATGACAAGTGACCACAAATAAATGGAAATTAACCACATCAGAATGACAAATGCCAAATAAAAAACAAGTGACCACGCCAGAATGACAACTGACCACACCAAAATGAAAAGGTACCACACCAGAATGATAGTTGAACACGCCAGAATGACAAGTGACTTCCATAAGATTGACAACAGATCACTCTAGAAGACAGACCACCACACCGGGATGACAAATGACCACATCAGAATGACAAGTGACCACACCAGCATGACAAATGGCCACATCAGAATGACAAGTGACCACAAATAAAAGGAAATTAATCACATCAGAATGACAAGTGCCAAAAAAAAAACAAGTGATCACACCAAAATGACAAGTGACCACACCAAAATTAAACGTCCACACAAAAACGGCAGGTGACCACACCAAAATGCCAGTGACCACAAAGGAAAGGAAATTAACCACATTAAAATGACAAGTGCAAAATAAAAAAAAACAAGTGACGACACCAAAATGACAAGTGAGCACATCTAATTAACAAGTGACCACATGAGAATGACAGGTATCAAAACAGCAAAATAATGAAAAGTGTTCAAAGCAGAAATATAAAACACCACATTCTTATGTGGTAACTTGTCATTCTGATGTGGTCACAACTCGTTCTGATATGGTCATTTGTCATTCGGATGTTGTCACTTGTTACTTTGATCCTGTCATTTGTCATTCGTATGTGGTCACTTGTCATTCTGATTTGGTCACTTGTCACTCAGATGTTGGTACATATCATTATGATGTGGTCACTTGTCATTCTGATGTGGTCACTTGTCATTCGGATGTGAGCACTTGTCATTCTGACGTGGACATTTGTCATTCGGATGTGGTATCCTGTCATTCTGATGTGGTCACTTGTCATTTTGATGTGGTAACTTGTCATTCTGATATGGTCACTGGTCATACTGATGTGGTCACAGGTCATTCTGAGTTGGTCACCTGCCATTCTGATGTGTTTACTTGTCCTTCTGGTGTTGTCCCTTGTCATTCTGATGTGGTCACTTGTCATTCTGATGTGGTCACTTGTCATTCGGATGTGAGCACTTGTCATTCTGACGTGGACATTTGTCATTCGGATGTGGTATCTTGTCATTCTGAGTTGGTCACCTGCCATTCTGATGTGTTTACTTGTCCTTCTGGTGTCGTCCCTTGTCATTCTGATTTGGTTACTTGCCATTCTGATATGGTCATTTGTCATTCGAATATGGTCACTTGTGTTTCTGAAGTGGTCACTTGTCATTCAGATGTGGTCACTTGTAATTCTGGTTTGGTCACTTGTTATAATGGTGTAGTCATTTGTTATTCTGATGTGGTCACTTGTCACACTGATGTGGGTACAAATCATTCAGATGTGGTCACTTGTCACTCTGATGTGGGCACATCTCATTCTGTTGTTGTGACGCGTCATTCTGATGTGGGCACTTTTCACTCTGATGTTGTCACTTGTCATTCTGATGTGGTCAATTGTCATTCTGGTTTGTTCACTCGTCATTCTGATGTTGTCATTTGTCATTCTGATGTTGGTATCATTTGTCATTCTGATGTTGTCATTTGTCATTTCTTATGTTATCATTTGTCATTCTGATGTGGTCACTTGTCATTCTGACGTTGGCATTTGTCATTTGGATGTTATCACTTGTCATTCTAATGTGGTCACTTGTCATTCTGATGTGGTCACTTGTCATTATGATTTGGTCACTTGTCATATTGATGTTTGTACATATCATTTTGATGTGGTTACTTGTCATTTTGATGTGGGCACTTGTCATTCTTATCTTGATACTTGTCACTCTGATGTGGGCACGTTTCATTCTGATGTGGTCACTCGTCGTTCTGATGTGGTCACTTGTCATTATTATCTTGGTACTTGTCACTCGGATATGGGCACATATCATTCTGATGTTGTCACTCGTCTTTTTGATGTTGTTGTTTGTCATTCGGATGTGGTCATTTGTCATTCTGATGTGGTCACTTGTCAATATTATATTGGTACTTGTCATTTTGATATGGGCACATATCATTCTGATGTTGTCACTCGTCATTTTGATGTTGTTATTTGTCATTCGGATGTGGTCATTTGTCATTCTGATGTGGTCATTTGTCATTCGGATGTGGTAACTTGTCACTCGGATGTGGTCACTTGTCATTCTGTTTTTTTCCTTTGTAATTCTGATTTGGTGACTTGTCATTCTTATGTGGTCACTTGTCATTCTGGTGTGGTCACTTGCCTTCTGATGTTATCACTTGTCATTCTGATGTGGGCACTTGTCATTCAGATGTGGGCACTTGTCATTCCTATCTTGATACTTGTCACTCTGATGTGGACACATATCATTCTAATGTGGTCACTCGTCATTCTGATGTGGGCAGTTGTCATTCGGATGTGGCCACTTGACATTCTGATGTTGTCATTTGTAATTCTGATGTGGTCATTTTTCATTGGGATGTGGTCACTTGTCATTCGGATGTGGTAACTTGTCATTCCGATGTGGTCACTTGTCATTCTGGTTTGATCACTTGTCATTCTGATGTGGGAACTTGTCATTCTGGTGTAGTCACTCGTCATTCTGATGTTATCTATTGTCATTCAGATGTGGGCACTTGTCATTCTTATCTTGGTACTTGTCGCTCTGATATGGGACACATATCATTCTGATGTGGCCACTCGTCATTCTGATGTGGTCACTTGTCATTCGGATGTGGTCACTTGTCACTCGTCATTCTGATGTTATCTATTGTCATTCAGATGTGGGCACTTGTCATTCTTATCTTGGTACTTGTCGCTCTGATATGGACACATATCATTCTGATGTGGCCACTCGTCATTCTGATGTGGTCACTTGTCATTCGGATATGGTCACTTGTCATTCTGATGTGGTCACTTGTCATTCTGATGTGGTCATTTGTCATTCTGATGTGATCATTTGTCATTCTGATGTGGTCACTTGTCATAAGGATGTGGTCACTTGTCATTCGGATGTGGTAACTTGTCATTCGGATGTAGTCACTTGTCATTCTGGTTTGTTCACTTGTCATTCTTATTTGGTCACTTTTCATTCTGATGTGGTCACTTGTCATTTCGCTGGGTCTTTTGTCATTCTTATAATTTATAGTCATTTGTCATTCGGATGTGGTCATTTGTCATTTTGATGTGAACATCTTTCACTCCAATGTGGTCAGTCATTTCCATTTTGTTTTCATTGTCATTTTTGGCTGTTGTTTTGTTAAACAGCTGTGATCACTTTTCATTAATTTGTTGTTTTTATGTTCTGGGCCCGATTAGCTCTGTCGGTAACGTGTCTGACTATCAATCCAAGGGTCGTGAGTTCAAATCCCCGCTTGGCAACAGTCTCCTTGATGATTGATATACGACATTGTGTCTCATTATCATTCGTGTCTCACAGTTTATTCAAGTAGGAAAGTTATCAGTTACTTGCGGAGATTGGTGTGCTCGAGTACTTGTTAACCTTTCAGGATCCAAGGAAAAAGTGGTAAGGTTAACTAATCATCTGTTAGCCTTCGATGGCATAAAAATGACGCTGAATAGTCAATCAATATTCAATCATATTTTGATTTAGATACGTGTCATTCTTATGTGGTCACTAGTCATTTCGGTATGGTACCTTGTCTTTCTTATGTTGCAGTTGTCGTGATGATGTGGTAACTTTTCTTTCCTTTGTTGTCACTTTACATTCTGGTTAGTAACCCGTTGTTGTGGTGTGTCACTTTTTCATTCTTATGTCGTCACTTGTCATTCTTCTGAAGCCACTTGTCATTCTTGTTTGGTAATTTGTCATTATGTTGTAGTTACTTGTCATACTGTTGTGATCACAGTCATTATTTTGTGGTCACTTGTCATTCTTGTTTTGTAACGTGTCATTCTGTTGAGGTCATTTGTTATTCTTTTGTGATCACTTGTCATTTTGGTGTGACCGCTTGTCATTCTGCTGTGTCCATTTGTCAGTTTGTGTGGCCATTTGTCATTCTGATGTGGCCACTTGTCATTCTAATATGGTCACTTGTCATTCTGCTAATGTCATTTGTCAGTCTGGTGTGGTCAGTTATCATTCTGATGTGGCCACTTGTCAGTCTTGTTTGGTAACTTGCCAGTCTGTTATAGTCACTTGTCATTCTGTTGTGATCACAGCCATTCTTATGTGGCCTCTTGTCATTCTTGTTTGGTAACTTGCCAGTCTGTTGTAGTCACTTGTCATTCTGTTGTGGTCACAGTCATTCTTATGTGGTCACTTGTCATTCTTGTTTGGTAACTTGTCATTCTGATGCGGCCACGTGTCACTCTATTGTGATCACTTGTCATTCTTGTGTGGTCACGTGTAATTATGATATGATCACTTGCCATTTTAGTGTGGTCATATGTCATTCTTATATGACCACGTCTCGTGTTTTATTTTCGTGTGATCACTTTAAATTCTGCTTTTGTCATTTCTTATTCTGGTGTGGTGACTTGTAATTCTGATATGATCACTTGTCATTTTTTGGTGTAGTCACTTTAAATTCTAATGTGGTCTATAATTATTGTCACGTGTTAGTCTATATATAGATACTGATATCTCCCTAATCTCCATTCCAAAGAGCTTAAGTGTAACAAACAACTTTCTTTTTAAACTATTCTTTATACATTTTTACATATATGACTTTTTTATATTCAATGAAGAGTTATATTTTACTTATCATAACTTATATGTACAACGTACTTTCATTTTAACATCTATACAGCTATACATGTGATATAGTTTCATGATATTTCCAATTACTTTGAATTCTACATGTTTATATTTCACATGTTCATACTTGATACATTTAACATCAAGGTCCCAAAAGCCATAGTGCTATTCATAGTGATTATTATATGAATGAACATTTACAATTAATGTCACTACAGCCATACTGCATTTTGTTATTTTCTTATGTGCACTAACTATATGTCGTTATCTTCTATGTGTGTATAATAATAACATGTTAATACAGTAAAAGCTGTCTTAAGCAGCCAGTCAAGGGAAAGAAACGTGACCTTTAAAGACAGGTTGTTGCTTAATACAGGTTAATTTACTCTGAAAGCATAGAAATAGGAAATAAAAAACATGGCGCTTAAGACAGGTGGCATCTTAATAGAGGTGACCGCTTATTCAGGTTTTACTGTACATGTTGATATTTACTAAATTCTTGTATTTATTATGACTAATCAGAATAAATTATTGCCGCCTGGCCATGAAAAAAACTATTAAAAAACACAACATAATTACAGCTATGCAGGTATTGGTACTTGTCACACCTTGCCAGTTTTCATGGTCACCGGGTGGAATAAATGTTGATTCACATTGCCTGCGCTGCGTTCAGTTCGGAACCATACCTCTACTTCGTAATGGAAAAAAATAGAACCTTTGTTCCTTTATCTATTCATAAATATGTGAAAATGTACTAATTGATATTTTACTTTCCTTCTTATTCTTTGATGTATGTTATTCTTATTTTTAAATGGGGTTTAACGCGGTTTTCAACACATTTCAGGTTATATATGACATATTCAGCTTTACTGGTGGAGGAAGACATCAGACTGAGTCAGACTGAGTAGAACCACCGTCCTTCTGCAAGTAACTGGAAACTTTATCATCATTATTTTGCAACTGTCTCCAATTTATGGCAATGGCCAATCAACAGTTGTCTGTTCTTGATATACAACAAAATAATTCTAATGGCATTTCTAACTGAAACGTTACACTTATTTCTAACTGAAATGTTACACTAACTTTTACTGAAACGTTACACTTATTTCTAACTGAAACGTTACACTAATTTCTAACTGAAACGTTACACTTATTTTTAACTGAAACGTTACACAAATTTCTAACTGAAACGTTACACTAATTTCTAACTGAAACGTTACACTAATTTTAAATTTGATTGTTGTAATATCCCACACATGATGACAAATTTACTAAATTGTTTAATCGTTGATTATTTGGAATCTTTTACAAAAGTTAAAAAAATGTCAAAATGCCAAACGTTGAATCAAAAACTAACAAAATTAAAATACATCGTACCAGATTTTATAGAACATACATCTATGCTATTGTGTGATAATAAGATGTGTTGATAATTGTTCCATAATGCCTGCGTAAACGCAGACAGCCCTTCGTGAAAATGTTAAAGCAATAGATAACATGAATATTGCATATTCATTCATTCGATTTCCAGGAGCATGCACATAGCATGAAAGTCGACGGAAGTGACAAAATCAAAGTGGGCAATTTAAAGAGCAAGACAAATTATGGAAATGTATGATGTTGTAGCTGAGGATGATTGGACAAAAGAGATGTATTTAGTAACAAAGTCCAGTTATAAGAGTTAGCCAAACAGATAAAGAGAATGAGATGTGAGGTTAAAGGTTGCAAAGAACAAGTTACCGAAGAACTGATCAATGACTATCTACATACAATGGAAATATATTTTTTAATTCATGGCTGCAATTCAGCAAATGTACAAACATATTCTAACCATATATCTGACAGAATAACTGAGTACCAGAGTACTGTCAAGTTGATTTAAGACTACTTCTTTCATTGATTATTGTATAAGTGTTACTTAAATGACATAAGTTTTTTTAGCAAACATGCGCCGAAGGCTCACATGTGAGCTTGTGTGATCACCCTGCGTCTTCTTCTCTGTAACTGCTTGACAGGTTTTGACCAAATTTGGTGTGTAGCATTGTTATATGAAGCTCTCTCAAATTTGTTCAAATTATTACCCTTGGTCAAAATTTGACCCCGACCCATGGTCATATCAGATTTCTTCTTCAAAAATCTTCTTCTGCGAAAGTGAATGGCCTGCATCTTTGATATTTTGCACGAAGTATCACCTGATCAGTTTCTCTCAGGTTTGTTTAAGCGGGTGACCCTGATTGTTCCGCCCCAGTTTATATAAAAATCTTCTTCTCAAGAAACCGACAAACCAAATTTGTTTATATTTGGTATAAATGACCATATATGTACGGGTATCAAGTTTGTTAAAGTAAAAGGACTAGGGTTCATTGGAAGCACAGTAAGGGTACTTTGATTTTTACTTAAAATATATTTTATACGTCACCTCATCTAGATGGTTCTAATGTCACAGCGCGAGACTTTTATCTCGGCCCCAGGTGAGATAGAAATATTTAACCCCGGTAAATTGCAGATATTCTTATCCGATATGCACAAAATTTCTATCTCACCCTAGGGCCGAGATAAAAGTATTGCACTGTCACGTTAAACTCATCTATGACGATACATTAAGTTAAAATAACTATTCAATATGTTTAGTATGCAAGAGAAAGAATCTTCCTTGTCTTTTCTGTTTGGAATAGATAAGTATGTCCCTAGGTGACTGCTGGCAAACTAGTTATCGCCATGTGGGGACTATTTCAGACATTCCACTGGCTTATCGAGAAAAGTTACCCTTAGATATCGGCGGGTTTTTTATTACTTATCTGACTAAACCTTGATATTGGTTTATATAGAAACATATATAGTAGAAATTATTCTTATCGTTATAACGTTTTCATTATGAAAATGCCAACCTATTACAACGTCTAGTCATTAAGTTCAAATATAACCTTTATTATGATAAAATAAAATTAATATAAGGTTTACGGTTTTTTGCTTCCTTTTTTAATTTTGTAACAGCATATATGCTCCTTAATGTTCTATATAAAAATACTCAAAACACGTTTTAAGCCACTTTTAATGTTGTATAAACCTTAAATGTGATAATTTGCTAACCTATTACAGCGTATACGTTTACTGCAAATAAAAATCTCTTTGCGATGATTTTTAAATATAGAAAATATAATAATTGCATTTTGCTTCCATTTTGATTGAAAATAAAAATGTAATTCTGATTTATTTTCTGTATGTTCAATAGAGCGTACTATTGTACCCATATTACTGTACCCAATTAAATACAGCATGAATGTTGCTATATCAGCCGGCAGCCAATGACATGTTTATATACACATGGTGATATTGCAAGTTATGTGTAGTTTAAAGTGTTTTTATTTATATATTTTACTTATATTCTAAAGAATAGATTGATTTTAATTTCATACTTTAACCAAAGAACCTTCAAAAAACTTCAAATTCAAGTACATTTATTTTGTAATCGAAAACATAATTTAATGGTTTATTTCTTTCGCACAAATTATGTTTTAATGTCTTTGTTATAAAATAATTCAGTGGACATAGAAAGAAAATTGATTAAAGAGTATGTTTAATTTGGATAATCAATTTATATCAATAAAGACCAAAACTTGT